>JAJEJO010003426.1:409709-507674 GCA_020662805.1 Glaucomys volans
AAAAAAAAAAAAAAAAAAAAAAAAAAAGCCTGGAAATGTAGCTCAGTGGTAGAAAGCACTTGGGTTCGATCCCCTATCCTGCAAAAAGAAGAAAAATAGAACAAATAATTTCTGCTTATTGGGCTACTGAGGTAGCAGCCTAATAAACATTAGCTTCCTTTCCCTTGGAACTGTGGAGCCTCATCAAATTAAGCCAGTTTGGATTGAAACCTTTGATATAAACAAAGATAACGTTGGCCTACATTTCATCCTTTGTGTTTCCAGCTGACTACAGGCTTCCCAATGACCCATGTGCAGTGAATGCAGAAATAGGCCTCTAATAGGGAGCAAGCTTTGGAGATGCTTTCCTTGGTCCTTAGTATTTCATACACCTTTGCTGTGAGTGATTGAGGACTTTTAAAAGAACACTTTCTGCATTCGATTAGCAATAGCTTTTCTCTTTACAAATGGAAACAATTGCGTGAACTTATGTGTGATGGGTTAGCTGTGTATTAACTAGTGGAAAGGAAAACTAAAGTCCAGAAAAGGAAACTGCCTTTAGTCCCACAAAGGAGAAGAAATCTTGCTCCTGCTACCCACCAAGAAGAAGAATGGACAAAGAAAGCACAAATTACCTACAGTCACATTTTAAATCCCTTCTTATTTCCCCACAAATGACAATGTCCAAGTGACAATATTATAATGCTGGCTCTTTTTAAACTTGTGCACCATCAATTTTCATTTCCTTTTTTCTCTGTTCTCCATCTCAGGTGAGATAAAGTCAATGAATATGCACTTCTGATGAATCACTGCTTTTTGATCCTCTCCCTAATTGCTATTCAACTAAAATGGCACGGAGACACATTTATGGGTTTACAAATGATATTTATTTATTTATTCATTGTCCGCTACATAATAAATTGCGAGGTCTGAGTTCTAGTGTCTGCAAGTCTCTTTCTGCGTTATCTGATAATGAGAAAACCACAAAACTTCTCTGAGCTCATCTCCTTGTTTCCACACTTATCAAGCACTCCTTATATAACACATATTGAGTGTTATTGGAGTTGTTCAAGAAGGACAATGATGCTTCCATTTATGCCCCCCAAAATCAATGTAAGCTGAAGTGCCCTAATGCTGCACCCAGCCCCAAGGTTCAATAATTATCTTATTCTAAAGAAGTCATGCACATGAAATATCTTTGTGACCTCATAAGTGTGTTACAAATACTAATGAGTGATGGTGATGATGTTCAGAAGGGGGAGGATTACCATTCTGTGTTCAAGGAAGGGTTGATGTTGCTCTTCTACAATTACTGAGTCTGCAAAGTGGCAAACAAAGACTTTTTTTTTTTCAAACAAAAACTTTTAAGGGCATGGGAGTGGGATAGGAAATGGAGACATTTTGCCTTCATCTATTAGAAGTTCCCCCTTGGAGCCTCCAGCACGTACATTAATATTGGATTCAAGTTCTTAAGATCAGATTCTTCAAGGTTTCTCTTACATGCAACAATAACCTTCTTTTTAACACATTTTACAGACAAGCTCCCAGGCAGTTAACCAGAAATTCAAATATCTAAGAACCTCCTGAATTATTTGTAATTCCCTAAGCTGTTCAATAAAATTTAGAGATTGACATGTTATCAGACAATCTCATTAGAGAAAGCAATTCCAGAACTGATTACCTGCTCTTCCACACCCTGGGCATTATTTTTAGCATGTTGGGCATTCTCATAAAAGATTTTTTACAAATCAAACACTTGACATTCACTCTTAGTTTGTTCCTTGAATTAAATAAGATCAAAACTTAGGATTTCAAAAATATTCTCTCCCTTCCTCTTGCTTGCACATGGAGTCAGTATAATTCCTATGAAGAATCGCAAAGTCATTAAACTCTATTACTATTATTATTCAAATAAGCATACTTGATATTTCTGAATTTCTAAATTGGATAGCATTATGTATAATACATCATAATTCACACTAAAACCAAGATTTAGAACTCCACAGGCAAATATTCATTTCACTTCTTATAATGATATATCCTTTGTACATACAGTCTGGCTAAGAATCTAAAGTAAGAGTTCAAAATTTTTGGATAGTCATCAATCCAGGTGTGCGCTAGATAGATCTGTTTCCTGTTACTGCTGTGACAGATTGTCACAAACCTAGTGGCTTAAATACACACAGACTTATTCTTACAGTCCCAGTGGTCAAATGTTCACAATCAGTTTCCCAGGCTAAAGTCAAGGTTGGCAGGGCCAGTTCATGCTGGAGGCTCTGAGCCATTTCCTTTTCTCTTTCAGCCTCTGGAGGCCACTTTTGTTTCTTGGCTTCTAGCCCCTTCTTCCAGTTTTAAAATCTGCTTCCGTCATCACATCACCTTCTCCTCTTCTGTAATCACATTTCTAGTGTGGATCAGGAATGTTACTCAACAATATGGCACCTTAGCAGAAAACAGAAGAAGCAGGAAGGCCAACTCTCACCTTCCCACCCGCCCTTCTTCCCTGACACAGGGCATAAAACCAAGGAATAATTTTATGACTTTCCCCTGAAACAAGTCTTTATTCAAGAGATGTCTTCCCTATACCTGGAGGGAAGGAGTGAAGACACAGAGAAGCCAAGAAGGATCTAAACACACAGGTCTTGCTAAGTTCCTCCCAGCTCATGACCATGGAACCATACCCCCTTCATTCAATTATACTGTGCACAACTGTCCCCTTCGTGAAGCCTAAGCATAAAAGTACTCAGGTTTCCCTATTTATTTGGGTCTTCACTTCCTTACAAAGTTTCCCATGACATGTAAAACTTGTTAAATGAATATTGATCCTTTTCTCCCATCAATCTGTCTTTTATTATAGGAGTCTCAGCCTTGAACCTCGCCATGGACACGGAAAAGATTTCTTTTCCTCTCTATCTTCTCCTGTCTCCCTCTTATAAGAACACTTATGGATAATAATAAGGACTTCCAGGATAATCATACTTGTATACACTTACAAAGTCTCATTTATATATTTACTAACATTCACAGGTTCCAGGGATAGGATCTGGATATCTTGGGAGGCCACTATTCTGTCTCCCACACAGGGTGAATCATTCATTTATGTGTGGCTTATATTGAATGCATCCAGATTTCCTACTACATGGAAATGATAAAATGACTTTTGAATTTGTGGGGAATAGAAAAATGTTCTACTCTCTGAAACCTTCATCATTTAGTCTATGAAATGAACTGACCCTGGACAGATTAGCAGAAGAAAACAATTTTAATTATGTGTATCCACCTGGAAGCTCACTAAATATGAGACTCAAAGAAGAGCCAGATGATTAATGTTTTCATAGCTTCCTGAGCTGCAGAAAGAAACAAGGGCTTGGTGTTCCTGGGCAGAGGTGGTCACAAGTCATGAGAGGGTGAGACAGAAACAGCAAACAAAGGTGGTCTTGTTATGCAAGAAAAAAAAAAACATCTCTCAGGTAGGAAAAGCTATGTTGGGGCAATTTTCAGAGTAAGTGCTAGCCTATGACAAAGTCCACAGGTGCCCAAGCGTCAGTAGGTTCTCCTGTGATAGAATTCATCTTCCCAGGTTGATGAGATTCTCAGGGAGGGGATTCATGACAATGGAGTTCCTTTTAGGAAGATCTTTCTTTAGGCAGTTAAGAGAACTTTGGAGAAAGCCCTTTCCTGTGCTTTATGGGAAAAGGAGGGTAAGAGACCTTGGTTCTTCAGTTCAAAGCCCTCAGCAAGCCTAAGTGCCATACTTTGGGGTATGAGGTTTCTCCTGAGCTCCAAGTATTTCATGTCTTGATTCATTAACCAGAGTGAGTTCTATGGGAATCACCAATGAGAGTACCTGGCATTCAAGATCATGAAGCAGGAAAGAATAAAGGGGAAAAAAATACCTGAGAAAGTTCCACTAAACATCTCCCATATTAACTGAGGACAAAATGATTTTACATCCAAAAGAATCTGTCCCTCTGTCTTCCTTCAACTAAAGATACAGTCAAAACCAATGAGTGTCAGCCTGTGTTGAAAATTTCAGAAGTGAACAAAAGCTGTGCAATAGAGATGTGTTAGTTCCTAGTTTGAGGGGTTGCCTCTGGGGCACTTTTTTTTTTTTTTTTTTTTAGTTTTTAATACCCATGTAATAAAAAAAAATCAGAGATCTGATTAGGAACAATCACCTGAAAAGAAAGCTCAATTTTCCAGGCATAACTAATTCCTAGACAAAGTATGTACAATCTGCCTCATCTGCAGAACACCCATTAAAGTATATTTGCATAGTCCTTAACAACTTGCTTTAGAATGAAATGCAGACATGTTTAACCTTGTTAGGAAAAGGCAAATCTACCACAAGAGAAACCTTCACTTGACCTTTGAAGTGAGAATTACATGGCAGGGAGAGTTGAATCCTTCTAATATGTGGGATCTCATCCCCTAAGAAACAGGGGGTTGGGTGAGGGAGAAACAGCATAGAAAAGGGGAAACTGCTGAGGATTGCCTACCTCACTTTGATAAAAACGCAGCAGTTGATGCAATTTGTAATATATGAGGATCTTTACATTTCCACCTTTAATGAAGAGGAAGGCATTAAAGCTCCTCAGTGTGTGTGTGTGTGTGTGTGTGTGTGTGTGTGTGTGTTAGCAAAAGAGTGGATTCTCAGTCTTTGATACTAAATGCAAATTTCTGGAGTCGGGTAATTCCTTTACAAATCATATGACATAAAGCAGGCGTCTGCCAGAAATAAGTCAGGCTTTAACTTTCATAAAATTGTACAGGAAGCTATTTTATTTTCAAGGGATTTATGACATGTGCTCAAGCGATTCAGTTCTGCTCATCTAAAAGTTAACATAAAGCTCCATTTTCTACTGTTTTCATATGGAGAAAGTTGTTTTGAGTTCCAAATAATGTTTTCTCCCCCAAACAATTTTAAATATCCTTCTAATAATAGCCTGAGAAGGGTGTATTTTATCTGCCTCAAGTTGTGTTCCTAAAATACAAATTACATTTTTATAACTCAAATTGAATATTAATATTCCCAGAGTCCCCATCATGTAAAGAAATTGGCATGTGTGTGTTGAAAGCAGACCATACATTGAATATACATTGTTTTCAATAATAGAGAAACAGAAATAAGAGAATGCATGCTTGGTTGAAAATATCAGCAATTATAGCTCTGGGAAGAGACATCAGACTTTTGACTTCCAGCCAGACCATGAAAAATACACCAACTCTTCTCCCTAAGGCAGAAAATTTTTATTAAAATTATTGCCTAGAGATTTAAAACCTAAAAATAAATGTTAAAGTCTTTTTATCCTCTAAGGCATTCATTCTTTCAAACACAAATTACCTGGAAATTTACTTCGGTTGTGCACACTTCATTGTGTCCTGTTTGCCCAGCCTTATTTATCAATGGATTTTGTCTTATTTTATTATTTAAGTCTCATCCAATCCTTCTCTCTGGCAGTCAGGGGATTCATCCATCCTAGATGGAGCATTTAGATTTGCTACTTTTTAACTCAAGGATTAGCTCTGCACTTGGGGAATCTTAGGGTTGCATCAAACCCACCTACAGAATTCTGTGATTTAATTTCACTTATGAATTTAAAAGGCTTACAGCTGTCTTCACAGTTAAATGAGGATTTACTGAGATGTTGCTCTCCCTGGTGGCAGAGACAATTCCCCAACCAGCAGGACTTCTGAGCTCTCAGGAGTAGGTGGTTTGACCAACAAGGATGAAATTAGCCAGTGTGCGAGTGTGCGCGCGCACACACACACACACACACACACACAACTGAGACCCTCAGAAAATGCAGATCCAGAGGGAAATCTTTGAGCATAAATTACTTTAAGGGTTTTTGTTTGGTTTAGTTTGGGTTATTTTTGCTAGATCTTGGTTGGAGAGATTTGTGTTCTTTTACATGCACAGCTGTGGAGTCTCCAGGGGAATTTCTTGCTCTTTTAAATTTTTGCATATCAGCCAAAAACCAAGATCTAATGCAGTATCATAAGCCCCACAGATGATGTGAGTGGATTTTCCAAAGGATACTAGACAAGGAACTGATTAAAATCCAAGGTGGGGATTCTGACAGCTAGGCTGTGCTGGGTAGCATGTGGAGGGGAAAGACAGCTAAACAGGTGCAATCAAGGGCTTTGTTTGTGGTTGTTTTTGTTATTGTTATTCCTGTTTATTTAGTTCTTTCTGTGGCTCTAACCATTTGTATAAACTTGGCCAAATTAATGGACATTTTGTTATCTCAGTTACACTGGTGAAATAAATATTTAATGCATGAAAAAATCCATAAACAAACCTGAGATTAATCTTTGCTCTTACAGTATTTAGCTATGTGACCACAGCCAAATGATTTGGTCTCTATTTCCTTGTCGAAGTTAGTCTAAAAAAGCTCTGTGATTTATTCTATTTTCAAATATTTGTAGTTAATGTTTAAGAGTGCATACTATGGCCTGGACAGTATTCTAGGCAATTCCATGTAAAAATTGCTTTAATCTTCACAGATACTTAGAAAATGGGTAATAGTATGATCCACATTTAACATACAAAGAAATGGAGTCAGAAAAGTCAGATAACTTGTCCAGTGTCTTAGAGCTTGCTAGTGACTGAGTCAGGATATGACTTAGAAAGACCAGCATGAACTTCATGCTTTAACCATATTCTATACCACCTCTCTAAAATTCCAAGGGGAGAAAAACAGTGAGGAAGAGGGTATTTATTTACATCAAACTAGATTTAACCAAAGTGTAAACATTTTGTTTTTATTAGTAAGGAATGCATAGTTTATTATCTTTGAAATTCCTTCCCAGCCTTCATGCTCCCCTTCCCAAAGACTTGTTCTATCCCTTGGTCCTTTTTATGTGATCTCTCAAGTTACACCATCTGTTGCCTGTCTCCTGGGCCTCTGCACTGTGGCTTGGAGAGGACAGGCGAGAAGTCATTGTCCCTCATTTGAAAGTGAACTCCCTTTTCTAACCCAACCACCACTTGCAGGAACTCTGTCCTCCCTCTTATACCACTGGTGTCTCCCTTTGTACTGGCTCCTTCTTGTCATCACTTAAACATGCCTGAATCTCTCCTGCCCTTAAATAAAAGCAAAAATAGTCACTTGCATTCACACACACACACACACACACACACACACACACACACAAATATCCCTTGAAGTCCTGTGTCTTCCCTGTCCTACTCTGTCTCCATTTTATTGAATCTCCTTTTTTATTGTGCATGATAATTATACATAATTGTGGGATTCATTATGCCATATTCATACATGCACATAACATAATTTGATCAATCTCATTCCCCAGTATTTCCCCTTTCCTTCCCCTCCTCCCTCCCCTGATTCCCTTGCTCTATTCTACTGGTTTCCCTTTTGTTATCTTTTAATTAGTGCAAAACACACACACACACACACACACACACACACACACAAACACACACAAGATGGATTCATTGTGGTTTATTTGTACATAAACATAGCATAATTTGGTAGATTTTGTTCCCCAGTACTCCTCTATGCCCTCCTCCCTCCCTCTCAATTCCATTCTTCTATTTATCTCCTTTCTGTTTTCTTGAGGTATTCTTATTCTCTCTCTCTCTCTCTCTCTCTCTCTCTCTCTCTCTCTCTCTTTCTCTCTCTCTTTCTCTGGGAAAAACATGCAATCCTTAACTTTCTAAGTCTGGCTTATTTTACTTCAGTCTCCTTAAATATGGTGATGTGTTTGGCCTGAGACCCTCTTCTTCCACTCTACACTGGGCAACCTTATCTTCTCCACATGGCTACAGATTACCCTCTGTTTAGCTATCATAAGTGGGTTTATTAAGATTATTGTGTATTTATGACATTCCCCCAAGCCTGCTACTTTTGCATACCTATTTAAATGGATGGCAGTGCCTCAATAGAAACCTAGGTATAAGGCTGGTGGTGTGGCTGAGTGGTAGAGCACTAGATGCTCAAGGCCCTGGGTTTGAACTGCAGTACTGCAAAAAGAAACCTAAACCTAATAGTCTCTAATTCCTTAAGGCAAGAACCAGTCTGTTTATTCACCATTGCATATTTATTCAGCACCAAGGCAAGGCTTGACATTTAGGAGGGACTCCAAACATATTTAAAGAATGAATTGCTTCTTTCTTTATTTCTTTTTCTCTTTCTTTTCTTTTCATTTCTTTATTTCAATGCTGGGGATGGAACCCAGTGTCCCATGCATGATAGATCAGCACTTCATTACTGAGCAACACTCCAGCCCTAAATCTTTCCTTTGAAGCCACTGTTATTTGACTTTTGTTGAAACATCCAAACCAATACCTACTAATTCCTTCTATCTCTCAACCATATTTTTTTTTCCTGCCATCTGGCTAAAATGATCTAATTACACTGCCAATATGACCAGGTCATTCCTCCTTGTCTTGTTTATTTTTGGAAGCTTCAATGAGCACAGTTCATGACGTTGTTTATATCAAGCATTCAAAAATGTTGACTGTTGGTTCATAAATTAGGAAGGTCATTTGTTAGTGGTTAAAATGTAAGATATTAGCTTTTAACTGCATGTGACAACTTGTATAAAGGTGGATGATGTAGTAGCTTGAGGCTTCCTTGGATTCTGAAAGCATCCACATGGTTCTCATCCTGCCCCCAACCTCATTATCTGATGAGACTTATCCACAAAGGATGGAATTTCTATAGAGGCTACTTGGCCACCCTAAAGGAAAGGAAGGAATATGAAAAGAAAGAGGAAAGAAGAGAACAACAGGCGAAAGGAGAAGGAGAGAAAACAACACAGACCTCTGGTTAGTGAGAAGTGGGAGAAAGTTGTTAGGAATTTATCCACAGGTACTTAGAGATGTGGGTACAGAGTAAGCCCTACTAATGTCCCTAGGTGATATATTTCTGCTAGGAAGATTACCAGTTAAGACTCCTATTCAGCCAATGTTGGTTGAGCTTGTACTATATGCTAAGAGCTGTGCTTGGGGAAATCTTCTGAATTTAGTGTTTGAAGTTGTACTTGCCCCACTTGGCAGGGTTTCTCCAACCACCTGACACTTAGGATCTTGCAGAACAAGACTGTACTGTAAGTCCCCTACACAATTTTCCTGAGTTCCTTTCAGCTCAACTCAGAGTTGCAGAAACTTCAAGTTCAGAGCTGTCCCCTTCCCTCAAATGTGTCTTTAAAAGCTTTGCTAATTTTTCTGCTAGCATAAATGTGTTAAATTTGATCACCATGAGCTGTCAGTGAGACATCAGACAGTGCCATCAATAAAGCAGTTGTTTTTCACAAAGCACTCTATTACACTTGTCACTTGGAAATGAAAGCCACATTTTTGTGTGACATACAGAACAAATTGCACCAGACAAATAAAGGCACCTGGGTGACTGACGCCTTCAGCTGGGTTCCTGCAATTCCTCATTACTTTGAATTCACTTTCTGTTTCTGTTCTTCTTCTTTTTTTTTTTTTTCTCTTTATTTAAATTTTACACTTATAAAAAAAAAAAAGAAAAGACAAAGAGAAAACTTAACATAATCTAATGTCAAAAGGCCAGGAGGATCATTTGGAATCCGAAGTATCCTTGTTTACTGTGACACTTTTAAGTGCTATAAACTTTTGTTGTCTTTCTCCATATGCGGAGACAAAAGCAACAAGTATTAAGGCAATGTAAATAATCCATCTTCCAATCATTGACTAAAAGCTGTATGCTTTTTAAAAATCGATCTCAGTTTTAAATTCACTGAAGTTTGGAAATAGCTGTTGACCTGAACAGAAGAAACACCTGAAGCCTTGAGGCATAGTAGCTTTCTGAAGAAGAAGAAGAAAAAAAAAGCCAACATTAATATTTCATGTGGAAGGAATTTTAAGGTACATATCAGTTCTCCAAACCAGTGAGAGAGCTCACATTTACCTCCAGCATAGGTTTTTCAAGTTCATTTGGAGGAAGGGTGTCAGGTAAATTCTAAGCACTGCATACCTGCTTCCCTGGTAAGCATTGTACTCTAAAAGACAACAAGATTTCCAAGTCTAAAAGATGAAATATAATAATAATAATGATTAATAATAATAATAATGGCTGCCAACATTCCTTAAATGCTTACTATAGGTTAGACACAGTTCTAAGCACTTTATCTAGGTTATGGTAATTTTTATGATATCAAGACTTCAGTATGCATTGCTCTTATCCTATTTTACAGAAGTGGAAATGGAGGTCTCAGCAAGCTATCTGCCAGCATTTCCCCACTAGTAAATGGTGAAGTAAGGATTTGAACGCAATATTCTTTTCAATAATAGAGTACTTTTTTTAGAGCAGTTTTAGGTTCATAGCAAAATTGAGTAGAAAGGACATATAATCTCTGCCCACTTACACACAAAATCCTGTACGAGAGATACATTGGTTATAAACAATGAACTCACACTGATACATCATTATCACCCAAAGTCTGTAGTTTACTTAGAATTCACTCTTTGTGTTATACATTGTTGTGTTGACAAAGATATGATGACATATATCCATCATTATAATATCATACGGAACAGTTTTGCTGAACTAAAAAATCTGTGTTCTACCTACTCATCTCTTTCTTTCCCCCTAGCCAATGATAATTACTCATCTTTTTCCTATCACCATAGTAAAATCACATTCACATTTTCTAGAATGTCATATAGTTAGAATAATACAAAGGTAGCCTTTTTCAGATTGGTTTCTTTTTCTTAGAAATATATATTTATATTTCTTCCATGTTTCTTCATGACTTGATATCTCATTTATTTACAGTACTAAAAATATTTCCTTGTCTGGATGTATCATAGCTTATTTATCCATTCACCTATTCAAAGATATCTTGGTTGCTTCCAAGGTTTGCCAATTAAGAATGAGGTGGCTATAAACATATCCATGGAAGGTTTTTGTGTAAGTACAGCTTTTCAATTAATATGGATAAATTCCAAGAAGTATAACTGCTGGATCACATAGTAAGAATATCTGTAGTATTGTGCATTCCCACCAGAAATAATGAATGAGTTCCCATTCCACCTCCTTTCCAGCATTTGGTGGTGTCAGTGTTCTGGATTTGGCCCATTTTAACAGACATATAAGATATTCCACTGTTGTTTTAATTTGCAATTTCCTAATGATGTGTGATGTTGAGAATCTTTTCATATGTTTATTTGCCATTTGTATGTCTTCTTTGGTAAAGTGTCTGTTCAGAGTTGCCAATTTTTGTAATTGGGTTGTCCATTTTCTAATTAAACTTTAAGAGTTTTTGTTTTTTTGGAAAACAGTTCTTTATCATATATGTCTTTTACAAATATTCACATAATCTATGATTTGCCTTCTTGTTCTTTTGAGAGTGTCTTTTACAGAGTGAAAGCTTTTTGTTTTAATTAAGTTGAACTTATCAATTATTTCTTGCATGGATTATACCTTTAATATTGTAACTAAAAAGTAATCGCCAAACAAGGTCATATAAATTTTCTCCTTTGTTATTTTCTTGAAGTTTTGTAGTTTTGCATTTTTCATTTAAGTCTCTGATCCATGCTAACTTATTTTTTGTAAAGTGCATAAAATTGATGTGAAGTTTTTCTTTTTTTGCACATGGATGTCCAGTTGTCTCAGAACCATTTGTTGAAAAGACTTCCTTTTCTCTATTATATTGCTTTTACTCCTCTATTAAAGATCAGCTGACTGCTTGATAGCTATATTTCTGGGCTATTTTGTTCCATTGATCTATTTGTCAATTCTTTCATCACTTCCACACTGTCTTGATTATTATATTGGCTATTCTGGATCTTTTGCTTTTCTATATAATCTTTAGAATCAGTTTGTCAATATCTACGAAATACCTTACTGAGATTTTGATTGAGATTCTTTTAAATCTATAAATCATATTGGAAAAAATTAACATCTTAAGAACCTTGACTCTTGCTTTCTGTGAACACAGAGTACTGCATCACTCCATTTCTTTTTTAAATTTTTTAATTTTTCTAGTTGTCAATGGACCTTTATTTTATTTATTCATATGTGGTGCTGAGAATCAAACTCAGTGCCTCACACATGCTAGGCAAGTGCTCTTCCACTGAGCTACAACCCCAGCCCAAATAATTCTTTTATTTCTCTCATCAGGGTTTAGTAGATTTTCTCATATAGATCTTGCATATATTTTGTTGAATTTATAAGTAAGTATATCACTTTTGAGATGCTAATAAGAATGGTATTGTGTTTCTAATTTCAAATTCCACTTGTTCATTGCTGGTGATATATAAAATTGACTTTTTACATTAGCTCTGAATCCTGCAACTTTGCTCTTGTCTATTTCTTTTTTTCCAATCTGTATACCCTTTATTTCCTTTCCCTGTCTTTTTTTTTTTTTTTTTTTGATGGACCTCATAGAAATAGAGCAAGCAATCATGAAATTCATTTGGAGGAATAAGAGACCCAGAATTGCTAAAGCAATCCTTAGCAAGAAGAGCAAAGCAGGGGGTTTCACAATACCAGACCTCCAACTATACTACAGAGCAATAGTAACAAAAACAGCATGGTATTGGTACCAAAATAGACAGGTAGATCCTGTCTTATTATATTAACTGCAGGGACTTTTTCTGTAGTTGTTTTTAAATCAAATTGAGAGAGTTCTCTTTTTTGTAATTGGCTGAGAGCTTTATCATAAATATGTGTTGTATTTTGTCAAATGCTTTTCTGCATCTATTGATGTGATTATAAGATGGAAAGATTATCCTAGATTACCTAATTGTATGAATTCTTGAAAGTGGAGAATCTTTCCCAGCTGTGATCAGAGGAAGATAAGACTACAGAAGAATGATCAGAGAGATGCAATATTGCTGACATTGAAGATGACCAAAGTGGTCACAAGACAAGGAATGGAAGGAATTAGAAAAAGCAAACAGATTCTCCCCTAGATCCTATAGATCGTGATTTTAGCCCCAGTGAGACCCTTATCAGAGTTTAACATACAGAACTGCAAGATAATATATTTGTGTTGTTTTACCACTAAGTTTGTGATTATATGTTACAGCAGCAATAGGAAACTAATACAGCCATTATTTCTGCTATAAAATATTTGACTCAGATAGTATTCCATCATCTACTTAATATCCCCATATTGTTGACTATTGTTGTTAATTCCATTTTGTATTTTCCTTGTAAACTCTGTAACTATTGCCTGAGTAATGTTTCACAGAAGTACTGCTTCAAGAACAAATAACCTAAATTAATTTGAGATAATAAGAACAGATGAGATATATATATAGAACAGATAAGATAATATAGACCCCAATTAAATGGGGTAAATAACCATAAAGTCACAAACATTAAAGTTAAATCTCAGTACTCTTACTTTATGACTGGTGAGACTGGCTTTCTGGATGTTTAAGATCAATCTTAGAGATTGAGATTAAAATACAGGGGCCAAGGAAACCAATATTTGGTTCTGGCCCTCTAAGTCAGTAGGAACCCAGGGAACGAGAGAACTTCTGTAAGGAGCTTTGCAACTCTGGGCCACATGACCTCCCAATCAGTGAGATTAATGAGACCACTAGAGGATGAAAAGCCAATCAATGCACCTGCTGCAAAGAGGAGGGTCATTGAAAAAGGAAAATATCCCTGATGTTTCCAAAGGAAGCCACCTCATCGAGGAGACCCTACCTAGTGAATTGCATTAAAGGAGCTAAGAAGCTGCTCTCAAGTTCTCCACGAGTAACCCCTGTGGGAACTCAGCTGACCCTTAACAGCAGATAAGAACAGGGTCAATTTGACCAGCTTGATCTTGAACACCTAGCAAAACAGTTAAAACCAAAAGATAGGTATTCCTGGGCATTTAAAAGAAGAAACAATAGTAACATAACTTAAGATGTACACTTATGTTTGCCCCAAGAATAAGTAAGACTGGAGGCTACTAAAGAGATTCTTAGGCAGGAGTGCCTGATAACCATCAAGAGAAACTGCCAGAATCAGAAATTTTTGGTCATTTTAAGGTCTACAGATCTTAAACAGGACCATGTCTGCTAAATTGCCTACAGAAGCTCCTACAAAATCAAATACACAAGTACTGGAGCTGGCAGACACACACAAGTTCACCAACCAATCAGTCAATCAACTGCTTCTCCTTCAAGACTATCAGCCCCTGACACCCAAAGCCAAGACCTGTGATTCACTATTAATACCTCTGGCTCCAAAAACTCTGCTCCCATCTGAAGCCCTCCCTAATCCTCTTTTTTTTTTTTTTTTTACAGGAATGAGACTCTTTGCCCCTAACCAGCAGGAAGAAGAAAGACCATCATCCCACCCCCAGCATCTATAAAAACAAAATAGGAGGAACATTGGCATCAGATCTGCTATTTTGCTGCCACCATTATTCTGTCTCCCCTACACCATTTTACAACCCAGATAGTTAGCCCGTGAACTTCCTAGTTGGTCATTGGTCCAGATTGTTATTAGCCCATGAAATTCTACTACTTAAGAATAGCTCCCTGCCATTTCTCTCTCTGTCCCACTCACTCTCACTTTCTCTCTCTCTCTCTCTCTCTTTCACCCTGTGGGCAGACACTCTGTTCACCTAATAAAACCTCTTGCGTGAGTTCCCACATCTGGAGTGGTCTTTCTGGGTGCTTTCAGCTACATTTCTAATCATTTCATTCCATGAGTGAAATGTCCTGAACATTAAGCCTGAAATGTATTGTATGTAAAGACTTAGAAAAATGGATAATAAGCACTGTCTAAGGTGTTTCAGCTACTGTTATTATTTTCATGAGACAAAATCCCAAAAGTGGGGTAAGAAATAAAATACACAAACGTTTTCTTTTGTTTCTTGATCCATATTATAATTTGCTTTTCGAAGAAGTTCAACCAATAGATTCTGCTTTTCATTATCAAAATGATGAAAATCATTGTAATTGTATAATATGTGTTTAAGAAAGTCTTAAAATAAATCTAATGTCTTTGCTTAAGGTGTTTAGAATGCCTGAATTAGAGTGAGACATTCTTGAAGAATTCCATATTTTGCTCTATCTGCACCTATCTGTCTTAAAAGTCTTACAGAGCACCATTATTGGGAGGGGAAGAGGAGAGATTATGTACATGTGTTTGTGACACCTCTGAGATCTGATTTCACCAATGTTCTGAAATAGATGTTGAATCCAGATCTCACTGCAGCCTATAGAAATACTTTGAGGTTAAAAACTCTGAGGAGGTTAGTGTTATATGATACCCTTGCTAATATATAGATTGATTTTCCATCTTCAGTCCAAATAACATTTATTGTCCAAAATGGCCTACTTTAAATAGATTTTCTGTTAACACCAACTGAGAAGATTCAGCAGAGTTCTTGCATTTCTGCTTTTAAATCACTAGTGACTCCATTGTCACAGAGGCTTAGACTTCTAGCTATAATTCATAGGCCTCATTAGTTGTTTGAGAACAAAGAACAAAGTTAAGTGATGAAAACACAGTCACCCCAAAATACTGGCAAACAATTCTAGGCTTCAGTTGTCAGAATTTTAAAAAGTACTTCATGAGTGGTGGGTATAGTAGAAATACAGAAAGAAAGATTTTTTATTCAAGCATCGTATTACACTGCCTATTTATGTTTTATAGCTTAAGAAAGTTTTAATTAGTCCTGAGGTTTTTACCCTTCAGTTGCTTAGAGGAAGGGAAATTGTCCTAACCCATCTTGGATTGGAACACAAGTCTTTAAAATTTAATATGGTCCAAGTTTCTTATGATTCAAGATTTAGCAAGAACATCTTCAAAAAACAAGTTTAAAAATAGTTTTAGGCATTGTCTATATCGACTTTTAAACAGGTACAAATTGTTGTGGCCCCAATACTATATAATAGACTCACTCATAATTTTTATTTCTTTCCGTGAAACAGAAGAGTTACCAGCAGTTTTCTAACTGTGATATGAAAAGCAGACAAAAGACAGTTGTATGTAAGAGTAACATGCAACTAGTCTTCAAATAATACCAGTCAATACCAATACAAAATCATTTTTTTAATACTGAACACTTGAGACAAGCTTGACTCTCAACCTGTAATTGTTAAAAGTAAAGAGTGTTTTGTATGAACTTAGCAACTTATTTTATGAAAATTATATTGATGACCTCTTCAGAATTTAAATTCTTCAGAATTTAAAGAAGAAATCAGTTTTCCTGTGGTTTCTGTCATGCACTGCCCTTCTCTCTTTGGGGAGGCAATTATGAAGAGGCTGTCTTACTCGAAGGATATTTATATTCTACCCTCTCAATATAAGGAAGGATTACAGAATTTCCATTCTTGATAGAATGAAACTTCCCTTAAGAGTTTTTTTTAAATAAAAAGTAGTAAATTCTTATCCTTTCAACACTGAAAAGTCTTCTGTCATCATCTATGATGTCTACAGACTACATCATCTATCAAAGACATCTTCAGAAGTTTGAAGGCTAATGTCCAAGTGGGGAAACAGTCCCCCAAATTTTTGACTAATTGATACCTCTTTCAAAAATGTCACCAGTTTCAGAAATGCACGGATGTCAATGATCACTTACAACTAAATATCTGTACTTATATATATTTAAGATGATTGATAGAAGCTTTTAGAAGAAAGAGTGGTGTCTTTGAGTGGTGCATAATCAGTAAAATCATGACACAAAATGCGGCATCAACTGCTAGGAACACCAAAGTGTTTGAAATAAGCTCTCAAGCAAGAACTTCTAAAAAGTCTTGAAGGAACTCCTACCCTCACCCCATAACCATTCAGTTAATTTAGCAGTGGCTTTACATCTCTGCACCTGCCAGGAAAAAGCACTAAAACAGTTCCCAGCGAGAGGTGTTAACAGTGTGGTATGTGGACACCAAGCTAGTGAAAGGGAGCATCACTGTTCCCTAGTGACAAAGAATGCTGTGGTCCTGAGCAGTCTCCATCATGTCATAACTCCAGCTTCCCTCAGGATGCTGAAGATGGACAGGTTATGCCAGGTCTGTGCTGAAAAATTCTCAGGAAGCTTGTGGAAATAGTTAAACCCACAGCGAGCTTAATCTAAGCTACTGAGTGGCCACAATTGACCCACTGTCTATTGATCCCCTGAAGACCCCATAGTCTATTTATTCATGTATATTCACTTCCCTTCAGCAAGTAAGAAATGCAATAATAATAATCAACATTTTTGGACTTACTCTTTGCTACTTTTGCATACATTATTTACCTCTCCTCATTCTTCTACAACTCTAAGGTAGGTCTTAACATTATTTTCACTTCCATGTACAGAAAATGGCTTAGAGAATTTCCATTTTTCACAATAACTGGGTAGTAGTCCTGCATTGAAGCCAGGCAATCTAGCTCCTGAGCCTCATCTCTTAACTATTTCCCACTCAATAACTGAAAAAGCATTAATCATCCTTGAAATTTTTACAGATCATAATTATGCCAATGTTCTATTCATCACTACCAACTAAGTAACCATATCATATTTTTTAAGAGCTTCTCCAAGTTTTATAAAATGTCTCAATCTTGCCCCAGGCATAAACACTGAGAAGAAGTGAGTAGGTGCAGAAAAAATGGAGCCTTCTCACCACTGGAGAGCTGATTAATTTACAATTAGCAAAGGCTACAAGGTCCCTTTCTGAAACTTGCTTGGGGCCCTAAACTCAAAGCTTAGTCACTGAATTCTGTCTCTTTTTGGGGAGAAGAAGATCCATCATTAGGCAAATGATAACTTTCTAGGACTCAAATCCCCTCTCCATGGCTAAACAGAGACATTTTTTGAGAAGGAATTGCAGCATGAAAATTCTGCCAGGTCTTCTTATATGCTTTTATTTGCACTGATTTTCTACTTACTTTTTCAACTATACATTATGAAAAAATTTAAACATACAGAGAAGAAGAAAGTATTAAGGAACAATATAATGAACAGCTATAGATCCACTATGCAGATTCAATGTCCACGTAAAACTACCTACCTAGATACTAACATATTTTGCCATGTGTGGATGTATCTATTCACCTATCATGATTTCATGATCCTTCTCTCTTAAATACTACAAGGGCATATCTCCTAAGAATAAGAACATCCATTTATGCAATCATATACCATTAACATATCTAAGAAAATTAGTAATATTTCCTTTAATACAGTAAAAAACCCAGTCCAAATTCAAATTTCCCCATTTGTTACAAAATTGGTTTTTATGCTACTTTTTATACTAGTGCTAAAACAATATGTGTGCATTTGCATTTGGTTGTTTTATCACTTCAGTCTTTTTTATTCTGGAAGAGTTCTTCCCTCACCACCTCCATTCCTCTCTTTTTTTTCTTCTTTTTAAAATGATATTCACATTTTGAAGATATCAAGAATTTGTTGTAGAATGTTTTTACATTCTGTATGTATTTGGTCGATTACTCTTGGAGTCATTTACCTTGTCCTTCTAGCTCTTATGTTTCCTGTAAACTGAGAGCCCAAGGCTGAAATAGATTTCAGTTAGACCCTTTTGGCAGGAGTATTTCATAGGTGATAAATTCAAGCTTGGGGACATAATGAAAGGAGCACTTCTGATCTATGTGTGATCACTGCTTATGATGGCAACAATGAGATGTCTCCTTTCTAAAGATATTTCTTTGTCTTCGAAGTTATTAATGAGTCTATTGACCTATAGTTGGGCATCATTAAATGCCCAACTTCTGGGCAACTTCTGTGGTTTTACCACATCTTCTCACTGAATTATTTCATAATCCATTGATGACTTACCATTCCATCTTGCTTTGGTTGCCTTTTGTAAAGAACCCGAAATAATTATTTCTCTCTATGTTATGATGATACGAACTTGATAGGTTTATGTGTTTTCAATTCAGGGGTTTAACTTCAGTTTTAGGGTTTGCTTTCTATTTTTAATATAAAATCACTTAAGTGTTGCAAAGTGGAAAGCATATGAAAAAGAACATACTCAAAAGAATTGAAAGCAAGAATTTGAACAGATATTGGTATACTCATGTCCACAGCAGGATTATCATGATCACCAAGATGTAGAAGCAACACAAGTGTCCACTGATGGATTAATGAGGGGGAAAAGTGGTATTTACATACAATGGAACATTCAACCTTAAAAAGGAAATAAATTCTGACTCATACTACACCATGGACATTAGATTAAGTGAAATAAGCCAGTAATCAAAAGACAAATACTGTATGATTCCACTAAGTGTGAGGTCCAGTACTATTGAGAGAAAGTAGAAAGATGGTTGCCTGCAGCTGGAGGGGAGGGGAGAATGTGAAGCTGTTATTTAAGGAACATATTTTCACTTCATAAAATGCAAAGGGTTTTGGAGATTAAATATACAACAATGGGAAGGTTCTTCAAACTACTGAACTGTACACTTAAAAATGTGAACTAGTTAAATTTATGTTATATATATTAAACCACAACTAAAATTTTGAAATAAAAGCATATGAAAAAATATGCTTACCAAAATCTCATTACTATCATTCTTCCCTTAAACCCTATTGGTAAGTATTTTTAATAGTTTCCCATTTATCCTTCTTGAGTTTCATTTTACAAAGTTAAACAAATGCATGCATGCATTCTTATTTCCCCTCCTTTCTCACCCATAAAGATAGTATATAGTGTGACATTTAGACAGAAATGTATTTCCAAAAAGATCATGATAAAGTACAATCTGTATTCCTTGCTTCATGTTTGGATTTTATATAAAAATATTCCTTCTTGCTGATGGAAATGGTGGAAGTTAACCAAACTTTCTACTGTAGAATCTCTCATGACTTTTATCTGCACCATTATCTAAATGGAGAATATCGTTCCTGGTATGCAATTGCGCATGTGCATGAACACACACACACACATACACACACACACACACACACTCACTTTGCTTTTTGATTTAAATGAGATTTGGTTTTCAGATATTATAACTTCAAGAAAACAATGTTTTGCTTACTCAAAACTAATGCAAAGAACTCTAAAACACACCAAGCAAAAACCAAGAATCAAAAGGAGAAATAGACAAAGCCACAATTGTTCAGAAATTTCAACACCTAACCCTCAATAACTGTTGATGAGGTTGACAGAAAAATCATACAGAATCAGTTGAGTTGGAGCTAGCCAGACAATCTGAGTTAATGGTGACTGCTGCTTCTATACCATGGTTCCAGCTGATTTCACTGTTACTCCTACCTTGGCATGGAGTATGCTGGAAGTGGCCTTTCAACTTCTGATAGGTTGAGATCTTGGGAAAATGAGAGTGTGAAAGCTGCATTACAGCAATCTATGGTATGGAGGAAAATGTTAAAAAAAAATCAAGTAGTCACAGGTAGAGTTTGGATGGGAAATGTCCCCCAAAGGCCTATGTGTTGAAGATTTGGTCCCCAGTGTGTGGCACTATTAGGAGGTGGTAAAACAGTTAAGAGGTGGAACCTAGTAAAAGAAAATTGGGTCATTGGAGATGAGCCCTTGAAGGGGATATTGGGACTCCAGTCCCTTCTCTCTCTCTCTCTCTCTCCTTCCCAGTCACCACAAGGTGAAAAGGTTTCCTCTATGTAGTGTTTATAGGCCAGTTATGCTAAAGTAGTGGGATAGGTTACAAAGAGACCAAGGAAGACACCCAGCATTGGACGTGAAATATAAGACTTATTGGGAAATGCTTACAGGGAAGGTCCAGTAGCAACAGGCTAGACAAGAGACTTGGCCAGAATCCTGTGACAACACTGGACAGAAGCACCTGTGCTTCATGGTGCTTTTTGTGTATTTGTTTGTTTTTGTTCTTGTGTTTGTATTGTTTTGTATTGTTTTTGTTTTTGTTTTTGTTTTTGGTACTGGGGATTGAACCCAGGGGCTCTCAACCATTGAGCCACATCTCCAGCCCTTTTTTTTTATATTTTTTTTGGAGACAGGTTCTGGCTAAGTTGCTTAGGGCCTAAGTTGCTGAGGCTGGCTTTGAACTCACAATCCTCCTGCCTCAGCCTCCCAAGCAGTTGGGATTATAGGCGTGTACTACCATGCCTGAGCCTCATAGTTCTTTGTCAAGTAGTGCCTTCTCTCTCTCAAACACTACCCCAGAAAAGAATGTCTCTCCCTCATGGTGTTTAGTCCACTGGCAGCCAGCTGGACAGGGGGCATATGTCCTTTCCACAGTACCCTCAGTTCTGTACCAGTACCACAGGAAGAGAGGTTGTATAATTTAGGCTATAGACACAGTGACATCAGCATTAACTTGCTTTGTTTCTTGTCTGTCCAGCATCCCAAGAAGCAGCTGTACATGAACCAAAGTGGCTTTCTGTATATAACACTCACTAACCCCAGGGTGCAGCACACATGAGAGAAAGTCAGTGCCCTAGTTCATCTAGGCATTCTTAGGCCAGGCCTGCTCTCTGTTTTCTTGACATCCTCAGGTTCCTGGGACCTACAGGGGTGGTTCAGAGACATGGTGTCTTACTGTCCTCCTTTTCTTTAAGGACAATGTATTCTATCACATGACCTCTGTCATAATGTATTGTGGCTGCCACAGGCCCAAAGCAACAAGGTCAAGCAACCATGGACTGAATCCCCTGAAACCATGAGCCAAAATAATTTTTTCTTCCTTTCAAGTTGATTATGTCAGGTAACTTGTCACAGCAACAAAAAGCTGACTAACATAGTCACTCTTACTGAGACTTGCAGAATTTCCAAGACTTACACTGATTGAAGAACACTTCAAAATGATTCCTCCTTACTATTTGTACCATAAAAAATTCAGGAGAGCCACTCAGAGCTGTTCCACTTACAGTGACCTTTAAGGGCCTCTTGCAGAATTATCATTGCTCCCTCCCTGCGTGTGTGATAAGTGTGCTGTGTTCCCATCAAGATTTTCTTTATAAATGCTGAGCACTTACCTGAGGCTATCAGGTATCAAAGTGATTCATCTGTCATACCAGCCATAGAAGACTTCTGAGGAACAGTGATACAAAAGAAATATATCTTGATTATACCCATATTGTTGGAACAATAATTTGAATGGACTTCTGGGTGGTAACTATAGGCAGAAAGGGCATGACTGAATACCAGGTCATGGGGTGTGCCTTGGAAACTATTGAACTATATCTTGTCCGTGGCTCACTACCTGGCTGCTATGATTTAGCCATGCCCTTCTGCTATGGTGCTTTTCCTCACATCAGGCCCAGAATAATGGAGTCAGACAATTATGGACTGAGACCTCTGAAACTCTAAGCCAAAATAAATTTTTCCTACTCTAAGTTGTTCTTGTCAGACATTTTGGTCACAACAATGAAAAGCTAACACAGTTGGAAATCTGTAGATAGTAATAAGCAACAAAAGGGCAAGGATCTTGACTATTTCTTAGAGACGAGAATATTTTATCAGTTCCTAATATGTGATGTGTACTCTGAGAACAAAAAGCAGACCATTTTGTAACTTCCTTGCATGAGTTTTCAAGCACTGGATGTGCTAACCTTCTTAAATGTCTTTGAAGGTAGACATCAGGAAGTTTGACACATTTTCTTCAACTGAATAAATAAATGATTGACCTGCATTGCATTTAACCAAATGACATTTAAGGTAAACACATACACAGAAGAATGAGAGATTGTGTAAATAGGTAAAACTGAGGTTGTTTTAAGTAAATTGGGCTGTGTAGACTCCTAAATTATTAGGCTACTTAGGTCTTCTTAGAATATGACTTTTTCTTGAGAAAGGTGAGACCCATACTGACTACCACAAAGAAAAGACTCACCCTTCGGATAGCATAGGAAGTTTAATTATTCCATAAACTTGGATAAATACAAGGAGACTGAAGATTTCTTCAACTTTTAGGCAGAGTCATTGTTCAAAAGGGAACATATTGCTTGGCGTGACAGAATGTCATTGGACTACTGCCCTCACCCACCATTTGGCATGCATGCCAATAATAGAGAGGAATGATAATAAAGAGAGCATTTGTAAAGATGCCATCAGATCTCCAGCCCCAAATCCTGAGAATACAGAGAGTGACAAAAAGCATTTTATGATGGTTAAACTTAAATGACTGAGTTTGTCACACAAAATTACAATGCATAATATCATCTTCACATCATAGCATGTTTTTATTTTGTGTCATTTTTCAGTTCAAGTTTCCATAAATCTACAGTGTCTGAGAAAAGGATAGAATGAGGAGGGACTCCATCTGATACAGCAATTTTTTTCTAAAGGCTCCGTTTGTACTCCCTGCTTACTAAGTTTGATGCTAGAGAAGGAGTTTTCTAACAGTCAGTCTATTATAATCTAGGCTGGAGCACTTCATTTTGGCCCTTGGGAGATTAACCAGCCACTTGAATGCTGATTCAGTGCTTAAAGGACTAAAGACTTTAAAAGTCATGGGCCTGTAGCTTGTAGAGTTTTGAAAATAAATCTTTCTGGCTGTAATGCCAGGCAGTGCAGCTGCATATATTTACTAAAGGGCCAAGGTTTGTATTCATCCCAATTTCTATGAATTCCAAAGTAAGATAATACCTACAAATTGTGGCATACTTTCCTTCTGCAAACTTTTGCCCCCATCCCCATTCAGAAACACTATTAGGAATTTTTAAGCTTATCATTTTAATGTGAATGCATTTGCTTCATATCCCATTGATGCAAAATGGACACGAATACTATAGTTTGTAACTGAGCAGAAAATTTGATTGACAAATAGCATTAAAGGGAATATTTGTTAATAGTTGTTGAAGTTAGAGATCACTCTCCCTTTACATAACAGAAAAAATAATCTGGTTCAGTCTTTGCTGATAGTGAGGGAAACCTACTTAAAACATCATTAAAGAACCATCCCAACATCCAAGGGCTTAAAAGAAAGACTTAACATATTAATTTGCAGAACAAAGCCGGCCCAAGCCTACAAACAATCTATTAGCACATTTGGCGAGGCAGGGCTTTAACCCTCAGTTATTCCTAGGAGCTCAGGAAGCCAGAGCCTTCTTGCAGCCTCTCAGTCCTCAGCCCGCCCCAACCCCTTTGCACCTGGACCCTGTTTTTTGTGTGTGTGTTATGAAGAGGGTTATTTTGCCATGGAGAGAGGAGGACTTTCATGACTTCAAACATGGACATTAGATCAAGTTTTTATCTTCTCCCATAATCCTGTCTTTGATGTCACCAGACTGAAACCTCTCAGAATAGAAAGGGGGAGCTGTGAAAAGAGGCCTGGTTAATTTATATGTTTAAGTGCTGCTGCCCTAATTCGCAGGCAGCATTTTCATTGTCTTCTGCTTTGCATCCTAAAGGCAGGCTTACACCAGGCAATTATGAATGGCCCCTCTGAACAAATAATTGAAATTCACAAGTTGTGGGGTATGGTTAGACAATGTCTGGGTTGGAGGTGTGAGGTCATGCATATTCCCTTGGGCATTATTAAAGTTGCAGGCACTCTCCTCACAGGATGAGTATTTGTCCTACATTAGCCCTAATGGCAACTAATCAGGTAAGTTACATGTGCTAAACATCAAGTAATCTTGGGAACCTGATCTCTACAAAGCAACCGAGGAAACAGAGCTCCTTTGCCTTGTCAAAACAGCAAACTGTTCTCAGTAAACATGGGTTCCAATATAACTGCCCAACTTGAAAAAATAGAATGAATATAAAATGAATTTCTGAGAATTTCTGAGAATAATTTCTGAGAATAAAAATCTTTCGAGGTTAAGAAAAATTAGTGATATGGAAATTCTAAAAGTTCCACAGTTCTCAGAAATCGCCATTTCTCTTCTACACAGTCAGGGTAGACACTTCTCTTCTACACAGTCAGGGTAGACTCTTCATTGGAGACACAGAGTGAATATTTTAAGGCACACGTGCATTCATAAAAACACACCCTTAACTGACTATTACAAATTAATTAATCCAAGTCAAATTCTGCCTTCTGTGTATGTCCGAATTGGTTAATATAGTGGCATGTTCTCCAAGGAAGATTCCTGATGACTTAGAGAGCTCAACAGGATCTTTCATTAACACTAGCATTTGTTCTAAAGTAGAATGGAACAAATGCTAGCATGTTGAATGGAACCTGTTCAGTGACATTTTAAAAGAATCTTTCAGTAAGGCAAAGGAATTCTCACCTTGGAGGTTGTCCTCAGTCTCCAAATTACTGCTCCCTACACATCCTAGTGAAAAAAGTCAACATATATTACTAGGTCTATTGTGATTAGGAGAAAAAAAATCAATGGGGAATCTTGCCTTCTCCCTTATTTTGTAGTATCCATGGGCTACTTTTGTGAAGTTCAAAGAATAAGCATACAAATTGGAAAGTGTGCAATGATAGTATCTACTGATAAAAATGGTGAGTCAAATTTCCTGAAGGATCCAAAGTCTTCCAACACCTCTTGGATAGACTTCTATAAATCTTGTTGTGTTCTCCCAAGAAGATTTCTCTGAGAAAAATTTTAGAGCAATGGAAGAAGGGATTGATTCCTCTCTTCAGAACCTTATAAACATTGTGCTTCTTTCATATGAAATCCTGTTTTTTCTTTTTTTCTTCCAGAAACTGTTTCCTGTTGTCAAGGAAATCTCAGAATTAAAAATTAGAGCTGTACTGGTAGGAAATTACATCTGTATATACAGATGTATGACTGTAAGTATACAAAGATAAACTGGCACAGAGTAGATGCTTATTTTAGCATTATTTGTCATCATAAATTGGGAATAATGTAGTGCCTCTTAGTAGCTTAAACAAATATAGCACTTCTGTGAAATTGATATGATCATTAAAATGAATGAGTTGGATGCAGTGATGGTTTAAGGATTTTTAACACCCTGAACACCAAAAACATGATGGTGTTTGTGTTAGTCAACTTTCCAGCACTGTAACAAAATACCTAAGATAATCAAGTGATTGAGATAAAAGGTTGGCTCACAGTTCGGGAGGTTCTAGTCCACAATCTGTTTTCCCTGTTGTTCTGGGCCTGTGGCAAGGCAGCACATCATAGCAGGAACATGTGGCAGAGCGAAACTGCTTGTATCAAGGTAAGGAAGTAGAGGGAATAAGGAGTGGGTCTGGGTCTCACCATCTTCTTTAAGGGAAAAACCTCCAATAACCTAAAGATCTCCCACTAGGCTTCACCTATTAAAGGTTACACTATCTCCCAATAGTACCTCCCCTGGAGACCAAGCCATAACATATGAGCCTTTGGAGGACATTCAAGATCCATACTGTAACAGTGCTCCCTAATATATAATGCCAATTTAGAATATATTTAAGTCACAAAACTGGAAATCAAGTCAAAATTTCTTTTGAAATCAAAATACCTTCCCTCTAGATATTTTTAGATTCTCAGAATATTTATTTTTAGATTTTGCAACATATTCTGTCTAATTCATCGAAGTTATTTCCCTCTTCTCTCTCTGGCCCATACTTTGCCAGTGTCCCATATGTATGCCCATCAATCAGTGCAGCAAATTGATAGATATGAAATATTTGTAGGAAATAATGGGTAAAATATATTGTTCAGTTAAAAAAATACATTGGCAGGACATCATGTATGCTGTGATAACCTTTATCTAAAATATTAGTGATAAATGCCTCGATATATTTATAGAGGTACCTAGAAGCAACTGGTGACAGTGGATAACTGTAGGAAGTGGGACAGAAGTGGTGGGGGATAAAGCATGTGGGGAATGGCTATTCTTTATTTCCATTTTATTTCCCACATATGTTTGTGTATTTTTTTTTTTTTTTTTTTTTTTTAGTAATTTAAAGAGAAAATGAAAGGTTGGAGAATATGATTAAAGAAGTTATTGGGAGTGTAAAGTTAAGAAAATCCCACTGGTGCGGATGCAGGTGTCTTAGATGAAGTCCCCAAACTTTGAGATTCTTACTCAACCCATATTCAACCCACCTGAATACAAATAAAAATATGAAGTGAATTGTTCCAACTCTAAGGGTCAGAGTCATTAATTTTGAGACAAAATACGGGGGTTTGACAGTTGTTCTCAAATGTCATCTGGGTTTGGTTCTAAATGACAAAACTCTTTTTTTCAAGTGCTGGGGATCAAACCCAGGGCCTTGCACAGGCTAGGTAAGTGCTCTACCACTGAGCTACATCCCCAGCCCCCAGAACTTTTATGATCCTTAGTTTTTCTGGTTCAGTAGAAAGAATTAGTATTGAAAAACATAAAAGCAACTCAGAGCAGAACAGTGGTTAAGAGCTGACCTATGTTAGAGAGGTTTGAATCTTGCCCTCAGTGCTTACTAAATTTGTATCCTTGGACACACTATCTGTTCTGCAGTGTATTCTATACAATGAAAATGATCGTTTCCATCCAAAATCATTAAGTAAAACTACGTTAAATGATTAGTAATGTGTTCTATACATAATAAAAAATTTAAATTACTATTATTAAAGATTTTTATTTTAAATACATGCTAGGAGTGATGCTCTCATGTATAGAATCTGATTCAATTCACAGAGCAATTTGACAAAAAGTTCAGACTTGGTTTACAGTCCATGTTCTTGTGCTAATTAATCATTGGATGATTTTGACACTTATTTTTTTATCCTGCAGATTCTGAATATGCTCATTAAACAAGTTGACTTTGGATCCAATACTCTTTATGGTTGAGATCCTATCCATCTGCAGGAATTTCATATAGACTCCACATAGGGGACTACCCACAGAGCAGGGTGGACCAGTTATCTAACACAAGGTTTTATAGCTGGCATTCTTTGGTAATGTTAACAAAAAACAGGCTCAGAAACTTAGTCAAGTTTTTTTTGGGGGGGTTTCAACTTCACTTCCACTTAAACCTGATATATGTAACCAAACCATGAGAGATGCAGCTATGATATAGCCAAGGTGACTTGTGCTTCATGATGGATGCAGCTCCATGGGGATGATCTACACAGGAAACCAGAATAGAGCTTGAAGCCTGTTTGTGGGTGTGGATTCAAAGCCAGGGGAGTCAGATGTTGCATACTTTTAAGGAACTTCCAGAACTCCATCTTTGTTAGCAAATCTCATTGAGTTGAGATTCCCTCTAGTTTGGAACTTAAATCCCCTTCTTTGGAGGATGCATCTGTAAACTTCTTCTGACTGATACATTCTTTCCTTGGATATGTTAATACTGAGTCTTCAGAAAGGCTCATTAGTAGAACTTTGCCTCACCTTGAGTATTCACATTAACCACCATGGCATGCTTACTTCTCAGATGATATCTCTTTTTCATTAATGTCTGTAGAACTTTGTTTCTCAAATAATCTGTAGGTATTCTATAGGCATACACCACCAGGCCCAGCATATAGTTTCTTTATGGCAAAAATGGTCAAGTTCCTTTCTACTTGCTTTTTGAGATACACAGTACTAATTACTATTTATAGTCATTTCCTGTACAATAGCACACCAGATCTTCTTGCTCCTAACTGTAACTTTTTACCTATTGATCAATCTTGCCTCATTTCTCCCTCCTCATTCAAGACTGATATTTTTGTTTAATGCACTTAAAATGTCACATTTATATCAATCTGCCATGAATGTGTTTACATTTTATGCACTGGTAACAGACAGTTGGAAGTTCAATACCAGTCCATGAATGAGCCTACAAGGACCAATGCCTCCAAACATACTCTTGGTTGAAATTAATTTTTTAAAAAATAAACACTCAGAGATCTCCATATTTCCTAAATGTACATTAGGCTATTCCCCTTCTTCCTTAAGCATGAAGTTCCTTCACTCCTCAATCTTCACTTCTGGAAGTTCTGGCAGACTTGGGGGTCCAACTCCATTGACTACTCAGCTGAGAGTAATTTTTTCTCTTCATTCCAGAGTTGCTGCTATTCAGAATAGGATCCTAGTCACAGTTCCCCAGAAACATACCTGAGATTCAAATGCAAAGGGTTTAATGTGAAGGATGATCTCAGGAAACACTGGTAAAAGAGGAAAGGAGAGCAGCCGACAGTGCTTGTGCTGAGTAAGTCATCCCTTTGGGCACTGGAGCTCCATCAGGTTGGGAGAGTCAGGGAGCCCATGCACACCTGGCATCCCAAGGGGTCTGTAGGATTAATACACAAACCCCCATCAGTCTGGTTGTAGGCCACTTGGGGTGTGGGTGATGTACTTCCCCAGTAGGTTGGCTTGCCAAAGTATTCAAAGTATTCTCAAGTCAAGAAATGCAAGTGTTGGCAGTTGGAGATATGTCTGTGAGGGTGTCCATAGCAAATGCAACCCATCCAAGGATTACAGATACCAGAGTGTGGAGTGCTCAAGGGTAGGGATTATAAATGGTCCAATTTTACATATTTGGTAAATATGTATTTCTAAATGAATAGAAATCTAAGCAATGTTAATATATGTTCTTATAAGATATCACATAAGTGGGACACCAGCTTTCACATTACAGAATGTGTTAGTAAATAGATAAATTCTTACTATCTCACTGAAGAGAGGTTGTAGATTTAACAAAACATGAGTAGGTCAGTAACCTGGCTGTGTATCCATGGGTGGATTCGCTCTCTGAAGCACGGACTCTTTTCAGGTGTAGGTGGAATGCTATGCCAACTAGAGAGTGCATCTCAAGCTGTAATTAATGTGTAAACAAATCACCAAAGCCTCTTGTAGAAATGCAGGTTCTGATTCAAAAGTTCTGGGGTAGGTCCTTGGTGAAGCTAAAGCTGCTTGTCCTCAGATGATGCTTGAGCAACCAAGGTATGGATATAAAATTAACTTTTTGATCCCTTGGGTTACTGGCCCACTGAATGTCTTAGTTGTACAACAACCCAAAGACTTCAATTCTATTTTTATTGCTTATGCAAGAACCAGTTCATACCAGCTCCCAAAATCCAATTTAAGTTTTAATTGGATTTTTAAATCCAATTTAATTTGGAATGTTGCAGCCAATTGTTAACACTATTCGTAACTTGCAATCAGTCATGGTATAAATAGTTACACCATAGAAATCAGCAAATCCTAGGAGGAAGGGTTTCTGTTTTTCAGAGAGCTGTTTTGTCAGCATGGTCCTGCTTCTTGCTCTGCTCCCAATCCTGAATACTGCCCTGCCCTGTGAGGCATGAACCCAGAAGACTATGCAGATCCTTGGATCCTCTGGAGTATGTGTAGATGTGTGTGTGTGTGTGTGTGTGTGTGTGTGTGTGGAAAGTTGGTAAGGAGAAAGTAATCTCTGAGCAGAATTCAAGGAGGAATCCAAGGATAAATGATCACTATAATTTGTACTACCATGAGTTATATCATTCTTGAGAATTTATACTATGAAAATATTTCAACAAAGTAAAACTCTCAATTACAATGTTATCTGTAAAAGTGAAAAGAATATTATTTATCTGCTACTATTTTTAATTAATTGTCCCCCAAAGGCCCTTGTGTTAAAAGCTTGATCCCCAGGGTAGTACTATTAGGAAGCAGTGGAACCATTAAGAGGTGAGGCCTAGTGGAAGGTTCTTAGGTCATTCAGAGCATGCCCTAGAAGGAGCTGTGGAACCCTGATTTCTTCCTCTTCCCTCCTTTTGCTTCCTGGCCATGAAGAGAGAAGTTTTGTCCCACCATATACTTCTACCATGATGCTCTGCCTTCTAACAAGTCCAGAGCAGCAAAGCCATTAGATCATGGACTAGAACTTCCAAAACCAAAATAAACCGTTTTTTTCTTGTAAGTCAGTTGTCTCAGGCATTTCATTAGAGGAATGGAAAGTTAATACAGTATCCATTATACAAGATTATTATTAAGTCTACAGAGATATATGTGTATAAATAATAGGAAGGAGAAAAAGCAGAATAAAAATGTGGAATATGATACTTGACTATATGGATTTTTTATTTCAACTATGTAGAAACAGGTATTCATATAACAAAAACAAGAAGAAAATACAAACAAAAATAGTTACTGTAGTGCTAGAATTAGTGGGAATTTATCATTTTTCCAAGTACTTTTCTCTATAAAGTAAAGCATAACAAACCACTTCAATTAGTCTCATTATATTTCTTTTGAAATAAAAAATAAGGTCCACCAAACAAAAGAATAATAGTATAGTGATGATAATTAACATGTTTAAGTGTTATATATAAGGCACCATTCTATGTTTTGGGGTTTGTTTGTTTTTTGAGTATTACTGAGGGTTGAACCCAAGGCCTCACCCATGCTAGGAAAGTGTTTTCCCACTGAGCTACCTCCCCAGCCCCTCTATGTTCTTTATAAAAATCTTAGTCAACGAATCCCCACAACAACCTAGAATCTAGGAACTATTCCTATCACCGTTTTGCAGATGAGAAAACTGACACACGTGGAGGCTTTTCAATATCCCAAAGACATACAGCTGGTAAACCACATAGTTAGGTTTCACTCCTAAATCTCCTGAGCTCAGTGAATTCCTGAATCTTCAAAAAATAGTTTTGCAAAGTTATAGAATCAATGATCCTGCCAGGTGTGGCGGTTACACACCTGTAAACCCAGGGACTTGGAAGTTGATGCAGGAGGATCACTAGTTCAAGGCCAGCCTCAGCAAAGTAGTGAAGCCCTAAGCAACTTAGTGAGAGACCCTTTCTCAAAAAAAAAGAAAAAGAAAAAAAATACAAAGAAAGAAAGAAAAAGGAAGAAGGGTTGAAGGGCTAGAGATATGGACCTGTAACACCCCTGGATTTGTTCCCTGGTGCAAAAACAAAACAGAATGAACAAAACAGATTCTATCTGGGGAAAGAAAGATTCAGCCACAATTTTGTTTGTTTGTTTCAAAAGAATCATCTTTGATCTCTGGGTGAAAAGCCCCAAACTGAAGTATAACATGGAGTCTGTAGCAGGCTCATCACATACTTTAGAAACAATCTGTTCGGTGCCAACAGAGGTCAGAGAAGTCTCCCCTCTTCTCCAGGCAAAGAAAGGTCATTATTGGCTCTAAATTGTCTCCCAGATTGCTCATTTCAAGTTTCTTCCTAGGAGCCAGGAGATACGCTGCTTAGTTTAAATTTAGGATGTTGGCAGTCATCTACCTTTTCTCATGTTCCTTCTCTGCCAATTAAGATAACAAGTACGCTATCATATTGCTCTCCCTCAGGCTGGGAGAGTAAAGAGGATGGTTGTTATTCAACAAATAGTTCCTAAAATCCTGAAGCATAGAAATCCTTAGAAAATGTATGACACAAAGTACATGTAAATGTAAAGCAAAATCATTTTCATAAATGGTTTAACAAGGAATTTTATTCCATGAAATATAATTAATTTTGTGACCGGCTTAGAGTATCAATTGTTGTGTTGAATATAGTGAAATAATTCCTAGCCTTTTTCCCTTTATAATTAATTAATTGATAAATTTTGCAATGCTGGGAATTGAACCAATCTACCACTAAGCAATATTCCCAGCCCTTTTTATTTTTTATTTTGAGATGGGGTCTCACCAAGTTGCTCAGGCTGACCTCAAACTCCCAAGTCACTGAGACTATAGGCATGTGACCCTGCCCCCAGCTCTTTTTTCCTTTTTAAAAGACATATAATCAGGTTTGGGGGGTGGGGGGGCGAGAGAAGAATGGAGGAACTTTAGATTATGTAGAGGGAAATGAGAGGAAGGAGGGAGCAGGGGTATGAAAAAATGGTGGAATGAGGCAGACATCATTACCCTATGTACATGTGTGATTACATGAATGGTGTGAATCTACATCATGCACAAACATAGAAATGAAAAGTTGTGCCCCATTTGTGTACAATGAATCAAAATGCAGTCTGTAAAAATAAAATTTAAAAAATTAAGCTTAGTTTTTGATTGACACTATTTACATATATTTATGAGGCACAAAGCAATGTTTTAATTCATAAATGAATTGAGTAGTGATCAATTCAGGATAATTAGCATATCCAACACCTCATTTTTATCATTTCTTTGCAGTGAACATTAAAAAATGCTTACTTCTGACTCTTGGTTGGTAACCATGTTCTTTCAGAGCTTGAAATATGTTGTTCCAGGCCCTTCTAGCTTTTAGGGTCTGGGCTGAGAAATCTGCTGATATCCGTATTGGTTTCCCCCTATATGTAATCTATGCTTTTCTAGCCTTTAAAATCCTATCTTTATTTTGCATATTAGGCATTTTCATTATAATGTGTCTTGGTGTGGATCTGTTGTAATTTTGTGCATTTGGTGTCCTGTAAACTTCTTGTAGTTGATTTTCCATTTCATTCTTCAGGTTTGGGAAATTTTCTAATATTATTTCATTGAATAGGTTGTTCATTCCCTTGGTTTGTATCTCTGTGCCTTCCTCAATCCCAATAATTCTTAAGTTTGGCCTTTTCATGATATCCCATAGTTCTTGTAGGTTCCATTCATGATTTCTTACCATCTTCTCTGTTTGGTCAACTTTATTTTCAAGACTCAATATTTTGTCTTCATTGTCTGAGGCTCTGTCTTCCAAGTGATCTAGTCTGTTGGTGATGTTTTCCATTGAGATTTTAATTTGGTTTATTTTTTCCTTCATTTCAAGGATTTCTGTTTGTTTGTTTGTTTCAGAATCTCTATCTCTTTGTTGAAAGATGATCTTTTGCTTACTGCAGTTACTCTTTCAACTGTTTATTGGAGTGATCATTCATTGCCTTCATTTGCTCTCTTACTTCATGAATCATTTACTTCATGAATCATTTACTTCATGAATCATTTTAATTATGTATATTCTGAACTCCTTTTCTGACATTTCTTCTACCGTGCTGTCATTGGATTCTGTTAATATAGAATCTTGGTTTGTTTGGAACACTTTCTTCCCTTGTTTTTTCATGTTGTTCACATATCTTCCCCGCTGGCAGTGCAGATCTGGAGTATTTCAGTTTCCCCCCTATAGGCTTATAGTGACCCTATAGTTTTCCAAAACCTCTTCTTTAAGGGGGAGATCAATATTAGCAACACCCAGTACAGACAACATGCAGCTGTAAACCAAATAGCCCCTATGAAGACATTTACAATATTGTCATAATAAACAGAGAGGATGAATTCAACTATTATCTACAGTGTAACAATTAGGTTTGCAATGAGGACTGCAGTTTCTAATGGAGGACAAAGAGGATGGGGAGGGGTGTAGGATGTAACTGTTAATGGGATAAAAAAAAGAGTATATAAAAGTTCTAGATCATAGGAAGAGTGAAAGTGGAATCAAAAGAAGATGGTTGTTAGTATGAGAAAAGGGAGAAAGAGACTCTGAGGAAACAGGTGAACAAAAGGAAAATAGAGAAAGTGAGAACAATAGAGAAATAAAAACTTAGAAAATTTTCAAAAAGGAGAAAAAAATCTACACTACAACAGTCATATGCAATTCAAACCTCCCAGTCTTCAGTAGCCTGAGGCATATGAGGTACCTGACAATGAGTTTCCAGTCTCCAGCAGGCATCACAGGATGGAATTTGCCCCACCTAATGCCAGTTTCCACTTCCAGGATAATCCAAGATGGTTGCACTGGCTTCCAAACATGTTGGCAAATAGAGAGCTGCAGCATGGGATGTGGGCACCATGTCCATGTGGGGTGTGGTCGGTTGAGCCAGGGTCCTGGAGGCGGGGCTCTGTCAGTTAGGCTGAGAGGTCCTGGAGGCAGGGTGCAATCAGTTGGGCCAGGGGTCCTACAGGGCCTGACTGTTGTCACAAAATGGCGGCAGCCACGTGTAACAAAACCTGTGGGGACTGTGACAATGGACTTCCAGGCAACAGCAGGCAGTTGGCGATCCGCTGGTGGTCTTCAGGCAGTCTGCAGGCTACTGATAGATGATAGGCAGGTGGACCTCAGGTGGTGGGTGATGGATAGGTGAAAGGCAGATGATGACCAGGCCAGAGGCAGGCAAACAGGCAAATGGCAGATGATAGGTGGCAGTCAGTGAGAGATCTGCACTCAAAAAGTAGTCAATATGCTGGCCGACTGAGGGTGATCAAGGTGGACAAATGGGGTAAACAGCTGGGAATCAATGAGCAGCAAAGACCGCCTCACAGAGAAACATATTTTCCTCTGCTTGAAACCCCAGTTACAGAGTGACAAGGAACACAGCCTCCCTCTAGTCCACCATCTTGGATCTCCTACTTCTGACTCTCTTGAGATACACAGTGCATTCTTGTTAATATTCTCCCTGTTGTGCCATAGGACACCAGAACTCACTGCTGCCTCTAACTGTAATTTTTTAACCATTGACCAAACTCTGTCTATGTCCTGGCCCCTTCCTCTCCTTAGTCTCAGGACTGGGACTATTCTAATCTCAGTACCCATTAGATCAACATTTTCAGATTCCACATGAGTGTGATCATGTAATATTTGTTTTTCTATGCCTGATTTATTTCTCTTGTGTATCATCTCTAAATTAAAGGGGACAACAAAACACCACGTCCTCTAATGCCCTCTTTCTGTTCTCTAGGACCTGCCATGTTAATAGGCCAATGAGAACAAGCCTGGGCTGGAAAATCCAGACACATAGTATCTGAAAAGACACTGGCTTTCTATTATGCCCACTGGGAACTAGGACAAGTTAGTGTTATCTGTAGAAAGCTAATGCTGATGACATCTCTGCTTCTTCAGCTTAACATATAAAACCCCTCTCTGAGTGGGGACTGGTGCAGAACTGAGGGCACTAAGGAAAAGATAAGTGCCACTTGCCCATCCAGCCACCACTAGATAAAACACTGTGAGGGAGAGGAGGTGCTGCTTGGCAAAGCACCTTGAGGTCCAAAGGTGCTATCTGAAACCCTGTCACCACTGAACTCTCCTTGGAGAAGTCTCTGATCTCTTGTAAGCTTTCCCCAGTATGTCTCCCATGCTGTCTGCAGATACTTTCTTTGGCCTCTCCAAAACCTAACCCACTACCCTGGCACAACTGGGCTATGGATGAGACAGCATAATGCCCTCTAGGTTCACCTATGTTGTTACAAGTGACAATTTCATTCATTTTTAGGCTGAATAGTATTCCATTGTGTGTATATGTACCACAATTTTAAATCATTCATCCATTGATGGACCACAATAGCTGTATCTTGGCTATTGTGAATAATGCTGCAATAAACACTGGAGTACAGGTATCTCTTTGACGTGCTGATTTCATCTCCTTGGTGTATGTATCCAGTAGTGGTGATAGCCCCATCAGATGGTAGTTCATTTTTAATTTTTTGTAGAAACTCCATACTGTTTTCTATATGGCTGTACTAATTTACTTATCCATCAAGAACATATAAAAGTTCCCCTTTCTGTGCACCTTTACCAGTATTGGTTATTTTTCCTTTTTGATAACAGCCATTCTAAAATGGGCTGAAGTGGTATCTCATGATTTTTCACTTACATTTTCCTGATGGTTAGTGATGTTGAACATTTTTTTCATGAAACCATTGGCCACTTGTATGCCTTTTTTTTATTTTAGGGATTTCTGTTCAGATTTTTTTTTTTTTTCGATACTGGGGATTGAACTCAGGGGCACTCCACCACTGAGCCACATTCCCAGTCCTATTTTATTTGGAGACAGGGTCTCACTGAGTTACTTAGGGCCTCGCTAAGTGGCTGAGGCTGGCTTTGAACTCGTGATCCTCCTGCCTCAGCCTCCCAAGTGCTGGGATTACAGGCGTGCACCACCGTGCCCGGCTTCTGTTCAGATCTTCAGTCCATTGTTTAAGTGGATTATTTGGGAGTTTTGTTTATTTTATTTTTGCTATTGAATTGAGTTCCTTATTTATTTTGTGTATTAACCCCTTGTCATATCTACAGTTGGCAAATATTTTCTTCCATTCTGTAGGCTGTCTCTTTGCTGTGTTCATAGTTCACTTTGTTGTGTTTGTTTTAATCCCATCTGTCAACTTTTGCTTTTGTTGCCTATGCTTTTGGGGTCCTACTCAAAAAAATCCTTGCACAGGTCACATCCTGGGGAATTCCCCTCTTTTTGTCTACTAGTTTCATAGTTTCAGGTCTTGCATATAAGTCTCCTATCCATTTTGAGTTGATTTTTGTAATGTGTAAGAGATAGGGGAGAGTTTCATTCTTCTCCATGTGGATATCCAGTTTTCCCAGGACCATTTATTAAAGAGACTGCCCACTTCTCCATTTGGCTTCTTGTAAGAAAAAATTGTCTATAAATTCTTGGGGTTATTTCTGAATGTCTACTCTGTTCCACTGGGCTGTGTGTTTTTATGCTGGAGCCATGCTGTTTCACTTACTATCCTACCGAGCTTATTTTGAACTCAGGTCATGTAGTGCCTCTGGAAAGCTTTGTTCTTTTTACTTAAAATTGCTTTGGCTATTGGAGGACTTTTGTGGTTATACATGAATTTCAGGATTGCTTTTTCTATTTCTGTAAAACTGATATTAATGTGATAGAGATTGCATGGAACCTGGAGATTGTTTTGGGTAATGTAAATATTTTAACAATGTTGTTTATTTCAATCCATATGTTCTGTGGCTTCAATGCAAAGATCTTGAACCTCCTTGATTAAATTTATTTCTAAGTATTTTGTTTCATTTGGTAGTTATAATGGAATTGTTCTCTTGATTTTTTTGTCTTTTAGAAAAACTGGATGTTGGCATATAGAAACTCTAGGTTTTTGTATCTTGATTTTGCATCCTGCAAACCTTACTGAATTCATTTATTAGTTTCAGAAGATTTTAGCATTTTGGGGGTTCTCCACATACAAGATCATGTCTATAAATAAGAACAGTCTTACTTCCGACATTCAAGTACAGATGTTCTTTCTTTCTTTCTCTCACCTAAATGCTCTGGCCAGGAATTTCAGTATTTTGTTGAACAAAAGTGGTGAAAGCGCTACTATTTTCTTTAAAAAAAAGTAGCAGAGTGAAAATTACTTTGCACTAATGTATTATGAAATGAATTACAAAATATTGTGATTCTGTTATTTTCATTTTAAGATCAAAGGGATTTTTTTTCTTAGAAAGACTTAACATTTGGTTTTGTTGTCATTTGTTTTGGTGGTCCTGGGGATGGAACCCAGTGCTCTACTACAGAGCTACATCCCCAGCCCTTTTTATATTTCATCTTCAGACAAGGTCTCACTAATTTGCTGAGATTGTCCTTGAACTTGCTATCCTCTTGCCTCAGCCTTCAGAATTGTTGGGGTTACAGGTGTACACCACCATGCCTGACTCAATATTTGATTTTTTTTATCACTTAGATTTTTATTTAAAGAACTCTCATAGATATACACACACACACACACACACACACATACACACACATTCATATGCAAACATAAAAAGGGAAATATAAGAAATAAATTGGTTGACCTATTCCTAAAACATCTTCACATTTAGAGTACAACCTTTTAAATCATTTTTTGTGAGAATTAATATTTGATTTCATAATCACAAAATTGAAATGAAAAATAATACTATTATAAAAATTGCATGCAAACATTATAAACTAAGGAGATTTTGTAATTTTCTGGTTGCATTTCACTGTCTGTTGATATAGAAAGTCAGGCTAAAAGTCCTTTGCTTCAAAATAAAGTTTAACTGAGTTCAAGTTGGTTTTTGCAAACAAGCCTTTTTCACTTAAAGATTGCAAAATGGAATGGACCATCTTTGTAACTCTCCAACTCCAAAATGCAAATAAATGACCCTCTAGGTGCTCTCTGTATCTGGTTACAAAACCTACATCCTTTTCACCCCTTTTATAATCCCTTTTATGGCTATTAATTTTTAATTCTGGAGACACAGTCACTGTGTTTCTAGTCCTCTGGTGGGAGATAAATGTGATTTAGATGCTGTTTTATATATGCTTGGAGTTGATGGTTCTGACTATATCTACTCCCCAAGGGAAAAATCTCTGGGTTTCCACAATCCCTTACTTGCTGGTCATAAAACAAATATTAAACAATAGCAATAAGCTATGAACCACCTAGAGTGCTCCAATTTTTAATTAAATGATTACTGATGAAATATGACAGAATACAGATTATATAGAGAATTCATCTTATGTACGTTTGTGTAGACCATACACATTGCTTGGGCCCTTGAGACCTACTAATGCACATACAGAATATCAACTATTATTTCTTGAGTCATATTTTTATAACTTATAGCCAGCCCTCTGTTGTGTTCATGGGAGCACAGGGGCTACCCAGGCTGTTTTCTCCTGAAACTGAATTTCAGACTCCCAAACAGAACTGGTTATTGACACCTAAAATAAACAAACCCCTCAAACCTTTTACATTTAATGTTTTGTACATTTCCCACAGTCATTTAATTTAAAAGCCTTCAGTTCTTCCATTATGTTTAGTAAAGAACCTACAGAAGAGAGCTAGAAGAACTTAAAAATGCAAGTCTTCATGATAGTCTGCAGCTTTTTGAAGTACACTCTCTCTTAATCACTGATAATTTTATTTATGAAGCACAATCCACTCAGTGCTGTCATTGCCAGTCTTCCACAGATTCTGCCAAGATATTAGGTAAAATGCACAGAATCTGTCCTAAAAAGCTCCAAAGAAAGATGTGTAGGTAAGCATTAGGATCAAATCTTGTATGTGCATGTGCATAACCTTCTATCCACCCCACCCGTAGGTGCATACATCTATACTAAATCAAACCGGGTAACTGTCTATTTCTTCAGGTACCTTTTAAAAACCTTTTAAGGAAACTAACAGATATGTCCCTCTTTTAGTTTGATTTCTCATAGTGGTGACTAAAAGACCGGACAAGAACAACATAGAGGAAGAAAAGTTTATTTTGGTTTCAGAGGTTCAGTCCATGGTTGATTGCCTCCATTGCTCTGGACCCAAAATGAGGTAGAACATCATGGCAGAAGGATGTGGTAGAGGAAAACAGCTCAGGACATGACAACCAGGAAGCAAAGTGCTCTGCTCACCAGGAACAAAATATAAACTCCAAAGCCATGCCCCCAGTGTTGTACTTCCTCCAGTCATAACATACTTGTCTATAGTGACCTCCCAGTTAATCCATATCTGGGATTGTTCCACTTATTAAGTTACACCACTCATAATCTAATCATTTCACATCTTAAAATTCATACATTGTTTCAAACATGAGCTTTGGGGGCACAACTCATATCTAAACCATAACAGTCCTTCACCGTTTACTACTCCTCCCAAAATTATGTCCATTTTTTTCTTTGTTCAAAATGTTCAAAAACATTACTACATATTTTAGAAATAAGCCAAAGTTAAGTGGCACCACTTAACCAGGGATCTCCTTCCTGATTGTCACAATACTGAGGACTAATTTGACTAATCCCAAATACAGATTATATCTTGTATGACATTAACCAGATTTGGCAATGAACATCAGAAGCAGAGGTCCTTTAGATAGACTCAAATGAATAATTTGTAAAATAATTATCAAAAACTGAGCTGTTCAGAACTGTTCCACATGAAATGAATGTGGTATACAGTTATGAGAAAAAGGAAATCCATGCTTTGACCAGTTTTTGTCATTCTTCACACAAAAAAGGGGGGGGATGGAGGGAGAGGAATTAGGTAGGAGGGGTTAAAAGAGAAAGCAATTTTAAAAATGGAAAGGAAGGAGGGAAGAAAGGGAGGGAGAAAGAGTGGAAAGGAGGAAAATGACCTTAGACATTTATGACAAGGTGGAAGAAAGCTGGACTGTGGGTTCCCATGGTTGGACCTGGCAATCTTATTTCATTTACTAGCTGTGTCACCTTGGGAGAGTGAGGTCATTTTTCTTAAGATCAGTTTTCTCTGTCAAAAATACAAATAACACCTATCTTGGAGGAAAAGGGAAGAATTTACAAGTGCGTGCTTTGGAAACCATGCATCCATATAGGTCAAGGCAATGCATTAATTCAATTTTTGTTCCTATTACCTACCCTATATGAGAAGTGAAAACCTTTGTTTTCTCACTTCAGTTGGATTCTATTTGTGATATAATGATTTAAAATCATGTCATAAAGAAATGGTGATTCTGAGCATTAGCTCTATAGCCAGTGCTTTTCAAACCAGTATCCACACAATTCACTGGGATCTTGTTAAAATGCAGGCCTGGGGTGGGGCCTCAGCTTCTGCATGTCTGGCCAGCTCCCAGTTCAGGCCAACACTTGCTAATTCTGCTTGGTTCTTGGTAGCATTAGAGGATCTTCAATACTTCCACACACTGAGCACACATTATTTATTGGATCACAGCACAGAGTTGTAAGTGCTGCTGCTGATGTCATTTGGGTTTTTTCTTATAGTGATAAATATATCCTCTGGGAATGATTGCAGCCAACAAAGAGAACTGTAAACTGAATGACAGGGTGAGAAGAGTAGCGGGGGAGAGTGATCCATGGAAGAATCTGCTGCTTCTCCTCCTCTCTCGGCTGTCAGTCATGATAAATGGCTCTATGCAGAAAGGTTGGACTCAACTGCAGTGGTGACTTGCAATTAAACCCCCATGCATTTTTTGCTATGTACTTCATTAGCATACTGCCCATAATACATACCATAATTACAATCCATATTACATATCATATTGAGGTGGAGACACATCTTCATTTTGGTAGATTGTTAGAAACATAAGAATCTATCTCTCTAAATAAAGAATGTAACTTTATATCTTAAAGCATAAATTTTGGCTTCAGAACACTGACATGAAGCAAATTTTGAAATATGGATGAAAAATTAGAATGAAAAGTACAGATACAAGGCTATCTTCACCAAAACCATCTATACATTATGACCTCCATTCTTTTATCAAACCATTAATCCATTTACTGAGTCCCTACAACATGCCAGGAATTGTTCTCTATGATAAAGCAGCAGACCCCAACCCCCTGCCCCTGCTCTGATGGAGCTTACAGTTTGTAGCAACAAATAAATATAGGACATGATTGGTAGGGATAAATAAATAAGCAACAGTAAGTAAATAAATAAATAAATAAATGTAAGGAAGAAAGGGAAAGCAGACTTGGGAGCTTTGTTTCATATGGGGAGGTATTGCTGACAGTAAGGGCACAAGAAAGACTTAAAGGAAATGAGAACAAGGTACATAGATATACAATAATTAGGCAGAGAGAAAGAGAAGAATCAAGAACTCCAAGATTTTTGCAGCAAACACCTGCAAGAATCAAGGTTGCCATTTTAATGAGAACTTTGTATGAGCAAAATGAATCAAGTATTAGAGTATTCTGAGCATTCTTCTTTTGTGGGGAAAACACTATTCTAAATTCAACTTTAAACTAAGAGAAAAAATGGAAAAGAAAATGGGAATAATTCAAAAAAATCTGACAATAAACAATTATCTTTGAAATATATGCCAAAAATTTTTTTAAGAATTGGAAAATAACTTTTTGTATAATTTTTTTTAGTATATATAATTTCTTTATTTAATATATTTATTTATATGTGTTGCTGAGAATCGAACCCAGTGCCTCACATATGTTAGGCAAGTGTTCCACCACTGAGTCATAATCCCAGCCCTGAAATATAATCTTTCATATAAGCCATTTTGTATATAACTAGACAATGTCACTTAAATACACAAGGCTTTGAGGTGATGAATAAACCAAAAATATAAATCTACATAAAACAAATGTTCATGGCTTCTTTTTTAAGAAGTTTACCTAATTTGCATGTATTTTATAATCTATTATAGGCATCTTTAAAAAGGAATTAGTAATATGTATTTATTTTAGAAAATCTTTTAATGAGCAATAATACATCAACAATTCAAATCACACATTGAAAAGTCTAAAAAGAAAGACCACCTCAATAAGTCTTAGAAAGAGCTTCTGATAAAATTCAATACTAGCAAATTTCTACTTTTAGAAATAGGAAACAAGCGTACTTTACCCTATTCCTTCCCTTGAGTGCAACTAAAAACTCCAGACATTGTATGCTAAACAAACCAAAGAAGACTGAAAGGCAGAGAGAAGAAGATAGACAAGTTAAAGATCTTGGAACTCATGGTGGTTAGGTTCCTTGTTTTTCAGACTGCTGCATACATCCCAGACTCAGAGCTAAAGAAGACAGTAAGCCATAAACACCAACAAGCACAAAGAGAGCCCCCCACTATAACCCCACTCTCTCTAGCCAAAGAAGTAGGTAACGAGATTCTAACAAGACAAAACCTTTTAGTCAATAACCACTCTGCTCCAACCAAGTGCCAAAGAAAGACTGACCTATTCCCAGCTCCACCAGCTAAAACCAAGTGGGAAGCCTAGGTCTCCACCCTCAAGAGGCTGCACTAAGGCACCACAACACCTTACCTTGATGGTAGCAGAGAAGGCCAATGTGGCGGGACTTGCAACCACACTAGTTCGTAACAAGGCCTTCCTCACTCCTCTGCATGTCAGTGGAGACCAAGCTGGGAGCCTTGACTTGTACCTCCACACGTTTTCTTTCCAGCAGGTGGCATCAGAGAATGCTTGGAAGAGTCAGGACTTTCATCATTGCCCAGCAGCAAAAAGGCTATTGACACAGTAGTGCCAGTGGAGAACACATGAGGAGCCAGAACTACCATTCAGTGGTAATAGGAACACTTCCACTTAGGTGTCAACAAAGGGTAACTGGGCTTCTCCCTCCACCTGGAAGCAATGAGACAGTACACCCTTCCAGTCTGCCAGACTAGTGTCAAAGAAAGTCAGTCAGCTAAACAGAAGGTTTAAATAAGATCCAGAGCCTCATGACATGAAATTACATTTCAACTGAAAGCTACTCATTATATGAAATACCAGGAAGACCTTAAAATGTCTGATGTCATCAGACATGGAATTATATATGCTTAAAACAAATGAGAGCCAGGCACAGAGGCGCATGCCTGTAATCCCAGCAGCTTGAGAGGCTGAGGCAGGAGGATCATGAGTTCAAAGCCAGCCTCAGCAAAAGTGTGGTGCTAAGTAACTCAGTGAGACCTTGTCTCTAAATAAAATACAAAATAGGGCTGGAGATGTGGCTCAGTGGTTGAGTGCCCAGCGTTCAATTCCTGGTACCAAAACCAAAAAGCAAATGAGAAAATAGAAAGCTTCATCAAAGAAGTAAAAGATACAAAGAAGAATCAAATGGAAATTTTATAAATTAAAATACTATAACTGAAGAATAAAAAAAACTCATCAGATAAGCTCAGTACCAGAATGGAGGGAACAGGGGGTAGAATCAGCAAAGGATAAAATAACAATAGAAATTGCTCTGAAGACAGACAGAAAATAGACTGAAAAAAAGATCAATAGAGCCTGAGACAAAGCAAAAAGTCTAACATCATTCCATCAGAATTTTGTTAGGGAAAGAGAGGAGGGCTAGAAAAGTACCAGAAGAAATAATAGCTGAAATTTTCAGACATTTGGCAGGATACAAAAACTTATAGATTCAAGAATTTAAGTGAATGCCAAAAAGATAAACCAAATGAAGTCCAAATCAAGACATACCATAATAAAATGTATGAAAATAAAGACAAAATGAAATTGAAAGCAACCAAAGAGAAAAAACAGCATCCCTATAGAGGAGAAACAATTAGAATTTCACAGATTTTTCATTAGAAACCATAGAGTGGTATTTTTCAGGTTTGAAAGAAAAAAATTGTCAATTCAGAAGCCTATATCCAGTGAATATATCCTTCAAGAATTCTGGATAAACGAAGACATTCAGATGAAGTAAAACTTAGAATGCCTGACATCAACAGATCTACTATAAAAGAATTGCTAAAGGAAAGTCTCTGAATAACAACAACAAAAATTAAAGAAAGAAACTTGGAACATCAGTAAGGGAAAAAATGATAAGAAACATGAGAAATACAATAGATTTTTTTCCTTCTCCTGAATTTTTCTAAATTATGGTTGAAGCAAAATTTATAACATGGTCTGATGTAGTTCCAAATGTATGTAGATGGAATATTCCAAAACAAGTACATTATGGAGGGAAGATAAAAAGACATAAAGGGAGTTAACATTTTTGTATTTTACTCAAACTGGTAAAATGACAATGTCAGTACATTACAAAAAGTTATATGTATATAAATAATGTAAAATTCAGAACAACCATTAAAAAGCAATATAAAAACATACTGAAAATTACAGAAAAATCAAAAGGTAATTCTAAAAAGAGTTTATGTAACTCATTGAAATCACAAAAATAAAACAAACAAACAAAAACCCAGAGAGCAAACAACGTCAATGTTTACATTAAATGTAAATGGTGTAAGTACAGAATTAAAAGACAGGGATTGAGGGTTGGGGCTCTAGCTCAGTGGCAGAGTGCTTGCCTGGCATGTGCGAGGCACTGGTTTTGATCCTCAGAACCACATAAAAATAAACAAATAAAATAAAGGCATGCTGTCCATATACAACAACAATAACAAAAAGACATGGATTGAAAGAATCATTTAGAAGATATGACCCAACTACATACTGTGCGCAAGAAACTCACCTCAAATGACAAATAATGACATAGACAAGTTGAAAGTTAAATCATGGGAAAAAATAATTCATGTAAATATTAATAAAAGGAAAGCAGAAGTGATTATATTTATATCAGATACATTAATCTTCAGAGCAAAGAAACTACAAGAGACAGGGAGGGGCATTATATGATGATAAAAGAGTATCTTCCAAGAAGATAAAAGTAATTCTAAATGTACATGTGTTAACAAAAGAGTTCTAAATATGTGAAATGAAACTAATGGAACAGAGAAATAGGCAAATTCATGATTATAGTTTTATACTTGTCCATTATATATTGACATAATAATATATAAATGTATACTATGTTTATTATATATAATTATTTTAGAGACCTCAACATCACTCTCTCAACAACTGATAGAACAACTAGACTAAAAATCAGTAAAGATATAGAAGAACTCCATTCTACCATTAACCTGTCAGAGCTAACAAACATTTCTAGACTACACCTAACAACAGTAGGATATAAAGTTTTTTCAATTGCCCATGGAAAAATATACCAAATCCTGGGCCAAAGAACAAACCTCAACAAATGCAAAGGAATTGAGATAATACAGGATAGTCTTCTCAATCACAATAGACTCAAACTATCAATAACAGATAGTTAAGAGGACCAAACACTTGGAAACTAAACAATACACTGCTAAATAATCCATGGATCAAAGGGATAGTCTCAGGAAAATCTACAAATACATGGAAATGAGTAAGAATCAGAACACAGCATACCAAAATTTGTGGGACACAGGCAAATTAGTGCTGAGAGGGAAATTTCTAGCACTAAATACATACATTAGAAAAAAGGAAAAATCTCAAATCAATAAACTAAGCTCCCACCTTAAGAACCAAGAGAGGGAAACAGAGCACAAAAATATTAAAAGCAGAAAATCAATGAAATTTAAGATAGAAAAAACATAAAGAAAAATTAATGAAACAAAGCCGGGCATGGTGGCCCACGCCTGTAGTCCCAGTAGCTTGGGAGGCTGTGGCAGGAGGATCACAAGTTCAAAGCCAGCCTCAGCAACTTAGTGAGGCCCTAAGCAACTCAGTAAGACCCTGTCTTGAAATAAAATACAAAAATAGGGCTGGGGATGTGGTTTAGTGGTGTAGTGCCCCTGGGTTCAATCCCCAGTGCCAAAATAATAATAACAATAATAATTAATTAATGAAACAAAAGGCTAGTTAATATTAACAAGTTTAAAAAAAACACAAAAAGAAAACACAGTTTGCCAATGTCAGAAATTAATAAGATATGCAACTATAGATCCTACGACCCCAAAGAGATGCTATGAAAAACTCTGACACATTTAAGTTTGACAGTTAGACGAATGAACCAGTTCCTGGATAAACACAAACTACCAAATAATAAACAATTTTTTAAAAATTACAACAGCCCTATAACTGCTAACAAAACTGAATTTATAATATAAATACTGGCCCCAAAGAAATCTCTAGACCCAGATAGTTTCACTGAGAATTCTACCAAGTTTTTAAAGAATAAGTAAAAACAATTCTGTACAATCTCCTCTATTTTGGGGGAGATACCAGCTGTCCCCTGAAGGGTCTTCTGGGGAAGGAATTGCACAGGATTCCATACCTCAAAGGTTGCTGGCCTGAGGCCTTGGTTCAGTAGCAAAATTCCAAGGCCACCCTGAATCCCTTGCCAAGTGTGTCTCCAACAAGCCAGCTTACTCCATCATAGCATAAAGTCTGAGGAGTCATTAGAGAGTCCAATATATCCTTGACCACATCCTAGTGGTTAGAGTCATTTACTAGATTCTGTCACATTCAAGGGTAACACATTCCATGAGTGTTCACCAGGAAATGGGAACAACTGGGGACCAATCTTAAAATTCTGATTATCAACCTCTGCTCATTTGATAATGTCAAACAAATTCCCAACATCCTATCATTTCAGTTATAAATGTATATCTCTAAAAGATAAAATATTCTTTTTAAAATATGACTATTAAAAATATGACTACATAACAACTTAAGAAAAAGCTTAGTTAAATAATTAAAGATTTATATTAGGTGGAGGGGAGTGAAGGGAGGAGAAGGAATGATAGTAGAGTGAAACAGACATTATTACCTCATGTACATATATGACTGCATGACTGATATGATTCTACAATATGTATAATAAAAAAAGAGAGATTATACTCCATTTATGTATGATCTATCAAAATGTATAAATGCATTCTATTGTCATGTACAACTAACTAGAACAAATAAAATAAAACAAAATAAAATAATTTTAAAGATTCAAAGAAGGGCTGGGTTGTGGCTCAGTGGTAGAGCACTTGCCTGGCATGTGTGAAGCACTGGGTTCGAGTCTCAGCACCACAAGTCTCAACATCTAAAAAATATTTAAAAAAAAAAAAGATTCAATGAGTCTGAAGTCAATCAGTATTGAGATATTTCGAATTATGTTACATATTATACAGTTGGTTGTTAAACTCAGAATTTAAACAACAAGGTCCCACATTGCACCTGCTAATGTTTCTTAAATCTCTTGCACATAATCCTAAATGATTTAGTTGTGTGGCGTGGGCCTCCAATAACTTCCCTGCCTCCTTTTCTTTATGTTCATGTTTACATTACAGGACTATGTTTTGTCTGTTTTATTGTTTGGTTTTGTTTTTTTAAGGAAAAACACTTTCACTTTTCACCTTCAATCTCCAGTACTGGAAAGAAAAAAAAAAAAAAAAACAGAACAAATAAGAGATTTGTGAATTGATCATGAGTAATTTCCCAGTTATAGTGAGAATGCAAGGAGCAAAAGAACATAAATTTTGCTACATTTTGTGTGAAAATTAAGGAAGAATATATTTAGTTGTATTTTAAAAAAGGAATAAAATCGGAGCTAATTAAAATGGTTATCAATTGGTCTTGAGTGGGAATAGAATGGAATAAATAAGGATAGAAAAAAAAGGATTTCCTCCACATATTTTATTGGTGCATTTAAATTGTACATAATTGTAAGATTTGTTGTTATATATTCATACATGCACACAATATAACAATATAATTTGGTCAATATCTTTCCCCAGTATTCTCCTTTTCCTCTCTTCCTGCCTCTCCCTGGTCCTTTTCCTCTATTCTACTGATCTTCCTTTGATTTTCATAAGATAACCCCCAACTTTCTTTTCCTTTTTTCTCTCTAGCTTCCACATGTGAAAGAAAACATATGACCATTGACTTCTGAGTCTGGCTTACTTCACTTAACATAAGAGTCTCTAGTTCCATCAATTTTCCTGCAAATGACATAATTTCATTTTTCTTTACAGCAGAATAAAATTCCATTGTGTGTGCATGTGTGTGTGTGTATGCATCATACTTTTTTATCCATTTATTCATTGATGGACACCTAGGTGGTGTCCATTCATCCACTGATGGATGAATTGTGCTGCTATAAACATGTATGCATCACTGTAGTATGATGACTTTAAATTTTTAGGATAAATAGAAAGAAGTGGTATAGCTGGGTCATATAGTGACCCCATGCCTCGACTTTTGAGGAGCCTTCATACTGATTTCTATAGTGGTTGTACTCATTTACAATCCCATCAACAGTGTGCAAGTGTTCCTTTTTCTCCACAACTTTCCAGCATTAATTATTGCTTGTATTCTTGATGGCTGCCACTGACTGATATGAGATGAAATCTCAGTGTAGTTTTCATTGGTATTTTCCTAATTGCTAATGACTATTTGTAAATACAAATGTCCATTTAGTTCATTTACCTACTTATTAATTGGGTTATTTGATTTTTTGGTGCTGTTTTTTGAGTTCTTTAAATATTCTAGATATTAATCCTGTGTCAGAATAGTAGCTAGCAAAGATTTGGAGAAAAAGTTTTTGAGTGTTAGCTTTTAGTTATAATTTTGACCAATATAAGGAATTATTTGACCAATATGAGAAATTTGCATATTAGTTAAAGTCAAACTGAAAAAGCAGCAAAAATCACTAATTCTGGAAATAAATAGAATTTCCCTGTTTGCAAAATTGATAAAATACCTAAACAGAAGAAAGAATTAAAGTAATATTAATACACAGAACTCTGGCTGAAAATTCTTAGTAAATATATACATATATATTTACCCACATATATATACATAGATTTACTCTATTTTACTTAATAAATAAATATATATTGGATTGTGAGAGTTGAGTCATTTTTATAGTTTTTAGTAATTATAAAATATTCTGCAATCATAAATTTATGTGTGCACATATGTATTTGTAGCTAGTTGCAGATATTTTATAAATATATACTTATATACATAAGTATTCTGCATATATATACATATATATACATACTTACATACATACACATACTAGGGATTAAACCCAGGGGTACTTGACTAGCCTCAAACTTAAATTCCTCTTGCCTCAGCCTCCAGAGTCACTGGAATTAACAGGTATGTGGCACCACACCGAGCAGTAGAATATATTTTAAGAACAAATATAACTTCAAAGAAATATGATTCCATTGTTGCTAAATGAATTGGCAGAATAATTCTGAAACTTTTTGTGTATGTATAAGTTGGGAAAACTGAGTAAATTGATGGTTTTATGAATCAGGTTTCTTACAGCAAAAAATAACTATAAAGATATAGAATAGAGGAATGCGAGGGACCCTGTGTTGGATTTGAATTGCAATATTGGTATAAATTGAATTCTAGAAGCAATAATTAGCATACCTACAGCCCAGAACTTGGCTTCTAACTAGCCTCTTCACCAAAAGGAACCAGGACTCCTTGAGGAAAGTTTCAGGTCTGAGGTAAGAAAATTACAGAGGGAGCCTGAAAAAAATCTATGCCAAAAAGAAGTGCACTAAGACTTCAGGGAACAAGCAAAGGAAATACAAGCGCTGACTGGACAAATATGAACACCAAAAGCAATACAGTCATGTGTAGCTTAGCAATAGGAATGTTAAGAAATACATCATGAGGTAGTTTCATCATGATGCAAACATCAAAAAGTGTACCTACAAAAACTGGGATGGCTATGACATCACTTAAATGACATAATTTTATGGTACTGCCATTCCATATATAGCTTACCATTGGTTGAAATACTGCTATGCAGCACACCATGACTATTTAAAAATAAATCTTTTAATCTACTATAAGAAGCAAGAAAAGATACATGGTAAAGAATTTCTTTAGAGAAGAATGCCAACTAACAAATGTAGAAAAAATACATTTTTATAGATTTTAGTTATTATAAAATATTCTGCAACTATTGCATAGCCTCCTATAAATAGTTGAATCGGGCAAGGATCATCAGTGAATTCTAAAAACAATGTGGTGAAAGGTCATCTTGGAACAAATATTCACATAGTCTTAAAGACTACAGTGTTCTTATTAATAATAATGGGAAATACAAACATTTACAACTGAGAAATTTCATGATACCACCTTAATCAAATAGTGAAACCTGACAATGACGGGAAACTGACATTATGAGCTTCCTCATACCAAGCAATGGCAAGTTCCCTTGTAGTCATCCATGTAGTACTCTTCAAAAATGTTTAACCCTAATGTAATCATGAGGAAATAATTTAACAAATCCAGAGTGGGACATTCTATAAGATAACTACTTGGGGCTCCTTAAAAATGTCAAAAGGCAAAATACAGGGACTTATTTTAATAGATTTTTAGCAAGGCTAAAGAAACACGACGACTAAATGGTAAGTGTAATCCTTGACAAAAATTCTGGACATTTTTTTTAAAACTATACAAAGGCATTATTGGACAAACTGGTGAAATTTAAATGTGAACCATATATTAAATAATAGTATTCTATCAACCTTAAATATCTTGGGAATGATAATGGTATAATAATTATGAAGGAGAATTCATGCTGAAGTATTTACAGATCAAGTTGCATGATATTTGCAAGTTACTTTCAATGATCTGGCAAAAGAGAGAGAGCAGGAAGGGCAGGAATGTGACAAGGTGATGAACATGGGCAAAAGGTATAGAGGCATTCCAGTTATCTATGGTTGCATATGCAACTACCCCAAAACTAACTGACTTAGAAAATAACCACTCCATTGTATTTCACCAATTTATAAATCAGGAATTTGAAAGAGTTTGACTAGATGAATGTTCTGCTCTACGTGGCATTACCTAGAGTCACTTGGTAACTGGATATTAACACAACTAATTGATGGACCATTCTCTTTGGTCCAGAGAATCCAAAACACATCTGGAGTTTTGGCGGCAGTCTCAATCCACTTTCTGTTGCTATAACAGAATATCAGAGACTGGAAATTTTATGAATAAATTCTGTTTTCACTTATGATTGTGGAGGCTGGGAAGTCTAAGGGTATAGTGGTGGCCTCTGGCGAAGGCCATCATACTGCATGGTGACATGATAGAAAATAAAAGGGTAAATGAGCACATGCAAAAGAGAAAGCATCAGGGGAAGACTCACTTTCATAACAACCAACTTCCTTGATAACTAACCCATTCCCAAGATAGCAACGTTCCATTCAAGAACATTCCACTTTTATGACCCAATGCCCTCTCATTAGACCCTATCTCCAAACACCTCCACATGGGGATCAATTCTCCAGTATCTGAATTTGAAAAACACACCAAAACCATAGCAGTGTGAATGACTGCAGTTAGCTGGAACCCTCTTCCTCTCCGTGTAATCTCAGAATCCTTAGATACGGTTTCTTCACCAGGATGGTTGAGCTTATGTGGTGGCTGAGAGCTTCAAGAAACCATACCAGAAGCAGCCAGTCCTCTTGAAAGCTAGTTAAGAACTGGCACAGAGTAAATTCTGTCATTTTCTTTTGCTCCAGACGTCACATTATCTCAGATTCAAGAGAAAGATACTTGTCTCATTGAGAGTCTACCACAATAAATTTCTGTAGTTTTGAAATTTTCAAAATAAAAAATTTGAGGGATGGGGGAAACTTTGATGAATATTTTGGCACATTTTTTCAAGTATACCTTAAAATCTTAAAATAGAATTACTTTTTGAGAGATATTTCCAAGTTGCTATCTAAAAACAGTGTATGAGCTTGCTTAGCATAAGTGTTTAAAAGTGACTATATTTTCCATTATTTCTAGTAGTTTTAAAGTATACCTAAAATGACACCTCTGCCATCAAAATGGAGTATAATTCTTGTCCCACTGAATGTGGAGTAAACTTAGCTACTTGCTTCTGATGAATAGGATATGGTATAAATGATGTATGATTTCTGAGGCTGGGTCCTAAAAGGAGACTCAGCTTCTACCAGAGTATCTCTTCCTGTCTCCCTCTCTCTCTTGGGAAGATTATTTGGGAATTGACATGTGAGAATCCTGGCTACTAGAGTAAACACATTTATTTATTTGTTTGTTTGTTTATCAGGACTGAGAATTTAGCCCAGGGGTGCTTCACCACAGAGCTACATTCCCAGTCCTATTTATTTGTTTGTTTGTTTGTTTGTTTTGAGATGGGATCTCACTAAGTGACTGACTATGGCCTCAAACTGGCAATCCTCCTGCCTCCACCTGAGTTGCTGGGATTCCAGGCATGTACTACCATGCCTGGCAAGTAACTAACTTTTTGGAGGTGCAAGCTGGGACACAACCACAACAGATTTACCAAGCAAGGATACAGCTGTAACAGATCAGCAAAATGAAATGATAATATACAATAAATAAGTACATTCAGATATGTTATTACTTTAATATAAAAATAGGAAAGTAGCTCTTTATTGGAATTTTCAGTTAAGGTTATATTTTTGTATATTCTTAAGACATATAAGATTTTTTTAAAGAGGAACATAAATACAATGAGAATAATAAGACAGATATTACCTTTATTTAATTAAAAAATGACAAGCTTTTTCTTTCTGTAAGTAGGATATTTTTACTCTTTCTGTTTCCTTTTCTAACAATAAGTCCCTGAACTGCCTGCAGGCTGTAGGATGTCCTTTTTTTTTCTTTTATATAGCAGTAAAATTGAATATAAGCAAAAATAAGGTTTACTTTGACTTGCATTTCTGCTCTCATCAAGCCCACATTAACACTGATTTTTAGTGTTGGTCCAATGTGATGTCAATCAAGTCTAACAACAGATGTTTGTACATGAAATACTTAAGATTTTACTTAGTAGCAACAATAGAATTTGGAGTTGGCTCTAAAGGTGCCCATCTATTTTTCATCTCTCAGCTTGTTCTGGTGGGCCAGCTCATCATCAGTTAGGTGCACTGTATGTATAACTTCATGGATGATAATCCACCCAGGTCTAAAATGCCTATCATTTTTAAATACTCATCAAGGAGTCATTAAATATCATCACTAATTAGGCCTTTTTTATAAATTATTTTAAAGCACAGGGCTAATTTTCGGACTTAGAAAATTTCATTCTGATTCCATGTTAGACTAAAAAGCTTCTGTACAATCAACAAAATGAAAAGGCAACTTACTAAATGGGAGAAAATGTTTGCAAACCATATACCTAATAAGGGGTTAATATACAAAATATATAACAGACTTTATGCAACTTAAGAGTGAAAAAAAAATACCAATGAACCCAATTAAAACATGGGTAAAGAACCTAAATAGACATTTTTCAAAAAACAACAACGAAACCAGGCACAGTGGCACACACCTATAAACCCAGTGGCTTGGGAGGCTGACACAGGAAGATCTTGAGTTTAAAGCCAGCCTCAGCAACTTAGTGAGGCCCTAAGCAATTCAGCAAGATACTGTCTCTAAATAAAATATTTTAAAAGGGCTGGGGATGTGGCTCAGTGGGTAAGTGCCCCTGGGTTCAATCCCTGGTATCAGAAAAAAAAAAAAAAAAAAAAAAGACATACGAATGACCAACTTGTATATGAAATGGAGTTCAAAGTAACAAATATCAGAGAAATGCAAATGAAAATCAAAATGAATTATCACTTCATATGTGAGGATGACTTTTATCAAAAAGACAAGAGATAATAGATGTTGCCTATGTAATAGAGAAAAGGGAATTCTTGTATAGTGATGGCAAGAATGCAAATTGATAGAGCTGTTATTAACAGCAATAGGAGATTCCAAAAAAAAATTAAAAATAGAACTATAATATGACCTAGCAATCCCAATACTGGAGATATATATATTCAAAGTAAATGAAATCAGTATCTCAGAGAGATAACTGCACTTCCAAGTTCTTTGTAGCATTACTCACAATAGCCAAGAGAAACAATATTAAGTGTCCATTGACAGACAAATTGACAAAGAAAATGTCACACACACACACACACACACACACAATGGAATATTATTTAGTCATAAAAGAAGGCATTTTAGTCAGCTTTTGCTATTGAGACTAAAAGACCCCACCAGCACACTTATAGAGGAGGAAAAGTTTATTTAGGGGCTCACAGTTTTAGATGTCTCAGTCCATAGACAGTAGGCTCCATTCCTCAGGGCTCAAGGTGAGGCAGGACATCATGGTGGAAGAATATGGTGGAGAGAAGCAGCTCATGTGGTGATCAAGAAGCAGAGAGAGAGCAACTCTACTCACCAGATAGGAATATATATCCCAAAGCCACACCCGAATGCCGACCTCCTCCAGCCACACCCCTCCTGCCTTCAGTTACCACTCAGTTAAATCCCATCAGGGGATTAATTCACTGTTTGGGTTACTCTCTTAACCCAGTCATTTCTTCTCTGAACCTTCTTGCAATGTCTCACACGGTGAACTTTTCAGGAACACCTCACATTCAAACCATAACAGAAGGAAACAACATATATGAGCTTTTTGGAATTTAGGCTAAGTGAAGTAAGCCAGACAAAACCCTGCAAATCTCACCTATATATGGAATCTTAAAAAGTTGAACTCATAGACAGTAGAAAGATGTAATATCCTATCAGGGTATGGAGGATGGGAGATTTCAGGTACAAATGCCTGAGGATGTGGGCTGGGAGAAGTGGGGAGCTATTGATCAAAGGGTACAAACTTCCAGTTATAAAATGAGCAAAACCTGGGATCTAATTTCATCATGGATATGTTGAATGTGTTAAGTTGTGTACAATAACCATTACACAATGTCTATATAGATTAAGTCATCATGCTACATATTCCCATGGTTTGAATATAGTCAATCCCAGCAAAACTATTTTGAAATTTGGTCCCCAAAACAATAGTGTTGAAAGGTGGTGAGACCTTTAAGGGGTGGAGCTTAGTGTGAGGTGATAGAATACTGGCTTCCCTCATGATGGGGCTACTACTGGTCTAGAATGGATTAGATCATGCTAAATTGGGTTAGTTTCAGGGACAGTGATTGTTATGAAATAGTGAGTGTGGCTCCTCCCTGCTCACTTTCTTCCCTGTTAATGCAAATGCCTCTTCTGCAAGCAGCCAGTTCATTTTCTGCTTCTCCAACACGTTGTGACATAGTCAGGGGTCCTTATCAGACACTGACACCATGCTGTTTGGACTTTCCAACCTCCAACACCACTAGCCAAGTAAGCCTCTTTTCTTTATGCATTATTCAGATATTCTGTTAATCAGTACAAAATGGATGTAGAGCTTAAATATTTATTTGTCGATTAAAATTCTTTTAATTGTCATATTAAATTGTCAATCTTTATTTGTCAATTAATTTTTTTTAAAGTTATAGTTTCAGTAATGAAGTTGAAAAGGTCCTGTTTAACTTGGGTGCCTTTTTCTGGTGGCATTTTTTGAGTTCTGAGGCAGATTTGTTCCAAAAAAATGAATCTTTTTTGTTTCACTGTATGAGGGTTGTTTTTGGCTTTTTGTTTTTTTGTTTTTGTTTTTGTTTTGTTTTTTTGCAACCTACACATAATATCAAATGACTAGGTGATCAGATAATCAGTCAATCCTTTAAAGATCCTGCAGAGGATCTTTATGATCTCTTCAAAGATCATTAAATCAGTTTTAGGGAAACAGTAAGTAAATTTTTGTTTTACTGTAATTCTTTCCTCACTATTCATCCTCGAAGTATTTCTAAAATAGAGGACATTCTTCCTGTCCTACACTTTGAAAATCTGACTGAAAATCTGATTTTATAGCAGACCAACATCTTTCTGTAGCTAGCATCCATGGTAGCCATCTTGTAGGCACTAGTTTCAGGAGGCTAGCTCCTACTGTTTTGAAACTAAAAATATCTTATTAAGGTTTCTGCAGGATTTTAAGAAAATAGCAAGTAACCAAAAGCTTTCATTATAAAAGCTTTAATATTAGAAGCAAACCACACCTCTTTTTAGTAGTGTAATGTCATGGTGTACAGACCATTAGATAGGGAACTTCTTCCATAAGAAGTTAATAGACAGAACCAGCATGGTGGCACATGCCTGTAATCCCAGTAGTTCATGAAGCTGAGATAGGAGGATCATAAGTTCAAAGCCAGCCTCAGCAACAGTGAGGTGCTAAGCAACTCAGTAAGACCCTGTCTCTAAATAAAATACAAAATATGGGCTGGGAATGTGCCACAGTTCTTTAGTGCCCATGAGTTCAATTTCCCAGTAACAACCCCCCCGCCCCACTAAAAAAGGAAGTTAATAGACAACCTTACATGGTGGAACACACCTGTAATCCCAGTTACTCAGGAGGCTGAGGCAAGAGAATCACAAATTCAAGGCCAACCTCAGCAACTTAGGGAGACCATGTCTCAAAATCAAAAATAAAATGGCTAGGTAGGGATGGAGCTCAGTGGTAGAGCACTCCTGGGTTCAACCACCAGTATAAATAAATAAATAAATAAATAAATAAATAAAACTTGCCAAACTATGCATTTGCTATGTCTATCAAACATGTAAACAGATGATCAAGTTCATATTTGGGTAAGATATAGGCAATCTTTAGCACATTCTGAATTTTTATTAAAATCGTCATACAAACTTTTAAAAATGGATGGTTTGAAATCTCCATTTTCTGGGCTGGGGATATGGCTCAGTTGGTAGAGTGCCTGCCTTGCAAGCACAAGGTCCTGGGTTCAAAAAGAGTGATATCTCCATTTTCAAATAAAAGTATCAAAGAGTTAGAAGGAACATATTTTTATTGTTTTTATTTGATACATTTATCTAGAATTATGATATCAATACTAGGTAAGGATTTAAATTTTTTAGACTTGCCTAGCTAGTTACCTTAACATTATTTATTGACCATAAATTGGTTCATAAGCAACTCAGTAAGACCCTGTCTCTAAATAAACGATGGTGTCTAAGTATTATGCCAACTTAGCTAAGTTGAAACTGACTTGTGCTTTCCATTACCTTTTCCTCAACAAAAGAGTAGCCTTTTAAAGTTTTTACATTATTAAATATTCAAAGATCTAGACTACATGGTATTAAATGAGATTTCTTCCTGAAATGATAAAGAAAATTAATGAAATACTAAGGTTCATTCTTAAAGGGAAAAAATAAAAAACAAAACTAAGAAAATTCTGCCATTTCAACAATTTAAAAAGATTGATTTCTATCTTTACCCAAGTAATCCTTAAATTCAAGTTCAAGTAGGTCTGTCTAGGTATTTTACTTGTTACAGATTCATATTTATTAATATTTTACATAATCCACTCCCAGTTATGTGTGTACATTTGTGTGGGAAATTGCTTTGGCACATTAGCCATTCTTTCAGTATTCATTTGCTCTTCCTACAAAGGATTTGTAAAAGAACCAAAAGGATTTGGAAAAAAGGGAGATCAGTTGCAACAGGGTCTGACATATAGTTTAGGCTTCCTCTTTACTAGTTCTGATCCTTTATTTGAATTTAGAGGAAAGATGTAGTATTCAGAGAAGTTGAAAATGATGCATAATGAAAAATTGTGGTTTATCTCCAGCTTCTATGAACACACCTAAGTTAGTTCTAGCTTATTCACAAATGACAATCAAAAACTGGAGATTGAGACGTTAAATTTATTTCCAAAGCTACTAGTCAATAAGGTGAGACAGCTGTGGATGTGTTGGCTCAAATGATGTAATTGTCACTCTCATCAAAAGAATTGCCTCTCATTAGATTTAGCCTCATTCTCGAATAAGACATCATCATAAATATGATATAGGATTCATTTCAAAAGATCAGACCTATTAAATCTGTACTGGAGCCTGCTAGAAGATATAATTTTAAAAGTACATTAAACACTCTTAAACACATGACCCTTCTTCCCCCAGATACCTCTGAGAAAATGTAATTAAAACGTAGTCTGTTTTGCAGTATTTTTTAAAGGAAAAACTCATCAGACCTTTACAACATTAGAATATTGCATATCACGAGTGTTTGACTTTATTCCACTGGATTCGACAATAAGTGCATAGTGCTTATCTCTGCTTATAATGGAGAACCTGAAATGTGTGAAGACATGCTTCAAATGATGAAGAAAATGTAAATGCATCTAGTTTAAGGGGAAATAGACTATCTGCTAATTGCTTCAAGAATTGAGTGATTTGGAAGACCTCAGGAGAGAGTTCATTTCCCTGATTTGCATGCACTTCGCTCATGCTACCTGGCTTACTGCAAATGCTTTGATGATGTTATGTGTGGAGTGTTCCTCATCAACACCAGAGATTGAGAAGGATCCAGCGGCTCTGGGGACCAGAGAGCTTCTTCCCACTAAAGAAGCTGCCCCTCTTTGATACCCAGCCCTTAGGAGAGCAGACTTCACATTTGATAAATGATCTGGTTTTCTGAGAGTCCATTGTTGTTTTATTATTATTATTGTTACCAACAATGAATTGGCTTAATTTTCATGGAGATGATAGTGAGCTTATTCATGTAGCACCTTGGATCTCATAAAGATTCTCTCTGGACAGCCTTATTTTTTCTTAGAGGTAGAAAACGAAGTAATATTATTTTTATTTCCTTTCAGAGCTTTTAACACTGTGATATACTAAACAAGGACTCCTAAATACACAAAATCAAATACCAAGGTAGCCTATAGCCTGCCTTTTATGCAGGCAAAAAATACAAAGGGAAGAATGGGGTAGAAAGGGAAGAGTGAAAGAGAAAAAGGGTAGAGGATGATAGAAATAGCGAGAATATATCCCTGGAGAGTGGAGACAAAGGAAGATGCACAAGATGAGAGTAAAATGAAGATGGGAAATAAATTAAAATAAGAGGAAATAAAGTGGGTACAGAAACTAGGAGGAAGCAGCAGAAAAAAGAGAAAAAGTAAGTATAAAAGTGGATGCATACATAGAACAAAAAGAAAAAACTAAAAAGGAAATGATATATAAATAACATATAATATGGATTGCACATTATGCTATTTACAAATAAATTAAAAAAAACCCTCCATACTTGCCACAATTGATATATATAGACTGCACTGAAAATATGACCCTGCATTCTAACACAAGATTTTGAACTTCATAAATCTGTGTCTTCCATATTGATAACATTAGTAAGGCCTAAGAGAATTAACCAGCTCTGCCCATACCAGACAAAAATATTTTTAAACAATGCCTCAAAGTAGCCACTTCTGCATATATAAGAATATAATCAAAATGTTAGGATTTTTCATTTGTCTTGAGTCCACAATCATGATCTTAAGCAGTATCAATGGTTGCAAAGCACGTCAGGGATAAAATGCACTTTAAAATTAAAAGATCCATAAGGTTAACCTTCATTGCTGAGAAATCTGTTAAATATGAATGCAAAAATGAATAAAATATAAGGTCATAGGCAAATCATCCTGTTTTCATGAACCTTGATCATATAATGGAAGTTACATTTGTTACTGAAATGTGAATGAAGATGGAATTCAAGATAAGGTATTAATCATAATTAGAATGACTATGACAGGTCTGTGGTGACAAACACTTAACAAGTAGTAAGAATGCTTCTTCATAACAAACCTCTTAATTCATTAAATTCTTCATTAAAAGGGCAACCTCTTAATAAGTTCAACATAAAGTTGGTATAACATGCTATTTGCATTTTCTTTCTTTTTATTTCCATTTTAAGGGTGTATTGTTAACAAATTGAGATAAATCATTTAAAACATATAATTACTTGGATATAGTCACATAGTAATTCCCTAAGCAATTGCATGGTTATAAGTTGTCAGTGTGCATATTAATTTATCATAGCCACCAGCCTCATCTTCATTGATTCGCTACTAGCTGTTAGAAAAACAGATTAAGAAGCACATGCTGCCCTTCTCTGAAAGTTTCATTGAGGCACAAGTAGGGCAAACACTGCTTTCCAATTAGAATCCTGCTGTTTGCCAGGACTTGACAATGACTAATTACAGTCCTAAATGACTTATTATGTTTGAACACATGATTATTTATAAATACATTTTAAGAGCTGCATAAAATAATCATTCCTGGTTTAAATATGAAAGGCTATTTTTGTTCAAAGGGTAAAGACCTGTTGAACACCTTGAGGTCAAAGAAAAAAAAATATGTTTTAATGTTCGTGTTGAAGTTGGCTTAGGTGACCATAACCTTAGAAAGTGGGGGAAAGAGTAAGCAGTTTACAATAATGAAGTTTTAAGAGGATAAATGTTAGGTTTAAACCTCAGTGCTATTGATTCTCAAACTTAAGATTTTTGGAGGAGTTCACCATTCTTAAAATATATAAGTGCCTTCTTAGGGCCATTTTGAGAACTAAATAGTTAAAAAGTGTGCAATCCTTGGGCCAGTGGCTGCAACAGAGTAAGTAGTCAATGAATTTTAGTTTTCATTGTTATTCTGTGCTATGTTAACAGTAACAATTAAGGCTACATGGTAGGTCCTGAGCATAAAGCTTTAGTGTGATTTTTTGAATATATAACTAACTTTTGGATTTTTAAAATATTTTAGGGAGGGAATTCATTCAATCATCAGTTATTCATTGATCAGCTTTTAAGTCAGATACTGTGCTAAGCATGGAAAATAAGATGAACACCACACACAACCAATGAAGTTGTGTTCCATTGCACTGTAAGTTAAGCGGAGTACAGCTACGAGTTGTTTTGTCCAAAAATTACTTTTACACTTAAAAAATTTAAAAATTGAAATGTATATATGAGTAGAGAAACTATGAAGTTAAAAACCATGCTTGTATACCAAAAGTTAGCAGATCTTAGCATTCAAAACACTTTCAGCAAATGCCTGTAATCCCAGCAGCTTCGGAGGATGAGGCAGGAGGATCATGAGTTCAAAGTCAGCCTCAGCAACTTAGCAAGGCTGTAAGCAACCTAGTGAGACCCTGTCTCAAAATAAAAAATAAAAAGGACTGGGGATGTGGCTCATGGTTGAGCAACACTGGGTTCATTCCCTGGTACTAAAACATATATATATATATATATATATAAATTTCATAGACTCATATGGCAGACAGACCTAAGAGGCCCCCTCTGATTTCCTGCATTTGTGTCCATGCTTTTGTGTGATCCTTTCTCTCCCATTCAACATGGCAAATGTGATGGACTATCACTCTTGAAATGGTTGTGCTGTATAAGACTCCTAGAAGAATAAAGTGAGGGAGTCTCCTTGCTGACTTGAAGTAAACAGTCATTTTGAAGAAATATATATATAGCAAGGATCTTAACTCAGCTTCTAGGATCCAACAGTGACCACAAGCTAAGAACTACCAAGTGCTGGGATCCTCATCATACAGCCACAAGCCAACAAATTCTGGCAACACCGAAAGATCTTGGAAGCACATTCTTTCCCAGTTGAGTCTCCAGATGAGAACATAGCCCTTCTGATACCTTGATTACAATCTTGTAATAACCTGAACACAGGATTCAGTAAGCTATGCCCAGACTTCTTATCCATGGGAATTGTGAGTTAAGCCACTATTTGTGTGGAGATTTGTTAACATAACCATAGGACAAAATACAACTTCTAATGGTATTTTGACTGCCTTAAAAAATGATGATTTTTAGCATGGCTTCACATTTTTAAAAAGTTAGAACTGTTAGAAGAGTTATTTGGTGAATTCCTCTTGCTTTTAAAAGGAAAACATTTATGTAACCCTCAGATAAATTTATAAATATAATGAGAAGAGGCTTAAAAACTTTCCAAGGGGTTGGGATTGTGGCTCAGTGGTAGAGCGCTCACCTAGCATGTGTGAGGCACTCGATTTGATCCTCATCACCACATAAAAATAAAGGCATTGTGTCCATCTACACCTAAAAATATATTTTTAAAAACTTTCCAAGGAATCATTCAAGTGTTGAATATGTTGTACTGGTATATAGATTGTCATGGTGTCTGATTTAGAGTTAAAACCCATTTTATTATAGTCCAGGACATTTTTTAACTTGCATAACATGGTTTTTTTCTAATCTATAAATTTCAGATTCTGGAATTATTTTGTTCAATTATTTCAATCATTTTGTTCTCTAGGATTCAGAATTCTAATTATTCTTATGTTTCATTTTCCTTTTCTTTATGATCCATGTCTTTATTATGTTTCCTGTTCCTCTCTGGAACTTACCATATTGGATATCTTCTTTATCCCTTTTCAGCCTTCTCTATTCTGCTACTTGGGGCCCAAAAGTTAACTTATGTACACTGTGACCTTTCCCAGTGATAACCATTTCAATTCCTTTAGCTTTTTCTCCTAATACTTCAGTCTTTAGGTATTACCCATTGACATCCTACAATAAAAAAGTGACTCTCTTATACTGCATTGCCTGTACCCCCCGCCCCACACACACATACACATTTTACCCTCTATCAAGCAAATTCTATATCAACCCTGTTTTTATTAGATGAATATTCAGTGTTTTCACATTTATAGGAGTAGATCAAAAATTATATTTATCTTTCATATCTTGTAAACTTTTCCCTCATAAAGTTAAGGATTGATTGACTCCTTTTTTATGCTTATTTTGTTCATATCTCTGAATTGATCACCAGTTCATCCCCAATCTCTGGATGGGAAGAAAAAATCTTTTGATATGTGCAAATAGATCGTGTGTGTGTGTGTGTGTGTAGTTTATGTTTTTACTGCTACTTTCTTGGTCTACTGTACAGCTGACATACTGGGGACCTTCTTTCACCATAATCCCAGGAATTTCTTTTGCCCTTCTGTGTCTTTTATTCCATTTTGGATCCCATGTTTTTCTTTCCTATGTTCCCTTTCTTTGTTTTAGTGGAATACATCCTCCAGAAACTTTGTGAGAAATGGTGTAGACAAATATATTTTTGGAGATATTAAATATCTGTTAATACTCAATTCACTGGGTTGTTTTTCTGGGTATAGACATCTAAATAGGAAAGCACTCTTCATAATTTTGAAGGCATTCCTCCGTCTTCTTTTAGTTTCCAAAGTTGTGATTATAAAACCAATTCCTCTCTAACTCTTGATCCTTTGTGAGGTTTTTCTTTTAAACTCACATTTTAAATGCTTTCAGAATATTTACTTTCTCCAATGTACTAAAATTTTATAATCATGTGCCTTGAGATGGGTATGAGACTTTTTTCATGTGTTGTACTGGACCTTCAGTAGATTTTTCAATCTGATTTTATGTCCTTTAGTTGTAGTAATTTTTAAAGTGTATATCTTTGATGACATTATCCCATTTCTTCTTTCTGTTTTCGGATAGTGCTTAAAAACTATCTAAATATTGGATAACATGGCTGATGCTCTCTTTTTTTCTTTTCTCTTGGTCTGCCATCTAAAATATTTTCTTGACTTTATCTTCAAATTGTTCTTGTTCTTTTTATTTATTTTTTAAAATTTTTTTAGTTGTCAATGGACCTTTATTTTATTTATTTATACGTGGTGCTGAGAATCGAACCCAGTGCCTCACACATGCTAGGCAAGTGCCACAAGAACAGCCACAAGCCCTGTTCTTGAGCTTTTTAATTTCTCTTATCCTACTTTAATTTCCTTATTGACAGAATTCTTCTCTTTTATTGCTCTCATTCTTGTTTTATGGAAACACTGTGTTTTCTTATTTCTCTCAGGAAATTAATTGTGAATATTCTTTCTGCCAGTGCATTTTTCTTCATACACTCTGAATTCCTTATTTAAAATTTATTTAATTTTTTCAATTCTAATGATGGAAATTTAGATTACAAAGAGGGAAATGAGAGGAGGAGGGGGAGGGGGTATGAAAAATGGTGGAATAAGACATCATTCCCTATGTACATGTCTGATTACATGAATGGTATGAATGTATATCATGCACACCCATAGAAATGAAAATTTGTACCCCATTTGTGTACAATGAATCAAAATGAAGTCTATAAAAATTTTTTAAAAAAGCTAATAGTAATCTCTGTGCACATGGGTGGGGCTTGGGAACTGATGTTTCACTCTCCAGTAACAAGGATTTTGGTAGATTTGGCACTCCTAAATAATAGCATATGTAAGTTTTCTCCCTAGGTCATGTCTGCTTGCTCAGAAAAAAATAAAATTAACATTCGGCATTGGGGTATGTATCTTCATGCCAGTATTCATAGATCTATCATAGGAAGATGATTGAGGAGTTTAAAAAAATAGGTGAAAGATGAATGAATGGATGAATTTATGTTTATAAGCCTGAATATATCTCATATTTTCTGTTACATTTTACTATTTAGTTAATTAGCAAGAATATACACACTACACATAAAATACTTCTTTTTTTTAATGGACAGAATGCCTTTATTTTATTTGTTTATTTTTATGTGTGCTAAGGATTGCACTCAGTCCCTTAAACATGCTAGGCAAATGCTCTGCCACTGAGCTACAGTCCTGCCCCATAAAATACGTCTTGAGACTTAATTATATGTATTTGTGAAAGGTCCATTTATTGCTGCTGAAAGCCTATGATTCAATCTATGTGCTTTTTCAGTCTATTGAGAATTGATTGGAATGCTGTCACTGACACTAGTAAATGCCATCAGTTCATTAACACGATTCTGATAATTAGACATCAACTGGTCATGAACTCAGAATTCAGCCATCACAGGGGTCAAAAAGAAAAAAGGCAAATGGACTTGTCATATAGATAGGTTCTTAATTTGTGATGCTGTTGGGCATTCAAAGCCATCTGCTTGCTCACTTGAGCCACGTAGGTGCTATACTGCAATATATTGTAACGTATCTTATCTCAGCTTTACTAAGTTTTATTCATCCAATTGTTATTAACAATTCCACCTGCCTTCGGCAGGCATCTTCCATAACTTTCTTCTTTCTAGTATCTTCTTTTAATTACTCAAAATTTATATTAAATCTCATTCAATCTTTTTAGAAACTAAAATCTATTTGATCTACTCTCATATACAAATACAAAAAAGATTTTTAATGATTTAAGTGTTATCACTTAATTAAATTGAAAATTCCTAAATCCTTTCTTTCTTTCTTTCTTTCTTTCTTTCTTTCTTTCTTTCTTTTTTGTTTGTTTTATATATATGTATAATATATATATGTGTATATATAATATATATGTGTATATATATACATATATATATATATATATATATATATTCTTTTTTTTAGCAGTACCAGGGATGGAACCCAGGGATGCTCTACCACTGAGCTACATCTCCAGCCCTTTTATCTTTCTTTTGAGACAGGATCTCACTAGGTTGCCCAGGTTGGCCTTGAACTTACCCTCTTGCCTCAGTCTGCAACATAACTGGTATTATAGGTGTGCACCACTGTGCCTGGCATACTACTGAATTTTTTTTTCAATGCTAGAAATGGAACCCAGGGTCTCACCCATTCTAAGCAAGCACTGTACACTGAACTACCCAGCCCTCAATTTTCTCTTAATATGATTGAAGTGATGGATATAATGCGAATAAACAGCAGGATTTTTTAGGCAACAAAGGTCATGAGAAGTTTGCTGTCTTAAATTAATATACTGATATGCTTAGCATATGGTTAAATTCTAAAACCTCAATAAGGTAAATTGGCAGGCAGGTCAGAACCATTGAGCTTTAAAGTTAGGTAAGTACTGTCAGTTTTGTTTTGTTTTAAAAAAACAAAAGCAAAACAAAACAAACAACAACAACAACAACAACAAAAAGCAGACCAGATATCTCAGGAGGGAGTAATATAGTTCAAAGATTTCCAAAATTAGTTCACTCAAGGATTTGGAAGATTCTCTTCCTTTATGGAGTAATTTATTTAATCCTAGATTGAGGTTCTCACTAAATTTGTGAAATTGCATAAAGTTATTTTTGATTATTTACATGTCAAAGAATAAGTCTTGCATCAAAACCTATTTCATAAGAATGCTCATTTTAAGTCAAAAGCAATTTATAATCCTATCATACAATATCTCCCACACTTTTACTTTTGTTACATCATTTTGTTACAAAATGATCCAAATTTGATTGGGAGTAGATTGTGCCTTTAAAATGGTGTATTAATAAATCTGATCACTGAAGGTTTCAACTTTACTGGCAATTTTCTGTAAACAAGAAAGCCTCATATCTAGAATACTTTCCTATAGTCTAGGGAGCTACTTCAGTTAACAAATTTGTACTGCAGTTAATAAATCTGTACTTCAGTTAACATATCGACCACAAGGTTACTTTCTTGTTTCTTTTCTCTTTACCTGGCTAGATAATTGTTTCTTCTTTAAAAAAGGAAGTTTGGGGTTTTGCAGCTTTGCTATGTGGCTTCAAGCAGCTAAGGTAGAAATGATGAGCACATTTAGCTTACATTAAAGGGGAAGAATCCTCAGTTTATAAATGTCTCAGGTATTTCCAATAAATTGGAGGTCACCACAAAAGATGTTGGGATAATAAATCTAGCCTCTAAGTACACACTCCCTTTGCCCAGCGGGGAGCCTCCTGGGATCATTTGTCTGCTGTTCATTATCTTGTCTGCATTATTCAACAGCTCTGTTCTTGCTCAATGGGCTTCAGAGAGCTTTTAACAGCTGCAGCATCCTCCAATTTTTACTTAAGTTCCCTTTGTAATAAGGGAAAAAAGGCCAAGAAAAAGAAAAGAAAAAAGAAAACTGTCTTTGATGACCAAGAGCTACCTGGGTAATTGAATCCACATCAAAACTGAGTATGTTTGCTTATTTTTGCATTAACTGTGTCAGTGTCATTTTGTAGTATTTAGAGAAAGCTTACATTTAAGCACTAAAAATATGAGAATTTTTTAAAAGGTAACACAAACCATCTAAAGGATATAATGAAAAGGAAAAAAAATCATTTGATTTCTTAGAAATACTAAGTATAAGCATCTCTTTTTGTACCTAGAATACTGAGAAATTCTTTGAAAATCACCAAAAAATCTACAATGTGATTGAAAGAAAGTTTTGAAGAAAGGAAAGTGAGGTGCTAGTTTATTAGCTTACTAGAAACCTTTGCATTTGATTTGTTTCAATTAGGACATATTTAACTGATCCCTCAAATAAGCTATTTTTCAGAAAGGTTGACGTTTGTGACCATGATCTGACTTAATAAGACTCTCTTTAGCCGGGTGCGGTGGTGCATGCCTGTAATCCCAGCACTTGGGAGGCTGAGGAAGGAGGATTGCGAGTTCAAAGCCAGCCTCAGCAACTTAGTGAGGCCCTAAGCAATTCAGTGAGACCCTGTCTCTAAAATAAAATACAAAATAGGGCTGGGGATGTGGCTCAGTGGTGGAGTGCCCCTGGGTTCAATTCCCAGTATCAAAAAAAAAAAAAAAAAGACACTCTTGAATCTAACCTAAAGCTATTGTGTTAATAAGTATGGTATTGTATTTATCAACTAAATGATGGAAAATGTAAGATAATTTTCCAATGCAGGGAATGTACTTTTTAAATTTTTTTATAGGTTCTTTTAGTTATACATGACACTGGAATGTATTTTGACATGATACATACATGGAGTATAACTTCCCATTTTTGTGGTTGAACTTGATGTGGAGTTACACTGGTCATGTATTCATATATGAATGCAGGAAAGTTATGTCTGATTCATCCTGCTGTCTTTCCCATTCCCATCCTCCCTCTCCCCCGCCCCCACTCAAAAGTACCTGATGACAAGAACCACCACAAATGACTTACAGCAAGTACTGAAGAAGCTAATGGAAGCACTTCATGGACTAATCACTATTTTGATAAAGTTATGTGAGATTCAGAGGACTAATGAAAATTTTCTAATCAGAATGATGGAGACCCACTATAATTGGTTTCATTCTCAACCTTTTATGGTCTATAATATGAAAAAGTTGAGGTGAGTGGAAAACTTATAAATCAGCATTTAAAAATGGATCTAGCTAATGTCAATCATAAGGAATGACATTATCCAATGATAATGTGATTTATAATTAACATGAATTATCTATCCATTTTTCTATGAAAGCTATGCTTTAGACTAAAAGTGTTTTAGGATGGGTGTGGAAAGAAAGGAATAGTTGTGGACAAAATAAAGTGATTTAAATTTACTCCTGTCACCCAGAGATCCTCTGATCTTTAGCAAGAGAATAAGATCTACAGAGGTTACAGTCCACATCCAGAATGGAATGTCTTGATCTATGTATAATAACAAGAGACTGCAATTTCCTAGCATTAGATCATCATATTAAAAACCAAGGGAGCTTTTCAGCACCACCATTTGATCAGATTAAGATCCTTAGTCTTGTACAAAACACAGCTTGTTAGCCACCCAAAGTCTGAAAGCATCTCTAAAGTGTCATAGAAATGCTAAATAGTCTCAGGCACCTGGACAATGCCTGACCTCCAAGTAAAAACCAAAGACTTTCTCAATTATCAGGATATTTGTTACTAGGAAAAATCTAGATAATTAACTGAATTTGTGGTTAGAAATACATAAATCAATGCATGAAACTTTTACCCAAATCCTTGATATAGTTTTATATGGACCTCTTAACGCACATTAAATGCTCTGAAAACAAAGATGACCTTTGGCACTTGCTCTTACGATGGAAGAATACCAGTACAACAAAACTGTAAAAGCCATACCACGTTCCTCAAAATAATTTTCTGAATTGTTAAACACACCAAATCTGAAGCTGCTTCCTTAAACTATTAAAATTCAGTTTATAAAAGTAGCATTTGCTCTTGAGTATCAGATCCAACTTTGCATTTGCTTTATATATTAATTCCCTCTCTTAGATAGTCAATCTTGCAATTCAGTGATTTAACCCTCATCATTACCGTTTTTCAGTATGCAGTCAGCACAAAACTTAAAGTTTAAGAATAGGATGTGTTTTAGTATGCACTCAGCACAAAACAAAAAGTTTAAGATAGGATACATTTAAAGTAGCTCTAGCCTCACAAAGTAGGTATTCAGATTCCTCTCATGACAATAACTTCTATATTCTGTTTTGCTTTTGTTTTTGATTCCACTACCACTAAAATCTTAGGTTTCCACTGTCAGGGGAAATAGAAATGATCATTCAATGTATTTTTTGGCTTATTTCTACATTGTCTGCTAACCAAGATGATTAGTATAACAGTAAAAAAGACAGATTGTCCCAAATGTGTCATTTATACACAAAAGCTCAAAAACAAAGAAAAAAAAAACTCAACAACATTCAATGTAATAGAAGATATGTTACTCAATTATATAAAATTAGAGAGAAAAAAGAGGGCAGTAGATAGACATAACTTTTAAATACAAATAAGCCATGTGATGTTGAACTTTTTAGCATTGCAGATGTATATGTTACTATTCAATCTTCATTATTCTCTCATTTTTTAAGAAGGAACCCTGGCTTCAGAGTAACTGAAAAATCATTGATGAATTACAGTGTCCCTTGTATCATAGTGGTTTCTGCATCACTCTGACTTCCAGACCAGTACAAGGGGAGGGCAAGAAGAGGACTGGGGAGTATCTTTGAGACCATTCATGCTTCTTTTTATCTATTAATGTTGGTTAGATAGGTATGTGTGTGTGGAGCAAATTGTTGATAAAAGCAGACATCACAAGTGTGGAACAAAACTTACACAGTCAGGCATGAAGTGCTGGCTAATGACCCTGCTAAGCATAATTCAACTCCTGTCCTCCATGAACATCTACATGCTCACCCACAACGGGGTAACTGTTTTTAAGAAGGGACTCAGGCACAGATGTGGAACATCTCTCACATGCTGCACCTAAAATTTGCAAACTATGACTCACAGATCAAATCTAGCATGTCACCTGTTAATCTTATGACACATAAGAGTAGAATTTTTTTTTTTTTTTGGTACTGGGAATTGAACCCAGGGTATTTGACCACTGAGCCACATCCTCAGCCCTATTTTGTATTTTTTTTTTATTTAGAGACAGGGTCTCACTGAGTTGCTTAGGGCCTCACTAAGTTGCTGAGGCTGGCTTTGAACTCGAGATCCTCCTTCCTCAGCCTCCCAAGTGCTGGGATTATAGGCGTGCACCACTGCTCCCGGCAGAATTTTTTTGTACATTTTTAAATAGTCTTCATCACGTTGACCTAGGACCAGATTTCCTTAACATGACTCCCAAAGCGCAAGAAATAAAAGCACGAATCAATGATTGGGATAGAGTCAAACTAAAAAGCTTTTTCTCAGCAAAGGAAACAATCAGCAATGTGAAGAGAGAGACTTCAGAGTGGGAGAAAATCTTTGCCACACACACTTCAGATAGAGCACTAATCTCCAGAATCTACAAAGTGCTCAAAAATCTTTACACCAAGAATACTAATATCCCAATCAATAAATGGGCCAAGGAAATGAACAGACACTTTTTACAGAGGAAGATCTACAAGCAATCAACAGATTTATGAAAAAATGTTCAACATCCCTCGTTATAAGAGAAATGCAAATCAAAACCACGTTAAGATTTCATCTTACCCCAATTAGAATGTCTTTTATTAAGAATACAGGCAACAACAGGTGTTGGCGAGGATGTGGGGAAAAGGGTACACTCATACATTGCTGGTGGAAGTGCAAGTCGGTGCAGTCACTCTGGAAAGCAGTGTGGAGGTTCCTTAGAAAACTTGGAATGGAACCACCATTTGACCCAGCTATCCCACTCCTTGGCCTTTACCCAAAGGACTTAAAATCAGATTACTACAGTGATGCAGCCACATCAATGTTCATAGCTGCTCAATTTACAATAGCTAGATTGTGGAACCAACCTAGATGTCCTTCAATAGATGAGTGGATAAAGAAACTGTGGTATATATACACAATGGAATATTACTCAGCCATAAAGAAGAATAAAATTATGGCATTTGTAGGTAAATGGATGATGTTGGAGACTATTATGCTAAGTGAGATTAGCCAATCCTCAAAATCCAAAGGCTGAATGGTCTCTCTGATAAGTGAATGATGATGCATAATGTGGGGTGGAATGATGGCAAGAATGGAGAAAGAATAGAGAGCATAGAGGGAAGGGAGGGGTGGGGTTGAGGTTGGAGCGTAAGAATAATAACAGTATGTGTGACAGACATCATTGCCCTGTGTACATGTATGAATGCACAGATGGGGTGACTCTACTTTGTGTACAACCAGAAAAACAATTGCTGTACTCCATTTGTGTTCAATGAATCAAAAAATTAAATAAAAATAAATAAATAAATAAATAAAAAAATCAAACAAAAAAGAATATTTATGACACATAGAATAATATAAAATTTAAATTTTAATGTCTAAAAATAAAGTTTTATTGGGACACAGTCACACTTATTCATTTACAGATTGTCAACAGCTGCTTTTGCACAATACCAGAGTAGAGTAGTTGCAACGGAGACCATCTGGCATGCATACTCTAAAATATTTACCATGTTGCCCTTTACAAAAAAGTTACTGATCCTTGAGTTAGACTTTGGTGCTAGGCTATCTAGCTTGCTCTATCTATCTATCTATCTTTTACATTTAAGAGGCTGTAGTTCCAAACTGTTCCAGGATTTGAATTCTTTACTCACCATTGTAAATAACTTGTACATTTTCATTTCATTGAAAAGGTTTCTCTCCCAAAGAAACATATTGTCAGCATCATTTTTTTTTTACCTTTGTGATTACTAGAATAGTAGTGCAAAGATTAGTGCTTTTCTGTTCTGTCTTTTAAAAAATTACCCCCCTTTTCTTTCTACGTCTTCATAAATTTTATAAAATTGACCTCTATCATAGTTGGAAAATTCCACAACCCTTAGAAATGAATCAAAAGCACGAGCTTCTTTTGAGAGAGTGCCAAGAGTCATGTAATATATATACTTTCCCAAACAAGATTGGCAAACTTGGCCACTGAAGCAGCTGTAAAAATGGAAATGCAATCACAGAAGGAGTTATCAGCCTTATGAATTGAGGCATCTTGACACTACTTGACATTCATTCTCAATTACCAAGTTCAGGCTTCTTGCCTTCATTGAGCAGCACTACAGAGCACCTCACATAAATGAGTGGCTTCTGGGCAGCCATGATGGTGTAAGTAGCATGCTTCCCTTCTTCAAAGGACTCGGGTCAGCCAACAAAGCACTAAGCATTAAATTATTTCTGACAGCAGCCACAGGCTTTTTAGAATGCAACCCGCCTTTCTCTTTCAGATGTTTATCTTTGAAGAAACCACTCACATCTTTATTGCAGTCATAAAGTGTGTTGTAATGATAAAAATAAAAAAAGACATTTAACCTGTACCTACACCCAGTAGCAGAGACCTGGATATATTAATTGCCTTCTCTCATACTTTCTTCGCTTTTGTTAAAAGGTATGATCTGTGAAAAGATCGAAATGGAGAAGAACTGCTGGGGAGTCTTGATAAAGTCAGGGATGTGCCCAAGGACTCTTGAATCTCCAAGAATATGGGTGGAAATGAATAAGGAAAGCTGAGTTTTGTCCAGACATGTAAGTTTTTTTTGCAGTGTTTACAGTAGCTTCATGAATTATAAGATACAGAAATATCTATGGCTTCTTTGGAATTTGACATTTTAAAAATTGTATAAGGTTGAAACCAAAGGAATTTATGTTCTATACATTCTTACCTTCATTGAGTGTCTAATATGTTTCAGACATTGTGCTAAACAAACACATATATGACTACCAATGCCATTAAGGGAAAGTACAGAGAATCAAGCAAGAATTATTTACATTAAGCTTGAGGATGGGTCAGTGTTAGGCAAGGTTCCTCTGAGAAAAGGGGATTTAAGCTGCAAAGATGCCAGGCAAGAAAAATGTTCCATGACCAATGGGCAACAGTGGAAGGACTGTGGTCCTTTCAGGTAAGTGACCAGTCACTAAGGTTTAGAGATACACTCTATACATTTTAATCCATCAATAAGAATAACAAGATAATTCCACATGCCACTGATTGAAATTGAGGTTTTCTTTTGTAGGAAAGAAATGCATCATGAACTAAATTATGTAATATGTAATTATGCATTAAGTTCCTTCAATTATATGTTTAGTAGGAAAACTAAAGTTGTGAAAATTGCCTGCATGGAATCAATTAAATGTATTTAAAATCTGAATTTTCTCATTCTTTTTTTTTTTTTGTATTATCTTAACCAGGAAGAGATTATGAGGCATGGGGATGGAAACATGCTTCTTATTTGTGCCTGCATTACCATGGCTAAGATGCTTTGGTTCCAGAAACCATTTGCTCAGGAAGAGGAAGAGGCTCAGGTAGATCATAGCACTGATAAAACCACACTTGACAAGAGACTCATTCCTCTCTCTCTCTCTCTTTCTCTCTCTCTCTTTCTTTCTCTCTCTTATGTAAAACTCTGACAAATAAATCATTAAGAAAAATACCAGAAATCCAACAAGGGAAAAAGAACAAAAGATTTAAATAGGTAGCAAATAGCCTGAAACATGCAAAGATATGGCTGGGGGTGTAGCTCAGTGGTAGAGTACATGCTTTGCATGAGGCCCTGGGTTTAATACCAGCATAAGAGGGAGAAGGAGCAGGTGCAAGAAAAGAATATTCAACCCCTTGTCTTTTTCTTTAAGCAGATTTTTTAAAATTAAAGATGGACACAATACCTTTATTTTATTTATTTATTTTTATGCAGTTCTAATGATCAAACCTGGTACCTCACAAATGCTAAACAAGCACATTACCACTAGGCTATAACCCCAGCCCTCAAACCCTACTCTTAATTAAAGAAATTCAAGTTAAAACTGTATTGAATGTTGTTTTCAAATGCTTAATTAAAAACGATGAAAACACTGGATAATGTAGAATTGTGGCCAGGGCATGGGGTTATTTCACATGTGCTATTGGTCAAAGTGTAAACTGGAACCCTCTATTTGTGAAACAATTAGTAAGCATAGTGATGAAAATAAAAAGTCTAAGCAGTCTAATTGTTCAACAATTGGGTTCTTGATAAATAAAATACAGAATAATCAGACAAGAAAATACCCTACAGCCTTTAAAAGAATGAGGTGGATGTATCAATGCTTTCCGATATGAAAAGACCATCAAGATAGAGTAAATGAAAAGCTCAAAGGGAAATGTGATTACTAAAAATACATTAACATTTTTCTAAAGGAAATATACATATACACATGTGTTATGGTTTGAATTGCATTCCCCAAAAATTAGATGTCGAAGCCCCAACAGTCAGTATCTCAGAATGTGACTCTACTTGAAGAAAAGGTCTTTGAAGAGGCAATTAAGATAAAATGAGATTTAGGGTAGGACCTGTCCAATCGAACTGACACCTTTATAAGAAGAGGAGATTAGGACCTACAAAAGCCACATCAGGGATAAGTGCACTGAGGAAAGGCCATGAGAGGACAGAGCCAGAAGGTGGCCATGTGCAAGCCAAGGGAAGAGGACTCAGGAGAAATCAAACCAGCCAAATCTTGTCCTTGGACATCTAAATTTCAAAACTGTAAGAAAATAAATTTCTGTAATTTAAACTACCCACTCTACGCTTTTTTGTTATGGTAGCCATAGCTAATTGCCATGTTCCTCCCTTCCAGAGAAGAAAATGATATTCTTTTATTTCACAAACAATGGTTATTTTCCTAAATAGCATAATTAATTCAACAAAGGCTTGGTGAGGAATACAAGAGAGTGGAAACTTACATGAATGTAATTTGACTAAATGGCCTCTAATGTTGCTCAAAATCCTTTTCTGCAATCTAGTTCTAGCTGTGATGCAAGTGGGTACTATAAGTGACCAAAATGAGAGAATTTTCATAAGATTGGAGCTAGCCTGGAAAGAAGGACAGCATTTTTAGATAAGAAGAAGGAGGAGAGGGAGGAGGAGGAGAAAACTGTAAGCAGGAGGAACATATGATGATGATGCCAAGGTCCCACTCATGGTGGGAGGAACATGGCAAGTGCATCTGACCCAAGAGCTTCTACTAGTGGAGGAAGGTTAAGACCAGTTGGGTGGTCAGGACAAAACTCCTACCCACAGACTCCACAACAAAGGAACAGAGGAGTGACTGACAACTTGCATGGAAATGAGAATGGGAACAGATGAACCTTTCAGATCTGAGACATGTTGTTAAGCCATGCTGATGGTTATCCAGCAAAGGAATGAGCAATAAGAGATTGGTAAATGGAATGCATGAAAAGTTCAAAAGGAGTCCGTGAAAATCTGAGGATATAGTAACCTCATTTTTATGTAGTGCTCCAGAACTAGGTCCCAAGGTTAAGAGGCTTCAGGGGTCAAAACATTACCCGATCGGATGAAATCTTTTAACGACGGAAGATAGACTAATAGAAACTGATATATCGAGAGTCTGGCTCAACATCATGTAACTTGTAGCTTCTAAGCACAAACAGCAAAAAACAAAGGTAGAGTTTTTGCTTTGGGGTGGGTGTGTTTGTTTATTTGTTTGAACATTAAGAAAATCAGTTTAACTACAACCAAGGATATGTGTAGGAAAATAGAAGTCAAGTGGTTCCTGATTTGGGGATCATGCAAGATAGTGGAGAATACATATGATGTTTTAAGAAAATAGCAATTACTTCAAGCTTAGAAGATGAAAATGTCCATAACAGAGAGGAAAATGTTGCATTGTGTATGTAGGCTTATGTGTTTTCTAAACTTAGACATAATTATGTTCAATATACACAGTGCTGATACAAATAAAACCTTAAAGAGAGAAGGTGGGGAGGGTAAAGAATCTTCCCCATTTTGTTCAAGCAGGTATTTCAATCATTTCCTTGAAAAGAAAAATCATTGAAGACTATGTTATATGATTTGTATGCTTGTGTGTGTGTGTGTGAAATGAGTTGGTCCATAAATATGTTAAACACAAATGTGGTTTTTAAAATCAGAAGCATAACACATGAAATATGAGTCTACTTGTAATAAGATAGGTGATATAACAGAAGTCTATCTGTAATGTCATAATGTTTTAATGTTTGCTAGAAAAATTAAATAAATTTGGATAAGAGCAGTCTCTTGAGGATATAAAATATGTATCTGCCCTTAGTAATAAATGAGATTTGCAATTGACATAAATAATTCTTAAGTTATGGATTTTTAAAGTCAATATACACACACACATATTTCGTGATAAGATGCTTAGGGCAAAATTTGATTTAACCATTTGGGACAAATAAACAGTGGATTTGTCTTCAGCTTCTAGAGGGTATTCAAAGTTGTCCTTACTACTACAACTACTAGTTCTGTCCCCATTAACTACTACTAGAAATATCTATTTTGTCATTCTAACCACAGATGACTATCAAGTTGTGCTTTTAAAATGCTGACACTGACAGGTGGCATATACAGTAAATTAAGAGTTGTCTGAGTTTCTGAGCCTTATTTGTGTAAGCTTTCCAAAATTAAGGTCAGAATTTTTATAACATAGGTATTTAAAGAGTGCAAAAAAGTCTTTATAAAGATTTTTGCCTGAACTTCAGTCCATTTACTTCATAACTTTTTTGAAGCATTTGCAAGGTATATCACATGTTTAAAAGCTTTAGAAGTACAAATCTTTTGTATACACAGAAATGTACAAAAAAATACCAGACTCTTCAGTTGACATGACACCGAAATGCACAGATGAGGTCAGTGGACTGGGATATCAACTAAAATTCTACCAAGTAGGAAACATGAAGAAAGAAACTGAATTGGAAATGAGATGGGGGAAGCAAAATTTCATAGGATTAATAAACTATGAACACTGTTTGTGTTATAAATGTTCAGCAAATTAGAATCATCCTGGAAAGGGTTTAATATAGGAAATAAAGGTCTTAACTCTAAGCCCTGTGCCCATAACCAACACATCCTTCCCTTTTTGTTAAATGCAAAAATGATTTTTAAAATCAGAAGAAGATAACTTCCTATACACTTGGCATTTTCAGTCATCATTCATAATTCGCAGGGACAGATTTTGTGGGGTTGAATCAGTATACGTAATTTGAAATCTACATAATTTTTTCAAAGTTCAGTCACAGGATTCACTATATCATAATTGAGAGTTAGATTGCCAAATTTTCTGCAAGATACAAATTAATGAATAAAATATAGCAATATTTTATTAACAACTGTTACGATCTCATGGCTTCTTTGGTGCATGCAAATTTAGTGTTTTCTCAAATGTATTATCTCATACTTGCAATAATTTATTTTATAGATATAGAAAATAAGACTCAAAAGAAAACTGCCGAAGTTAAAACTTGGACATATCTATACCTTCCTTTTGTGAACTAAATGTGTTATTCATCAGACTACTCTGTGTATAAAAGCCAGGGCTCCATCAGCCTGTGCTAGAAGGACCCTGTCACTTCTATCCCAAGTGGATACTCAGCCCCAAGATTGGAGTACGATTCTGTCTGTTATGTTTGGAAGTGTCTGTTCTGACTGATTGACTGACTGACTGCCTGACTTTTTAATAATTTTAATAGCATCCTTGATTCTATCCAAACCTATGTAGGACAAAGTTTTCAAGGCTGTTAAAAGATTACAGGGAATACATCTACCTGTTCATCCAGGTTAAATGCATAGCATAAACATCAAGTGACTTACTGATATGTATTTAATGAAAGCTATTACTGTTGGGGAACTGAATAAACAGTGGACATTAGCCATTGTTGGAAATTAATACAAATGAATTTTTTATTGAAAATACAATATAGTAGTAGTGAAATAAAGAATACTTAATTCTAAAAATAAACTAGTTATCATCACTGGATTCTATATGGAGGCCTGTAATCATATTTTAATATGATGCTTTATTCATTTTACATGGTTATAAACATTTTTCCTTGTCACCACAGTTTTTTATAATCATACAACTGCTGCATACTATGTTAACATATGTAGTTTTTCCTTAAATATTTTTTTAGTTATCATTGGACCTTTATTTCATTTGTTTGCAGTGCTGAGAATTGAACCTAGTGCCTCACAAATGCTAGGCCAGCATTCTACTATTGAGCTATAACCCCAGCCCATGCATATAGTTTTAATCTTAACTATGATGTTATCACTTCATGATAATGTAACATTAATACAGTAATGCTTTGGTAAACCTCAGGTATTTGAATTTACATGATTCACAACACTAAAAAATATTTTGTTAGTTATTATTTTAATGATCTACACTCTTGCAAGCATGTTATCCTAAGGTGTGAACTAACAATTCAAACTGGAAAATGTGAAAACATACCTTGAAGTTACAAATTAGTTTTACAATAAATACCAAATGATTTTGATTTGTTTAACAGGAAATTTAAACCAAACAGGTAATTAAATACAGTTTTTAAGAAAAATAATTTAAATCAATATGCTACATACTTTTTGACAGGATATTTCCATGACTATTTCTGTAGGACATAAGTAAAAAAGCTCGATCTTGGTGAAACTAGAATATAGTAAATTTATAATAAGAAGAAAGAAGTCCTACACATGGCCATTTTGTTTTTATACAAGTTTTAATAGTAACATATCTAAACATACCATTTGGGCATTTGGGTTTCTTGGCAGTTGAACACTTGGATGGCCATCACTGCTTCAGCCCAGACAGCAGTGTTATTTAACTTGAGGTCAAATCCCATGCAAGCACAATTTATCAATGCAAAACTTTATCTCACCAAAGCATAATGTGTTCTGCCAAGCCTGTTCGTGCCAATACAGATCATTTAGTGTATAATTGGCAGCAACTGGCACTCGCACAATCTGTGAAATTTTCTGTCAGCAATAGGCTAGTATTTGGAAAGTCAAAGAAACAATTACATGCTGCAGGAGATGACCTGATTTGGGAAGAAAGGAAATACAAAACAATTCAGCTTTTCTCCACTTCAAACAGGTAGTGAGGAAAATGCAGTGCCTGCCATCCTCTCTTCTACAAAATTTGAGGAGTCAAAAAAACAGAAAATGCCAACTTGGGAAATAAAGGATGAAACCATTTGGGGTCTTCTGTATAAGTAAGGCAAATAAAATGAAGAGAATGTTAATTAAAGGAACCCAGAGACCATATAATATTAAGGTGGAAAATGACAATAATGTATGAAATATCATTCTATTGATAAATTCTTCAAAAAGAAAGTAGGCAGCCAGGTGTGGTGGCATGTACCTATAGTTCCAGCTGTTAGAAAGGAGGAAGCAGGAAGATTGCTTGAGCTCACAAGTTCAAGGCCAGCCTAGGCAATATTGTCCCCCTGCCAACAGAAAAAAGGGAGGAAATAGACTAGGCACATATGGGAAAATAGAATGCTAAATTAGCATCAATAATAAGTTAGCTAAATTGGCATAAATTTATTTTCTTACTTTCCCTAATAATTTAATGTAAAATAATATGACAGTAATATGTAATCTTTGCCTGTCCTATTAGCAATATAAAAAAATTTATTATCCAGTTTGGACATGTGTGTGGATAAGCAGTCTCCTAAAATATTGATGAAAATACAGTGTAAAGCTGTAATGTGTAAAATTTTATTGGACTATTTATACTCATTCACTCAATAGTCTCCCATAGAGAGACACACTTACAAAAGTATGAGACAATAAAGTCAGATATAGTGGTGCACACCTGTAATTCCAACTACTTGGGAGGCTAAGGCAGGAGGACTCAAATTCAAGGCCAGCCTGGGTTACTTAGTGAGACCCTGTCTCAAAATAAAATAAAAATGGGGCTGTGCATCTAGCTCAGACATAGAGCTCTTGCCTAGCATGTGAAAAACCCTAAGTTCAATCCCCAGTACTGAAAAAAAAGAAAAGCATGAAAAAAACATATGTATATGTTGCCTGTGTATATAAGATACAAGTTGTTGATCAAGAAAAGTTGAGAACAACCTAAATATGAATGAATTATTGATTTAATAAATTGTCATACATCCACACCATGGAAAACTGCACATAAATGTGAAAGAACGTAAGAAAATCTTACAAAAGTAGAATGTTCAATATATACTGAGTGAAAATGCCTATAGTAGTAATAATAATAATAGCAAGAATCATGACCCTAATAAAAAGCTAATATTATGTGATTTTGACTATATAACATTTATGAAAAGGCAAAACTATGGAGATAGTAAGAAGATCAGTGGTTGCTAAGGGTTAGAGAGGAGAGAGGGATAAATAGGTAGTGCACAGAGGATTTTGGGGGGGCAGTTCTTGGTACTGGGAATTGAACTCAGGGGTACTCAGGCCACATCTCCAGCCCTATTTTGTATTTTATTTAGAGACGGGGTCTCACTGAGTTGCTTAGTACCTCACTCTTGCTGAGGCTGGCTTTGAACTCTCGATCCTCCTGCCTCAGTCTCCCAAGCCCCTGGGATTACAGGCGTGTACCACCACAACCTGGGCACAGAGAATTTTTAGGGCAGTGAAACTCCCCAGCATGGTAAGTACAGTGGTGGATACTTGTCATCATACTTTTACCAAACCAAGTGTATAACAGCAAGGGTGAACCCTAATATGGACTATGGACTTTGAATGATAATGATGTGTCAATGCAGATTTGTGAACTGCCACGAATATACAACTCTGATGGGGAGTATTGAAAGTAGGGGGTACAGGAGGCATTTGGGAACTGTATACTTTCTACTCAATTTTGCTCTGAACCTAAAACTACTTTAAAAATAGAGTTTATTAATAACAATGTTAATATTTATTGAGAATTCATTTTTTCATATCATGCCACGTCCCTTACAAGCATTATTTCACAAGAACTTAAGAATTTTATTACATAAGTAGTATTTTTATTTGTAGATGAGGAAATCCAAGCTGCAAAGAGGTTAAATATGTTGTCCAAGATGCTAGGAAGGGGCAGAGCTGGGTCCCAAACCCAGACATGCCTGGTTCCAAACCCAGGCTTAGTGTCTCAGAGTGCCTAGGACTTACCAAACTCCCAAGGCCAAGTCTCAGTGTAAACTTCCAAAGTCTGGATGCCTAAACTATAGGATGATTCAATTTCTAGGAGAAATACCTAGTAAATGCATAGAAAAGAAAAAAACAGACTATTGACCACATTGTTAATATCTTCTGTCTGCTGAAGTGGAAACTATAATGTTGTATTCTGTTTATTTCTACATTTGTAATTTTTGCAATAATATTTTTTTGTTTACAATGAGGAAAGTCAATAACACTATGCTTGCTTTCTGATTTTTTCAGATTAATTTCAGCTGTTTTGAATTTAATTTTTTTTATTCATTGTACACAAATGGGGTACAACTTTCATTTCCCTGGTTGTAAATGATGTAGAGTCACACCGTTTGTGTAATCATACATGTACATAGGGTAATGGTGTTTGTGTCATTTCATCATCTTTCCTTCCCCCACCTCCTCCCCACCCCTCATTTCCCTCTACATAATCCAACGTTCCTCCATTTTTCCCTATCCTCTCCCCCCAATTATGTATCAGCATCTACTTATTAGAGAAAACATTCGGCCTTTGGTTTTTTGGGATTAGCTTATTTCACTTACTATGCTTGCTTTCTGAAAGTCTATTGTAAAATAGCCTTCCAAAATGACTGATATGTCTTTAATCAATGTTCTGAGAACTTCTTAGTGCAGGGATTCCCAAATGCCAGTCTAAGAACTTACCATGTCACGATCAGCTAAGTAATTATTTTATTGCACATGCCTTTTCTTTGGTCTCAAGTGTCCCATCCTACCCAGTTTGGCGTATCTGGGATGGAGCTTAGGAATTTACATTTTTAAAAAGCTCCCAGGTGATTCTGATACCTAGCCAGCTTTGGGAATTGCTGTCTAAGAGAATGTGCTTTATGTAGATCAAAAGAACAAGAGAAAGAGTGCACCATATGGTATGTTAACTCTTTAATTTTATTTTGAAGTGGTGTCATGGAGAAAAGTTGCTTTTTCAACAGTATATGTATTTATCATTGAAAAGATGCTCACTGAAATTTATCTGAAATTGGCAATAGTTCATCCATACCTTGGAATGGAAGGAGAGAAGGTGTTTGCAAGGTTTTATAACTGAATAATGAAAATGCAGTGGCACTGGTACAGGGATAGACATGGAGACCAGTGGAGCATAATAAAGAGCACAGAAACATAATCAAACACACATGGACTGTTGGCCTATTGCAGGGTGGCCACTGATCAATGGAAAGGATGGCATTGGGCAGTGAACTATCAATAGGGGGGAAGCCAAGATTAACTCTTAGAGTTCCTGGTACTTATTGGGCATTCAGATTTTTGTTTTAACAGAGCAATAGCTAAAAACAACAACAACAACAACAACAACAAAACACCTGACTTCCCCTTCCTTAGCTGGTCACCTTGGGGAGAGGAATCACCTTCACAAACCAGTACTCTTCCTCCTCACCCACCTTTCATCTAGTGCTCCTGTTCCCCTGGGTTCTTCCCTTGGTTGTCTTCCATTTTCTTTACTCTCCACCTACCCTCCTGGAGGGTCTCATCCATTCTCATGACAAAGACAAAAGGAAATCCCAAATGTATTCTTTCCAATGGAGGCTTTTGTTCCAAATTCCAAACCCATATTCCAAAGCTTAATGGATCAGAAAGACAGCTAACACATCAACTTTTGTCATCTCTTAATTCTTTCTGTACTGAAATTATAATTTAATGAAATCCCTACCCAACAAGTGTCCCAAGGTAGAAATTGGTTAGTCATACTTAACTTTGTCTTCTCTCTCTCTGTCATCTGACCAAGTCCTATAATTTATACCTAAAATACATCTCTTCACTATACTATTATCTTTGACTTAGTTCAAGTCCTCACCACTTTCACCCTATACTGCAAATTGCCTATCTCATCTCCCTATTTTCCACTTTCCCCTGGTTCAGTTTATTTATCATATTCCAATGTAGAGTGATTTAAATAAAATTGGTTAAAAAAATCAAATCATGCCTACTTTTCCCCTTCTTAAAGAACTAGTGGTTTCATCAATGTTTATAGCAGCTCAATTCACAATAGCTAAACTATGGAACCAACTTAGATGCCCTTCAATAGATGAATGGATAGAGAAAATGTGGTACATATACACAAGGGAATATTACTCAGTCTTAAAGAAGAATGAAATTATGGCATTTGCAGGTAAATGGATGGAACTGGAGAATATCATGCTAAGTGAAATAAACCAATCCCCAAAAACCAAAGGCCAAATGTTTTCTCTGATAAGCGGATGCTGATCCATAGTGGGGGGTGGGTAGGGAAGAATGAAGGAACTTTGGATTGTGCAGAGGGGAGTGAGCGAAGGGGTGGGGCAGTGGGGATGGAGGGACAGTAGAATGAGGCAGACATTATTACCCTATATACATGTATGGAAAAAAAAAACTACTAGTGGCTTATGAAAGCCTACATAACTAAGTCCAGATTCCTTATTTGGCAAATGACAATAATAACAGAACTAGCATATGAGTGCTGATTTTATAGATCAGCTAAATGATGTTCCAACATATTTCACATATTTCCCAAGGTGACTTACAAGTAGCAAAGCTGGGATTTGAATCCCAACTGAATTTATCTCTGTAGGGCGGAAATTTATAACAAGAAGAGCTGTTTGAAAATAAAACCTTTACAACATAATGTCAAAAGCTCAGGATTAGTGGAAGCAATCAAGCACATTGCTTGTTTGAATGTCCAAAGATACAAAGAAAATAATTCCATAGGATTGTGGAGTGGTTTAATTTAAGGATATATAGGAGTTTTTCCTAGCAAATTTTCCCCATCTATATTTCATTATTTGCATCTCCAAGTGATTAAAATGATGCAATGCATTTTAAGAGGAAAGGCTTTAAGCCTGACATGGTGGTGTATGCCTGTAATCCCAGTGATTTGTGGGCTGAGGCAGGAGGATCACAAGTTTGAAGACAGCTTAGTGAGACTCTGTCTCAAAATAAAAAATAAAAAGGGCTTGGGATGTAGCTCAGTGGTAGAGAACCTCTGGGCTCAATCCCCAGTACTGCAATAAACAAACAAACAAACAAATAAGGAAAGGACTTGGCAAGTGTGGGAGTTATTTAGAAAATAATAATGTTAATGTTTACCATGTTGCTTATTTCCTGAAGTCCTTGTGTCTTTACTTACATAACAAATATTTGTGGTCTTCAATTAAGAGTGACCCTTAGAATCAAAATTTAATATGTATTGTTTGATAATAGCATGTTATCAAGGAATAAGATCTTTGCCCTTCTATTTCATGTAGTCAGACTTTCATAGTAACACTTTGTAAAGGATAAACCATGTCTAAAATGGATTAGTCTTCTTGTTTGTGAGAAGCAATGAGTGAAGCACATGTAATTCATTTTCGTTGTTTCTCAAGAGTCTTTTTTTCTTTAGGAATATTTTATTGAAATAATAAATATACATATGTGGCATAGTGTGATAATTTGACGTATGTATGCATACAATGTGCAATGAACAAATCAGGGTTATTCGCATTTCCACCTCCTTAAACTGTTATCATTTGTGTTGGGATGCCTTAAATACCTTTCTTCCAGTTCTATAAGAGCATACAATAAATTGTGAAAAATAGCCTATATAGGACATAGGACATTAGAAAATTTATTCTTCCTATGTAACAGTATTTTGGTTCCTGTTATCCAACCTCCCTGTATTCATCCTCCATCCCTCTTTTTGTTAACACAAGTCAAAGAAAATGCATCAGAGAGAACATCGGCTCTGAAGGTCTATTTGTTGTCTCCTCCGATCAATACTTGCTGCCATCTTCTGGTCAGAAGAGAAAACTTCAAGTAACTGACAGGAATACAGTCAGGTGTGTGGTAGGGCTTTTACAAAGAACAAGGAAGGGTTAATTATCCAGAACTGGGCTTTTTTTATTTGTGCATTATAATTATACATAATAGTGGGATTCATTGTACTATATTTGAACATGCATAGCAATTTTATCAATTTCCCTCCCCCATATCTCACCTTTCCCTCCCCCGATCTACTTGCTCTACCGATCTCCCTTCTATTATTATTATTATTATTATTATTATTATTATTGAAGTATAATTATACATAATCAGTATTCATTGTGGCATACTCGTAAATGGACAAATTATAATTTGGTAGATTTAATTCCCCAGTACTTCCTCATCCCCTCACCTCCTCCCTCCCTTTCTCTACCCTATTGGTCTCCCCTTTTTTTTTCATGAGATCACATATTTTTTATTCCTGTTCTTTTTTTCTCTATATAGTTTCCACATTGGGAGAAAATAGTCAACTTTTAACTTTCTGGGTCTGGTTTATTTCACTTAACATGATATTCTTCAGTTTTATCCATTTACTAGCAAATGACATAATTTCGTTTTTCTTTATGGCTGAATAAAATTCCATTACGTATTCATACCACATTTTCTTAATCCATTCATCAGTTAACAGGCACCTAGGCTGCTTCCATAACTTGGCTATTGTGAATTGAGCCATTAATGGCATTGGTAAGCATATGTCACTTATTGGTTAGCATATTATCCCTTCTTCCCTTTCAGATAGCAGTGACCAATGTGGAAGTTTATGGGCAAGATTGCTGGGAATAGTCTTTAAAGATGGCTGACTCAAGTAGCAATCACTTTTTTTCCCCTCCTTCTACCTTTGCTTTTTTTCCCTGCTCAAATAGTAGACATAATAGCAGGTGCTTTGGCAGATGTCTTGGATCGCAAACCAATGTGAGAATGGAGGTCCGGGGCTTAACATGGCGAAGAAAAATCAAACAAACCTAAATTTTTTTACAATCATGGAGCTAATATACTTGTGCTGGACTGCCTCTGGTATACTCACCTACTTTAGAGAAAAATCAAACTTTATCATATTTAAGCCACTTATTTGGATTTTCAGCTAAATTTAATTTTAATCAATATATCATATCTTTAATAAAACTGGAGTGAGACACAGCCTGAAAAGATTGTGGACTTCAAGAGAAATACAGTAATGTTCAACTTTTTTATAAAAGTGATGTTTGTTTCTTCATATTTAACATGAAAAACATAAATGCTTTCACACCTGACCAGTTTCCCCCTTTTACCATCACTTGATCCTTGGATGCATTTGAGTCCATGACTCTTGCCCCAGATTCCCTAAAGATTTCTTCTGAGAAAGTCATGATATAGGGCTAGGGTTGTGGCTCAATGGTGGAGCACTTGCCTAGCACGTGTGAGGTACTGGGTTTGATCCTTAGCACCACATAAAAAATTAAAAATAAAGTTACAAAAAATATTAAAAAGAAAATCATGATATATGTTAAAAGACAAACACTAAGGAAACTCAATTGATATTTTCAACTCAGTCTCCCAACTCAGTCTTATTGAATATAGAACTGATTTCTAAAATTAATCCTTTATTAATATTCTGCAGAAATGTTCTGTAGGAAACATTTTGGGCAAAGTGGTTTTAATGTTGGTTTGTTGCTTTTTGCTATTGGTAACTTCACATTTCAACATTTGACCAAGAAATGATCTATACTTTTTAAAAATGCAGGGAGCATCTTATTTTTAAGGAATATTCGCCACCACTTTTCTGTACCAAAGCAATCTAATTCTCTTTTTAAAATTTAAGGATTCTATTTTGTGGTCTAATACTGTACTTGGAAAACCCTAAAAAAATCAATGGGGAAACTAAGTAAAACAATCAAATAGTTGGGCAGAGTATGAAAACTTAAAATGTGAAAGTTAAGGGAATTTATTTATATATTAACCAACAAGAAGATGTTATGGATAAGGCAACCCTACTTATAACAACAAAAAAGATAAAATATTTAGGGATAAACTACACAAAAAATGTTCCAAGACCCATATGAAAAAAAATAATAAAATTCTGCTGAGAGGCACAAAGTAGATGGATTTGGTTAGGGAAAATAAATCATCACATTTTATTCTATCTCTTAAATTCCTTTTTTATTCTTGCACTTTTTTTTCATCCCTACTGTCTCTTTCTTAGGGCACCAACACCCCCTTCCTTTTTTTTCAAATAAGGTTATTGTATTTTTATACCTTTATTTTTTTGTTTGCATTTATGTTGTGCTGAAGATCTACCCAGTGCCTCACACATGCTAAGCAAGCACTCTAACACTGAGCTACAGCCCAGCCCCCCTCCTTTTTTTGAGGAAAAAATCTTAATAATTTCTAAATCTGCGTTCCTTTTGGTCTTTCTGTCTCCAGCCTTGACCCCACACAACCTATTATCATTCCTGTCTTCTGGTTGATTGTTATGGTTTGGATCTAGAATGTCCCCCAAAGGTTCATGTGTCAGAGCCTTGGTCCCCCCACAGGGATGTTCAGAGAATATTGGGCTTTGGGGAAGTAACTTTATGTTGAGAGTTTTGACCTCTGTGTATTAATCCATTAATGATTAATAATTTGATGGCATTAATGGGAAGTGGTTGAAACCATAGGAAGCGTGGTCTAGATGGAGGAAATAGGTCCTGGAAGGATGTATTGTGCTCGTGGTCCCTCCCCCCACTACTGTCTCAGCTAGTGACTGTTATGAACTGAGCAGCTTTCCTCTGCCATGCCCTTCCACCATGCTGTTTCTGCCTTAGTTCAGCATGAACTGAAACCTCTGAAATTGTGAGCTAAAACAAATCTTTCCTCCTAAGTTTTTCTCAATTATTTTTTTCCAGCAACAGAAAGCTGAATGATAGAGTAAAAATTAATGAATATCAGTCTGGTTTATTGTCTCTAGGGAGAACTTATGAACCTCAATACACCTGTCAGATTTTAAGGGAAGATTAGATATGACCAACTTACCCCTAAGGGGATATATGTTAACCAACACTTATAGAAGTAATGAACAGTTCTTTTTTTCCATTGCAAAACTTCAACTGTTTTCTTCCGTATCATTTTTCCTCACTCTGCTACAACAATCTACATTTTACTACTTTAGGTTGAGCCGTGTGAAATTGCTGATAAAGGAAAAAAAATTCTTTTAAGCTAGTTCACTCAACAATATCATTTGACTCAACATATAGCATCAAGGAAGAAAATAAATCCTACAGAGACAGCAGACAAGACAAGGGGCAGGAGACAGAGGTTCAATGCCAAGGACTTTGATACTATTGGAGAGAGACAGCTTGAGGCACCCAGGATCCGGCAGGGGTGGAAAGATGCTAAGATGCTGGAGATCCACAGATTTAGCAAGAGAGGTTGCCAAAGAGACTGCAGTCATTGTAACCTACATCCTGTGGGCTATCTCCATACTCCAAGAAGGAGAAAATGAAGCAACACCCTTACATGGGTAGATGTATTAGGGAAATCAGAAACCTCCCTTTTGACTGCTTTTATGGTTTTCTGGAATACTACAAACATTTGAAGACCAAATCATGACCACAAATATTTAATTAAAGAATAGAGGTATGATGATCATCTTTGAATTGTAGTGCACTATTAAAAAGAGAAGATTTAGGGGCTGGGATTGTGGCTCAGTGGTAGAGCACTTGCCTGGCGCATGCGAGGCCCTGGGTTCAATTCTCAGCACTGCATATAAATAAATGAATAAAACAAAGGTCTATCAACATCGGGAAAAAAATTTTTTAAAAAGAGAAGATTTAAGAAGATAGAAGCATAGCACACTCTCCTGGCTCATGTGTGTATCAAAACAACATGAATAAACCCACTCACTTGTTTCCTACTGTACAACTTGAAAGATTTCTCTTTTTCTCTCTACCCCTCTCTTCTTCCTCCATCTATTTTAGTTGTAAAGGTGTTTTTTTTTTCTGAGAGCAAAAGAAATACACATCCAATAAAATAAATTCAATGATCAATGATCAAAAAATATAAGACCCAAAATTTATACCTAGTTCTACCATCTGAAGACAGCCACTTTATGTTCTAGTGTAATTTCTCTCAGACTCTTTTTTTTTTCCCCCAGTACAGGGGATTAAACCTGAGCTATATCCTAAGCCTTTTTTATTTTTTATTTTGAAATAGGCTCTCACTAAGTGTCTGAGAGACTCACTAATTTGCTGAGCCTGGTCTCAAATTTAGGCTCTTGGCTCAGCTTCCTCCAGAGTTGCTGGGATAACAGATATATGCCACCACACTCAGCCCTCCCAAGTGCTCTCCAAGTTCAGCAAATGTCTGCTGCTACATAGCAAGTTATATAGCATAGAACAAGGGCTCAAAAAAAAAAAAGCTATTAACAGTTTTTCCACCAATCTTTTTAATTCAAAAGCCTACCAACCAAGAAAAGTCCAGGACCAGATGGATTCACAGCCGAGTTCTACAAGACCTTCAAAGAAGAGCTCATTCCAATACTCCTCAAAGTATTTCACGAAATAGAGGAGGAGGGAACCCTTCCAAACTCATTCTATGAAGCTAATATCACCCTGATACCAAAACCAGAGAAGGACACATCAAAGAAAGAAAATTTCAGACCCATATCTCTAATGAACATAGATGCAAAAATTCTTAACAAAATTTTAGCGAACCGCATACAAAAGCATATTAAAAAGATAGTGCACCATGATCAAGTGGGTTTCATCCCGGGGATGCGAGGTTGGTTCAACATCCGGAAATAAATAAACGTAATTCACCACATCAACAGACTTAAAGTCAAGAACCACATGATTATTTCAATAGATGCAGAGAAAGCATTTGATAAAATACAGCACCCATTCATGCTCAAAACACTAGAAAAAATAGGGATAGTGGGGACATTCCTTCATATTGTAAAGGCTATCTATGCTAAGCCCACAGCTAACATCATTCTAAATGGAGAAAAATTGAAAGCATTCCCCCTGAGAACTGGAACAAGGCAGGGATGCCCTCTTTCGCCACTAATATTCAACATTGTTCTTGAAACTCTAGCCAGAGCAATTAGACAGAACAAAGAAATTAGAGGAATACGAATAGGAAAAGAAGAGATCAAACTATCCCTATTTGCTGATGACATGATTCTCTATTTAGAAGATCCTAAGAATTCCACCAGAAAACTTCTGGAACTCATTAATGAATTCAGTAAAGTAGCAGGATATAAAATTAATGCTCATAAATCTAATGCATTTTTATTCGTAAGTGATGCATCCTCTGAGAGAGAAATTAGGAAAACTACCCCATTCACATTAACCTCAAAAAAAATAAAATACTTGGGAATCAATCTAACAAAAGATGTGAAAGACCTCTACACTGAGAACTACAGAACACTAAAGAAAGAAGTTAAAGAGCATCTGAGAAGATGGAAAGATCTCCCATGTTCTTGGATAGGCAGAATTAATATTGTCAAAATGGCCATACTTCCAAAAATGCTATACAAATTCAATGCAATTCCAATTAAAATCCCAATGACGGACCTTATAGAAATAGAGCAAGCAATCATGAAATTCATTTGGAGGAATAAGAGACCCAGAATTGCTCATTTAAGATATTCTAAATATATTTTATTTTAAAATTTATATGATCATTTGAATGAGTACAGTATACATTACAATGTCCCTATTAATGGATTTAATGAACACTATTTCCCACTTTATTACAAACTTTGCAGTGAGCATCCTTATTCTTGCTCATGTGCATATATGTCCATTTTTTCTTAAAAATCTGAGAGACTTGTGTACAAACTTCTATTTCAGCTCTTTGATCTTTGTCTTATTACTTAAAAATTGTGTAGTTTCCTCAATTGTAAAAGTATCTGCTTAAAAAAGATGTTGTAAGAATTAAATATTTAATGTATGTAGAGTACCTTTTAGCTCAGAAGAAGAATTTAATAAATGATATATTTTCTTCAGAATAATTAGCTAAAAGTAGACTTTATTGGTGCAGGTTAAGCATAATTTAAAGATTTTTGATATATGCTATTAAAGGAACATTGACAAAGATTATATCAATTTCCATAATCATCATTGGTATCTGCAGTTACCCATTCACCATTTTCTTCAGAACTCTGAGTACTATTAATATTTTTAATTCTATTGATTTTGTGGGTGAGAAGTCTTTTATTAGTTTTTTTCTGTACAGTGGGAATAGTAATAGATTATCATTTACCAGAGCCCTCACCTTCTACTACTGTCATCTTGGTAATTAGGTTTCACCATATGGATATTTGAGGGGCACACACATTTAAACCATAGGAGTAAATTTTGATAGATGCTGGATATTGTGATATATTGTTTCATATTGCATTTTATTGTATTCCTTTAAGGAGCATTGGGCAGAAAACCTAGAAATAGACCCACACAAATATACTTAAGATAATTCTGATAAAAATACGAAGGCAATTCAATGTTGGAGAGATAGACTTTTCAACAAATAATGCTGGAGCAATCTGACATGGAAGGGCAGGACAGAAGGGAGGGAAGACTTCTACTTAAGTCATGAGACAATATAAAATGAAGTTAAAACAAATTGTAGACTTTAATGTAAAATGTAAAACTATAAAACTTTAAGTTTAAAACATAAGAGGAAATCTTTAGGATCTAATGTTAATCAAAGATTTCTTATATTTGACACCAAAAGCAAAATCCATAAAAGGAAAACTTGATAAATGGACTACATCAAAACTAAAAATCATTTTTCCAGGCATGGTGGCACACACTTGTAATCCCAGTGACGCAGGAGCCTGAGGCAAGAGAATCATAAGTCAAGGTCAGTCTCAGCAACTTGGGAAGATCCTCTTTCAAAAAAATTTTTTTAAAAATGACTGGGGATGTGGCTTAGTGTGGTACAGCACCCTTGAGTTCAGGCCCCAGTACTCCCCACTCCAAAAAAAGAGAGAGAAAATAAAAAATATTTTTGTTTTTTCAAAAGTTTTGTTTAGAGGTTGAAAAGACAAGCTACCAACTAGGAGAAGATATTTGTGAAACACATTTCTTTTTTTTTTAATTTTTTTAGTTGTTGATAGGCCTTTATTGAATTTGTTTATTTATACATGGTGCTAAGAATTGAACCCAGTGCCTCACACATGCTAGGTGAGTTCTGTACCACTGAGCCACAACCCCAGCCCAAACACATTTCTGACAAAGGACATCTGACAAAGATATATCTAGAATATATGAAGAACCCTTGATATAGTTTAAAAAGCCAACAATCCAAATATGATCAAAAGTCATAATTATTTCACTGAAAAGATAATGCAGATGACCAATAAGCACATAAAAAGATATAAAAAGACATAAAAAGATGTTCAATATTGTGAGTCATTAGAGAAATGCACACCTATCAGAATGACTGAAAGGATAAGGACTGTAAGAGAAAATAAAACTATGAAAATAATGACATGAAGTAGGGGTAGAGATGGAGCTGATGCTTTTTTTTGATTGAGTGGTTGAGAGAAGGCTACTTGATTGGGAGGTTATTTGAGGAGAGATTTCAATATGAGGAGGGATCATTTGGGGGAATCTGATGAATGGAAGCTAAAAGGAACAAAACAGAAAAATAAGTAGGAGAATAAGCAAACAAAAGTGATGAGAACTCAGATGGAAAATATGAATGTGTATCCCCATTGCCTATATGGTGCCATGATCACTTTTACATATTGATGAAGTACTCCAAAGTGACATAGCATCTTCTTTTGTTGCTCACATTGTTTACAGGATTTCTGGTCTAATGATGAAATCAGTATTTCAAGCAGAGTCAGTCACCATGTTTTTCCTTCATACCAGATGAATTAATGAATTTTATGCAATTAGAGAAAAAGCCAGTTTTCACTGGGCATGGCCACTAAAAGAGTACATGGAGTCCTATACATTAATCTTTCAAACCTCCCGAGAGACTAGTGCAAATGCTTGACATACTCAATGAATAGAATCAAACCTTTGTTTAAAAACTGATCCACTAACAATATCATGTTGAAGAAAAGCCAAATTTGCACTCAATACCACAAAGCAATCAATTTAGACTTTTTTAAAAAAGGCATGAATCCACATATAAAGCAAGAAATCCTTAGTATGCCATAATTAATACTCAAATGGGAGAGAAACCAATTTAATAGTTAAAAAATGTGGTTAAAACTAGAATTTACTGGACGAATCAACAAGGAGACATCTGGGTCCTCTAAGATCTCTGCTGTCATCTGAGAGAATTGGTTGTTTCCCAGCTTTGGAGGGTTATTTCTATGTGCAAGAGAACTGGGAAGTGTTTAGGGCCAGTTTAGGGCTGGTCATCAAGGAAGAAAACATTACAAATCACCTACGGAGCAGTGCTCTACAATGTTACCGGTCATCTCTTGCTGTCTTATGTCTCTATGCAGTTTTCCTCTTCATTAGAGAACATAGCATATCCTGATAAATTAAAATAATGAAATAAAATTAGTGAAATTGTAAAATGTGTGTGTGTGTGTGTGTGTGTGTGTGTGGTTAAAAGGCTAAAAATTGACAAAAATGTTGCACTTCTGACATGACAGTTAAAAAGATGTTTAGGATTTAGTTTAAATATGTAAGATTTAGTTTATAATCAATATCACTTACAAAAAAAGTTTGTCTTAAAAATTGGTTATTTCAACTAGAAGACCAGTTGAGAACGATTTTATATAAAAATTTCCACTAGATGGTGCTCTCTTAACTTCCTGGAGGGAAAGCTCCAGTAGTTGGATTCAGTAGTTGACTCAGCTCATTTAATGTTAATAAAATCATGTTAGTGTCTGATTCTGAATTTCCCTGTATATAAAAACAGTGTATAATAACAGAATAAATGTGATAATTAATTGATAGAGACTATTTTTCTTAGCAGTGGAAAAACACCATGATTATATTTAAGGAAGAGATTCCAGGAACTTTCTTGCATTTGTTTTGGGGGAAAATAAGGTTTTATAAAATATGAATACTGGAAAATTTCTGGGATGAATAGGTTTAACCTAATACGTGACTCTTGAACTAAATAATTCAATTGTATCCATATCTCTTTTCATAATTATAAATCTATCCTTTATATGTGATACTGTATGTAAGCTCATATTTTCTATGAATTTTCTATTTTATATAGAAAATATAACAGTATTTATATTTTAACATCTACAATACATCTCTGTGCATGTGTATGCAGACTAAGTAAAGGATTTCTCATAAATCCACATAAATCCACATACATGTATATGATGTCAATAATGGCAGGTCTCATCAAGATTGATAAAAATACATAAACTTAGAAAGCAGTTTTATATATAGTTAATTAAACATCCCTTTATACACTAGTGTATTTCCAGGCAAGTGATTGTTAAAGAATGTTGAGACATAAACTGTGATCAAGCAGTCAGAAAATAGAATATTTAGAAGAAATTGTTTGATTTATTTAAGATCAGTTAAGATTCTTACCAGAAATGATGTTGTATTGTGATGATAAAAGCATATACTAGAACAATAAGAATTAAAATATCACAAAAATACAAAAATGTGTGTTACTGAACTTCCATTGACCATGAATATTTATCTTAATATTGAAGAAGCTGTGTATGTTTAAGTATATATTAAGTGTGGACATGAACTTGATTTTTTAAATAAAAATGAACTACCACTGAAGATGAGTTTCAAATTTGCTAGTAACTGTTTTTGTAATTAAAGTCTGTTCTCTATTCACGACTTTGAAAATAACTTTTGTGGACTGGGGTTGTGGTCAGTGGTGGTGTGCTTGCCTAGCACACATGAGGCCCTGGGTTCAATCCTTAGTACCACATAAAAATAATATAAAGGAATTATGTCCACCTACAATTAAAAAATGAATTTAAAAAATAACTTTTGTTAGACCCCTTAGTTAATTTTCTGTTGCTGTAACTGAAGACCATAGATAGGGTAATTTATAAATAGAGGTTTATTTGGCTAATGATTCTGGAGGCTATGAAGTCCACCAGCATGGGCAAGCATCTGGTGAGGTCCTTCTTGCCACATAAAAATGTGGTGGAGGGCATCATATGGCAAGGCAGCATAAGTGTGCAAGTTCAGGTCTCTTCTCAGAGCCACTAATGCCAACATGGAACATAACTTCATCTAATCTTACTTATCTCCCAAAGACTCCACTGCCAAATTCCATTAACATATTAATTTGGGATTAAGTTTCAACACATGAACTTCTAGGGAGTGCATTCAAGCCATAGTAACATCTCCAGTGGATCAAATAAGCTTGCTTGCATTCTCTAATAGCTAAATTCATTTTAGTTTTCAGAATTTTTATCTTTTTTGGTATCTCTGTGATTTTTATACTGCTGACCACCCCTTTCCTCCTATAAATCCTCTGATTTCTATGTCATTCCATTCCATTGGCTTGTGTTGCAGGATTCCTTATGTTTGTTTGGCTCCTCTCCAAAGGTGAGTTTCTCCACCATTCAGTATTTATGTTTTTGCTTTTCTTTCTCTACAATTCTCTCTTTCTTATTTTTATTTTTTTGGTAGTGGGAATTGAACTCAGGGTTGCTGTACCACTCAACTACATCCCCAGTCCTTAGTAGTTACTGTGGCTGGTCTTAAACTTGCAATCCTCCTGCTTCAACATCCTAAATTGTTGGAATTACAGGCGTGTGCCACTGCACCTAGCTCTCTACAATTTTTCACTCCAGAGTGTCATCTATACATTGTGAATCAATGATTACTTCTGTATAGGGAGTATTCATCTCTTGTCCTGGACTCTCATTGGAATCCCATTCCTTAATTTCTTACTACCATTAAATATTTTTTTCTGAATTTTAAATTCTATCTTATTTTGAAATTCTATGTAACCTACCAAAACCAGAACACATCACCTCCCATAAAACCAATGCTGTACTTTAACATTCCAGTTATTATGAATAGTACCATCTTCAGATGAGTTAATTTACCTAATCCAACACACTTAATCAGTCTCCAAGGCTAGTAAATTCCACCTTTATGACCTCCAACACATCTATGCCTTTTCTATTTATTTAATGCTCATGGCCTTGTCAAGATTCATTATTACTTCTTACCTAAATCTCAACAATGGTCTCCTGGCTGCTCTTTAACTTTGGGAGCTTCCCCCACTACTCTGTCCTTGTCATTCCTTTTTACCCCTATATTTCAGTTTTCTTACACTCAGATTGTGTAAGGTAGACAAGGCAGAATGATGGAGGCTGGATTTAGAACCGCACATTGAAGTCATGACGCATGCTCCGGGAGACAGCTTAACAGGAGTGGCATCATACACAGGTTCACTAGGCCTGTTCAGTCAATGGTTTATAAAGGAAAGAAAGCGAACAGAGTCAGGAAATTGAGATCGTGGTCAATATTCAAAAGTGCAAATCAGCAGAGTTAATTTCTGGGAGATCTCTCACATTCTAAGTCAATGTGATTTAGACAAATGGGGAAATTGGCTGGTCTGAACAAGCAAGGGTGATATTAGGGGTTCCAGCTCATAATAAGCTACCTAATTTCGCTGGTCTTGTACCACAGGATATTTAGGAACAGATTCTCAGCACTCTCTGCATCCTTCACCTTGACACACCTCACACTTCACTGCCTGACCTATTCTTGATCATCTGAGTACCTGACCCTTGGACTCATTATTCATTTATGGATTGGCTGTTACTGATTGGCTTCTCTCTTCATCCACAATTTGCATTTACTCACTTTGATGATATTGCTCCCATCTCTCAGCCAAACGTCTTTGACACACTCTCCTCCTCTTAACAATAGGTACATACAGAATTATTAACTAGATAGAAAGTCACATAACGAAAAGGTGAAAGGTATGCTCCAAGATATCAAGGATATACCTCAAGGGTTGAGTGAGCAAAGGGACAGAGCTAGAAACTCAGAGGAACCTTCCAGCTGATACTCAGACTTCCGAGGTGGAGGCTGTTTGATTGGCCTGTGTTTCTGAGTTTTGAGGATGGAAAATAATGACGTTGGTTCTGATGTATTTGAAGATAGTGATATAATGCTGATTCTGAAAGTATTAGAGAAAATGCAAGCTATATTGAGGTGCTGCTAAAGGGATTTGTCCAAGTGTGACTGCTGAGACTGAGAGGTCAGAGAAAAACTCTCTGATTAGATGACATTTGGACACATACCTGATTAACAATCAGTCCTGTAATGTCAATCGTGTAAAAATTTGAGATCAGCAAATATTGATGAATGTGAGCATTTGGGGCCCTCTATCTGAAAAGAAGCCAATTGATTAGATGGTTAGAGGCACAAGAAGGTATTTAAAACCCTTATTTTACATTCCCTTTTCAAATATTTTAAAGGAGACCACATAGTAATTGATATGTTAATAATTCTGATAAGGGACCACATTCAGATACCTTTCCTTCTTGAATAATTTACCAAGTACCCTATGCAGAGATACAAAGCATCAAGTAGAATCTCTTAAGCTCATCTCATTTTTTTTTTTTTTTTTGAGGCAACTCCTAGTTGACCTCAAATTAGCAGACCCTTTAAAGAATTATTTTAGAGCCAGGCGCGGTGGCTCATGCCTGTAATCCCAGCACTTGGGAGGCTGAGGCAGGAGGATCCAGAGTTCAAAGCCAGCCTCAGCAACTTAGCGAGGCCCTAAGCAACTTAGTGAGACCCTGTCTCTAAATGAAATACAAAATAGGGCTGGGGATGTGGCTCAGTGGTAGAGTGCCCCTGGGTTCAATCCCCAGTACCAAAAAAAAAAA
>JAJEJO010003426.1:507774-689330 GCA_020662805.1 Glaucomys volans
AAAAAAAAAAAAAAAAAAAAAAAGAATTAAATTTAATGTAATTATAGATTCATAGGAAGTTGTAAAAATCATTACAAGGAAGCTGGAAGTGGTGGCGCACACCTGTGATGCCAGCGTGGCTCTGGAGGCTGAGGAAGGAGGAAGTTCAATTCAAAGCCATACTCAGCCAAAGTGAGGCTTTAAGCAACTACCCTGTCTCTAAATAAAATACAAAATAGGGCTGGGGGATGTGACCGAGTGCCCCTGAGTTGAATTCCTGGTACCCACCCCCCCATAATAATAATAATTTCAAGGAAATCCCATGTGCCATTACCCAGTGTCCCCCAGTAGTAATTATCTTAAATAACTGTAACACAACATCAAAATGTAGAAATAGAGACATCAGTATCATCTATGGTGCTTATTCAGATTTCATCAGTCTTATATGCACTTCTCTGTGTGTATAGCTTAATGTAACTACTATTGCAATTAAGATTCAAAAGTGAACCATAAAGATAAGACTGTTTCCTGCTACTTAATTGTAGCCACACCTACCCCTTCTGCTCATACCTAACCTTCTATCCATTTGTAGCCAAACCTACTCATACCTAACCTTTGGCATGTTTTCCATTTCTGTAGTTTTGTTTCAAGATTTTCTTTTCTTTTCTTTTTCTTTCTTTCTTTCTTTCTTTTTTTTTTTTTCAGTGCTGGGGTTTGAAGCCTGGGCCTTTTGCATGTGAGACGAGCAGTCTACCACTTCGCTAGACTCCAGCCCCATTTTAAAAATGTTTTATAAATGGGATAATACAGCTTCATGCAAGATAATTTCCCTGACATCCATACAATTCATTGCATGTATAGGTAGTTCATTTCTTTTTATTTACTCATATCATATTATGGAGGAACCACAATATATCCAGTTAGCAGTTGAAAAATATTGTGTTTCCAGCTTTGGCTATGTATGAATAAAGCTGCTATGTCAACTTTTGTGTACAGGTTTTTGTGTGAACATGTGTTTTCACTTCTTTGGGATAAATGTCTAGGAATTTACAACTGCTGGTTTATATGGTAGGCACATGTTTAGTTTTTGTATTAACTGCCTGTTTTCCAGAGTGGGTATATCATTTCACATTTCCATCTCGAATACATGAATAATCCAAATTCTCCTTGTCTTCACTGGCATTTGTTATTATCACTATTTAAACCATTCTGACAGGTTAAATAGGATAAGATATTCTGATATCTCATTGTGATTTTAATTTTTATTTCCCCCATGGCTAACATTGAACATATTTTCACGTACTTATTTGCCATTCTGTACACTCTCTTTGGGATATGTGTCTTTTGGCAGAGTTTTAAGGGTTCTTATCCCTCTTCATGTCAATACTCTAACAAGGTTGGGGCCATGCTCACAAATTTCAGTTGGCTCTAATTCTAGGGAGAATAATTAGTCCATGTGCATGTATACTTTTCCCAGTTATAAAATAACATACAATATAATAAAATTTCTAACACATTCCTCTTCACCAGGTTAGAACAAATTAATACATGCTAAGTTAAAAAAAACTTCAAATAACAGAGAAAATGCTCATTAACAAAAACATAATATAGAAATAACTACGGGTAATATTTGGTGAGCATACTTCTAGAGTTCTGCATTCTATGTAAATATATTCTTTGCATACTTAAAAACACATCCAGAATTGGTGTGATACTATTTTGCATCTTGTTTCTTATAAGCATATGTTACTGGCATCCTTCCCTATCATTTTAGTGGCTGCATAGTAATGCAGTGTATGTGTGTTTACTTAAGTAGCTTCCTTATTAGAGATTATTTAAATTGTTTGCTTTTTTGTTATAAACAAAGCTTTAGTGAGTATAGGGATAGTTTTTAGGATTTTTATAATTTTTTAGATCAAATCTCTAGAAGTGGGATTGCTGAGTCAAAAGTCATGTGTGTGTGTGTGTGTGTGTGTGTGTGTGTGTGTTTAAATGTTTAAAAATCGCCTTTTAGATTGTGTCAATTTACATTTCTACCTGCACTGCCTAAGTAAGTTTCTCACCTAATACTTCTGACACATTTCTTTTTTCTTTTAAAGATTGAAATACATATATCCAAGGAACTTTTCATTGTTTACAATTTTTAAGCCATTAACTGAGACAGAGTGCAAGGCTCTGTGTGGATAAGTCATAAATGGCCTTCTTCCTCCAGGACACTTTTTAGGAACCTGGTCTGCTTCAGTGGCTTTGTAATCTATCTAGCCTGCTACTACAAAACTGACCTTAAATGGGGAATGATAAGACCAAGCAGCACTCCAAAGATGTTTAATTGTGGACCTAGGAAATAAGACTTTGAAAAAAAGTTCAAGATAAGTACCAGCACACAACTTCATAGACAGAAACTAAACATAGAACAGCAAGTTCTATCTGCAAAAATTAGGGATTTATTGCAAACTAGATGATATTGTAGTTGGGGTCTTGAGTGCTTTTCCCCCCTTTTCCCATCTGATCAAAAAATGAAGTATGATATTTTAATTATCATCTGGAGGAAGAACAATTTACAAAGACATATTCCCAAATTTGAAACTTGAACTTTTTTCTTAGTAGTCATTGGGCTTATTTTTCAAGGTCCAATAGAAATTTGGTTTAATGAATGTACTTATGTTTTCATGAATATAAATATATTTTTATCTGCAAACTTCCTTGGATGGATTAGGCAACACAATGACTGAATGCAAATGATGTTTGAGTAACAGGAAAATGTGTTCATGATTTACCACCTAATACTAGAACAGGATTCAGCTACAATATAAATTTTATTTATTTCTAAACTTTCTTCAGCAGATTTTTTCAGTGTTGAGCAAATAAATGCTTATACTTCTAATTTTTCAGCAGCACCTTTCCCTTTTCCAAATTCATAGGAGTTTCCTGGATTATAGAAAACCAATATTAAGTGTTCTCAAGATACTTGAAGATGCATTTTTAGAGTGAATTCTGGAAGTTCTTGCAACTTTAAATTCGTAATGGTGGATATAACAATGGAATTTTGTGACTACAGTACAACTGGCTTCTTACATAAGAGTAAAGTATCAAAATACCTCATTATGGCTTTATCCTTTGCTATACATCTTCACCTCTATTAGTTTCTCCATACAGATATTCTGAGATAGATTTCTTGCTTTTTTTTTTAAGCCAAAACACCTTTACTTTTAAGTCTTCAAAGAACAAACTCATTTCTTCTTTTTCCAAGATAATCATGATTAACTTAAAAAAATGGTCATACACCTTGAAAGCATTTTCCTTTAATGGGAAACTTATCCTTAGAGAATCTAAACATTAAAAGACTTAATCTGTTTTTAAAAATATTTAGAAGATTTTTAAAAAATCTACTATAAAACAAAATGGAATCTAGCATAAGCCAAGGAAATTCATTCATACTTCAAGTCTCTCTCCTCTGGGAACCAACAATGTTATATTATTTCCATTTAGCAAAGTCTTATCTAATTTCATAATCTTTCTTCCTTCTGATGTCAAACTCAATGACATCTTCCAGCATCATACTGACAAAGTCAATCCTAGAAATATCCCAACAATTTCCTTATTATTCATCACATGAATTCTTGATCCTTGTCCACGAACTCTAGAGACTGCAGCTCTTGTCCTATATACTTGTTCCATACAATTGTCTTTAGTGGCAGCAGGTAGTGGGTAAGCCAGAAGTGGCTGGCCAACATCCTGAAGTAGATTTCTAATGTAAGCCAAATGCAAGAGAGCAGGTGCAGTACTTTGGACCTCCACCACTGAGTGAGGTCAGTTAGAAGGGCCAAGTTCTAGTTCTGTGTGACTTTGGAGAAATCCCTAAGATCTCTGTTTCATTATCTTTAAGACCTAGAGGTTGACTGGAAGCCTTATAAAGGCCCTTCAAATATAAAATTATATGAAAATAATTCATAAATTCGTGTAAAATAAAAATTTACACTGTTCTTGCTAGCCATTCTATTTGCAAAGATAAGCCTTTAATTTTGAAACCCTGGTGACTATGCTCAAAATTTAGTAATATGGTACAGAAAGTAACAGAAGTCATTTTGCAGAGAAGTTCAAAGTATACTTATATATCTGAAATTGTAAGAAGATAATTACTCATCTTCTCCAAATCTCACATCCAGTGCCCTGTGATTGCTGGTGTTTGGGGTTATTATAAACCCCAGCAAGGGTTGAAAGAGCTCTAATTTTTACTTATTTTAGATCAGTGTTGGGGCAGGCCCCAAAATGGCTGTAGTTAGGTTCCCTCGCAGAGACTTTCAGCAGGGTGGGTTATGTTTTTAGTGTGTAGGCAGGGCTGGGAACCGACTATGTTATGGTTAGTCAAGGCCAGAAACACTCTGATTCAGCTTATATGCCCAAGGTCATAAACATTAACTTGTGAGCACGCGCCTGCCTCCCCACCCCCACATAACCTGTTGGCAGAGTGCGTTGTTTGAACTGCATATATAAAAAGGGCCTATGGAAAAGACTTGGGGTGAAGTGGGCTAATGGGGACAAAAATGGGGCTGAAACTGAAGCTGGAGGCTGTGGCTATCACTGAATAAAGCATGTCTACTATCCTAACTGCATCTTGAATGTTCTTCTACCTGCCTAACTCAGAATTTGTTTCCCAGGTGAAAGCCCTCCAAGACATTCACTTTGTAAAGCTTGCATGGTGTGTGTGTGTGTGCGTGTGTGGGGGGCAGTGAATATCGGAGGAAGCACTTAGTATTCCTTTGAGGAACTCCGCAGTTTCTGGGCTGGCTGACTTTTTGTATCTGTGAGAAACCTGCCACTCTTTGAAATGAAAGGCGGCTCTCAAAAGCGACAGGAAAAAAAAGTGCCAATTGTGCTAATGGCAGTTGTAGGGAAGGGGGCGTGTAATTCCATTCCCGAGTTTACTTTTGACCACTACGCCCAGCCCCAATTTGCAGCTAGAGAAATTAAAGCATCTCGAGGACTGGTGCGCGTCCTCACCGAGGCTTGGAGGACAGGGAGGGGACAGTACAACCGTCCAAATACCCGGGCTGGCAGAACCTGTAATAATGAGTCGGGGTATTGCTCTCTGACATACCTCCTTGGGAAACCTTCGGCCTGAGAAGGGGCCAGAATCAGCCTACGCCTTACATATGGGCAGCTCCTCCAGCTCGCAAGGGGTGGGGGGCGGACTCTCACTTCCTCAGCCTGGGAAGGGGCGTTCCGCCAGGCGGTTAGCGCCAGCTAGCCGGGCCCAGCCGGAGTGACAGGTCCGCACCCTGGACTACAGGTCGGGGAGGGGTAGAAGACTTGCAGACCAAGCATTTGTCCCGTTGCTAGGCAATGCGGAGGAGGCGGGGCCGACGGACGACCAGCCCGGTCGTGCCCTAAAGGGGCACGCGCCGGACTGGCGGCCGCGCAGCCGCGCTTCCGCTTGGAGCGGCTCGCCCAGGTCTACACCACGCCCCGTCCGGATCCGCACGCCTGAGCTGCGCACGCGCGGTGAGAGCTGCCGCCTTCGCCCTTGCGCTCGCGCAGGGGCTGAGCCTTCGGCCGGCGGCACAGGCACCACGTTCCGAGCCGTCCCGGAGCCGGTGAACTGGGCGGTCTCGAGGGCGGAGCCCCGGGATAAGAGGGCAGCCGCCGTGTCCTCCGCGGCTGAGGAAAATGGTATTCGAGTCGGTGGTCGTGGACGTGTTGAATCGATTCTTGGGGGACTATGTGGTGAACCTGGATTCGTCCCAGCTCTCTTTGGGCATCTGGAAAGGTAACGAGGCCGCGCCGTGCGTCTCTCCTGCCTCCCGGTCCCTCGCCGCCTGCGCCGGACCGTGCCTTCCTGGGGCCTCAGATTTCTGGCAAGCCCAGCGCTGCCACCTGCCGCTGTCCGCCTAGCCGTTCAAGTTATGTAAAGTGGGGCGGCGGTTCCCGGGCCTCAGCTCGCGGGTTGTTTGCTTCTGGGGGAGAAGGGGAATGGTTCTGAGTGCAGGGTGAAAGGGGCCCAGTTTGGAGCTGAGGGCACTGGCAGTGGGCTTCATGCGTTAGGAGTTCAAGTTCCGGGGAGGCGCCCATTTTTCGTGCCCTTGACCGGCGTGTTTGCCCAGGGAAAACGACAACTTGCTCCTGGGTTTGGTCTGATGCCTGTCATTTTCCCCTTGGGTTATGACGAAAGCTCAAGAGAGCCCACGGAGTTGTGCACGCTTTCTCGCACGTGAAGGCAAGGCGCTGTGACCGAATACGCCCTCCTACTTCCTTTCCCAGCCTCGGTTGTTTGGCTAAATGCCTGGCGTTTCCTCCTACTAGCATGGGCTTCGGGCTGGTAGCTAAGAGTAAAGTCTTGTAACAGAATAATTTTTTTTGGTGGGGCGGTGAGGGGTACCGAAAAAAACCCAGGGACGCTTAACCACTGAGCTACATCCTCAGCCCATTTTTTGTTTGTTTTTGTATTTTGAGACAGGGTCTCCATACATTACTTAGGGCCTCGCTAAGTTGCTGAGGCTGAACTTGGGATCCTCCTGCCTCAGCCTCCAGAGCTGCTGGGGTTACAATCGGGTGTGGCTCAGCGGTATCATGCTTGTCTGGCATGTATGAAGCACTGGGTTCAATTCCCAGCACTGCAAAAGGAGAGAAAAATGCTAAGTCAGAATAACTCTTTTACATGGTTGCTTGTGTGTTCAGTGACAGCCTGACCCAGAAGAATGTGACATTGGCAGTGTATTACTGAATTAAAAACCAAAAACAACAAAACCTAGGTGATCTGGGCCACATGTCAGACCTACAGAAGATAGGGAAGAACGTGCATGCATCTGCACTGCTTAGATGGTGAAGGACCAACGCTTCATTTTGTATCCCTGTACTGTGGTGCTCTACCTTATTTAGAGCCTCATTTTTAGTGCTTCCATCTGTTTTGTGTTATACCCTTATTTATTTTAAAAATATATTAGAAACTAGACTCCTTTTTGAAGTGAATTTCTCAGCCCAAAGTTAGGGTTAATTATTTGTGTGAACAGTGTATTGTTTTAAAGTACTTTGTTCTCAAATATATGCACTCTTCCAGCCCTTTTCTAAAATACTTGTTTATCTTGAGTCTTCTTATTTACGTAATAATATAAACAAGTAATTTAGTTTATCTTTTTAAAAACTTTTGTAACTACTGCTGTCATCTAATACTGTGATGGAGTGGACTACAAAAATTAGGGACCTAAACTAGCACAAGCCTCCACGAGGAGTACCAGAAACTCACAGATTGTTTCATTTGTGCTACTTCTCAGTTGCAAAGTGAAAATAATAAAACTTGACTCCTTAGTATGCCTCAGAAAGAAGCCTTAAACAACACTTAGGGTGTACTTGTTTTTTCTGGAGGGAGGGGAACCAGGGATTGAACTCAGGAGCACTCAACCACTGAACCATGTCCCCAACCTTATTTTTTAGTATTTTATTTAGAGACAGGGTGTCACTGAGTTGATTAGCACCTTGCTTTTGCTGAGGTTGGCTTTGAACTTGTAGTCCTCCTGCCTCAGTCTCCCAAGCCTTCGGAATTACAGGCATGCACCACTGCCCCCAGCGTTAAGGTGTACTTCTACCTGTAGGGAAACAGTGCTTCTGCATTAAAGTTTGTGTAGGATAATTTATCAAGGAATTTATTTATTTAAAACACTTATGTACAGTTCTCTTGACAAATGGTAAGAGGCATGTATCATCTTCACAATAATGATCTAGAAAAGTTGTGTCAAGCCCCCCAGATTGCCTCTGCCGCTCCTTTGTAGTTGACCCCACCCAATCTCCAGGCAACTGCTGATCTATTTCTATCCCTGTCATTTTGCCTTTTTCAGAGTGTCATATAAATGTAATTACATGATTTGTAGTCTTTTGAGTCTGACTTCTTACTTTCACTTCTAACACAGAATGCATTTGAGAGTCATCCATGTGTTGCATACATAAGTATTTCATTCCTGTACTTGTGAATGTTTTTTATTCTTTGGATGAATTATAAGTGTTTATCTTTTTGACAATTGAGGTATATTTCATATTTTGGCAGTTACAAGTAAAACTGCAGTGACATTCATGTACAGGTTTTTGTGTAAACATAAATTGTTGTTACTATTGAGTAAATACCTTAGAGTGGGATTGTGGGACGGTCTTATAAGTGAATATTTAACTTTATGAGGACCTACATACTTCAGCCATAAAGAAGAATGAAATTATGGCATTGCTGGCAAATGGATAGAACTGGAGACTATCATGTTAAGTGAAATAAGCCAGTCCCCCCAAAAAAACCAAAGGCTGCATGTTCTGATATGTGGATGTTAACACATAATAAGGGAGCGGGAGAGAAGAATAGGAGTTCATTGGATTAGACAAAGGGGAATGAAGGTAAGGAAAAGAAGGGGATGGGAATAGGAAAGACAGTAGAACAAACTAGACATAACTTTCTTATGTTCATATAGGAATACATTACCAGTGAAACTCCACAACAAATAAAATCTCAAGAATCGAATCCTAATTAGAAGTTGTACTCCATGTATGTATAATAAGTTAAAATGCACTCACTGCCATGTATATCTAAAAAGAACAAATAAATGTAAAAAACAAAGAAACTCTGTACTATGGATGTGGTTTGAATGCATCCCCCAAAAGTGTTGGAAGCTTGGTCCCCAGCGTGGTGATGTTAAGAGGTGCCGGGATCTTTTAGAGCTAGGGCTTAGTGGAAAGTTGTTACTTGTTCCTCATTCTGGCTTTCTGTCCCCGTGTGATCTCTTTCTTGCACGTGTTCCTACCATCATGGGGCCATCCACCAAGAGGTGATGTAGCCAGGGGGATTCAGCTCTAAGAATGTGGACTAATTATACCTCATTTTTTTTTTTTTTTTTTTTAGTAAGTGCCCTGCCTGAGGTATTTCATTATAATAACAACAATAACAAAGGATTAACACTCTGTGAACCTGCTTTCTGAAGTGTCTATACCATTTGCAATCTTATCAATATTATGTTAGGATTTAATTACACTGCATCCTCAAAAGCACTTGTTTTTTTTAAATGAATTTTTCACCTGTATTATTGCACTCCTTTATATTAGCAATTATAACATTTAAACAGCACCCTTTTAAAAAAATATTTTATGGGTACTTACACATAAATGGCTTCATTGTGGTATATCCAACCTGCACATAGCGTAATTTGGTCTATTTCATTCCTCTGTATTTTCCCTTCTCCCTAATCCCCATCGTTTATTCTACTGATCTCCCTGCTATTTTCAAGAGATCCCTCTTCATTTTTCTCTCTACTTCTACATATGAGGAAATACATATGACTGTTGACTTTCTGAGTCTGCTGGCTTGTTTCACTTTGCATGTTATTGTTCAGTTTTGTTCATTTCCTACAAATGACAATTTCATTCTTTTTTATGCGTGAGTAAAACTCTGTTGTGTATGTGTGCCACATTTTCTTTATCCATTTATCTTTTGACGAACACCTAGGCTGGCTATTGTGAATGGGTGTGCATGTATCATTATAGTATGATGACTTTAATTCTTTTGAATGCATATCAAGAAGTGCAATATCTGGATCATATGGTGGTTCCATTCCTCATCTTTTGGGGAACCTTCATATTGATTTCCATTGTTTTAGTAATTTATAACCCCACTAACCATGTTTAAGTGTACCTTTTTGACCATCAGCATTTTTTATTATATGTGTTCTTGACGATTGCCATTCTGACTGGAGTGAGATGAAATCTCAGTGTGCTTTTGATTTGCATTTCCCCGATTGCTAGAGTTGTTGAACATTTTTTCATATATTTGTTGGCCATTTGCAGTTCTTCTTTTGGGAAATGTGTTTAGTTTATTCACCCATTTATTGATTGGGTTATTTGTTTCCCGGTGTTAAGTTTTTGAGTTCTTTATATATTCTAGATATTCTGTCAGAAGAATAGCTGTCAAGAATTTTTTCTCTTTTTGGAGGCTCTCCATGTTCTTAATTGTTTCCTTTGCTGTTAAGTTTTTTTTTTTAATTTGATGCTATTCATTTATTCTTGGTTTTATTTACTGAGTTTTAGGAGTCTTATTGAGGAAGCAATGCCTGCACCTGTAAGAGTGTTGACCCTATGTGTCTTCTAGCATTTATAGTTTCTGGTCTAAATCTTAGTCTTTGATCCATTTTAAGTTGACTTGTTCAGGGTGAGAGATAGAGATCTAGTTTCTTCTTCTACATATGGGTAAACAGTTTTCCCAGTACCATTTGTTAAAAGGCTGTCTTTTCCCCAATGTGTGTTTTTGGCACCTTTGTCAAGGATTAGATGACTCTCTTTGGATTTTTCTCTGTCTTCTATAGGTCTTCATGTCTGAGTGTGTTTGCTGAGTGTGTTTATCTTTTCTAGAAGTCTTTTGGTCCAGCATGCTCCCCCCCCCCATGGATCTTCTAAGTATCGGAACATGTTATTGGTAAATAGTGATAATTTGATTTCTTCCTTTCCTATTTTTATCCCTTTTATTTCCTTCTCTTGCCTAATTGCTCTTGCTAGAATTTTGATCACTGTATTGAAAAGGATTGATGAGAGTGAACATCCTTGTCTTGTTCCTGAATTTTAGAGGAAAGGCTTTGGGTTTTTCAATGTGATGTTGGCATTGGGTTTGCGACATATAGCCTTTATGTTGAGATAGGTTCCTTTCATTCTTAATTTCTTTGGCATTTTGTTGATGCACCTTTAATTATTTGTATGTGGTGAGAGCCTAGGGCTTCACGCATGCTAGGCAAGTGCTCTACCACTGAGCCACAGTCCCAGCCCTCTTTGGTATTTTTAATACGAATGGGTGCTGGATTTTGTCAAAGGCTTTTCCTGTATCTATTGAGATGAGTATGTGATTTTTGTCCTTAATTCTACTTATGTGATGAGTTACATTTATTGACTTGTTTGTGTTTAATCATCCTGGAAATCCTGGAATTAAATCAACTTGGGCATGAAGTATAGTCTTCTTAATATGTTGAATATAATTTGCTAACATTTTATTAAGGATTTTTGCATTTGTGTTCATGAGGGATATTGGTTTCTAGTTTTCTTTCTTTGTTGTGTCCTTGCCTGGTTTTGGCATCAGGTGATACTGACTTCATGGAATGAATTGGGAATGATCCCTCCCTTTCTATTTCATGGAATACTTTGAGGAACTTTGACGTTAGTTCTTCTTTAAAGGTCTGTTAGAATTCAGCTGAGAATCCATCTGGTTCTAAGTTGGGAGACTTCATTTCTTTGTTGGGAGACTATTACTGCTTTAATTTCATTGCTTTTTATTGGTTGGTTTAGTTTTTATTTTTTCAATTTTGGTAGGTTGTATGTATCTAGAAATTTGTCCATTTCTTCTGAATTGTTAAATTTATTGGAATATAAGTTTTCAAAGTAGTTCCTAATGATGCTCTGGATTTCAGAAATATGTGTGAAAATGTCCTTTTTGATCTCTAATTTTATTAGTTTGGGTCTTTTGGTTTCTTTTTAAGGGGACATATAGGGCAAAAGTGTTAGAAATTCAGAGGCAGTCAAGGTGACTTGTGTGATAATTATTTCTTGCAACACAGAAGTACCGTATTTCATAGCCTTTTCTTAATTTAGTCTATTCTCCTACTTTGTCTTCTCTAAAAATTACATTACTTGGACAACTATATTTTTTTGTCATTGTGCCTGGCATCTTTATGTAACATTAAATGCTCATAGTTCTTGCTTAACTCTTGTACATATTCTGTTCTTGAAATGTTAATCCCTCAGTTTCTTTGTGTACAGTATACAGTGGCCACTTACTGCCTACCTCCATTCTACTAGGGACTATGCAGGAAAAAATGAAGATTCAATTAGGACATGTTTCCTGATTTTAAGTAGCCATTATTCTGCAATAGGAATATACTGGGGAGCCAGACAAATGGTTCTTATAGTCTAGGGATAATTATATTATTATTATTATTATTTTATTTTTCCAGCATTGGCAATTGAACTCATGACCTTATGCTTGCTAGGCAAGCATTCTACCACTGAGCCACATCCCCAGCCCTTAAATAGCTGTTTTTTTTTTTTTTTTACTATGTTCTATGTTCTTTCATAGAACTTTTATGAAAAGTATTCAAATATGAATCAGTTTTCAGATTTTATAGCCTATGTTCATTTATGTACCCACTATCTAGATTCTACTACATATATGTTAACAGGTATTTGAGGTATAATTGACATAGTAAAACACATATTTTTTTCAAATGCAATTTAAAACAAAAATTTTTTTTTTGTAGTTGTAGATGGACAGAATGCCTTTATTTCATTTGTTTATTTTTATGTGGTGCTAAGGATTGAACCCAGTACATATTCTAGGCAAGTGCTCTGCCACTGAGCTACAGCTCCAGCCCCTCAAGTGCAATGTTTAAAGTCTGCAGTTTGGTAAGTGGTGGCATATGTATGCAATTGGAAAACATCATCACAATTAAAATAATGAACATATCAGTGATGCCCCAAATTTCCTTGTGCCACTTTGTCAATTCTTTTCTCTTAATCCCCTTTTCTTGTGCCACTTTGTCAATCCTTTTCTCTTAATCCTCTTTCTTCTTGTCTGCTGATCAACCCCTGATCTACTCTCTGTTGCTATTAGTTTGAGCTTTCTAGACGTTTGTATAAATGGTATGTACGATATATGCTCTTTCATTCTGGCTTTTTTTTACAATATTTATTTTGAGATTCTTTCACATGGTAGTATTATCAATAGTTCATTCCTTTTTGACCATATCAAGTATACTTGTTTTGCCACATGTCAATCTATATTCATGAATCAATTATTTATATTTTTAAAATGCATTTCAGCATAAATTATAGATTAGTTCTTTTCTCTCCAAATATTTGAAATGCATATTACTAATTAGAAGTCAATACTTGCCTTTTCTTTTTAAAGTAAAAATTATAAAGAAAATGAATCTTAAGGGTACATTGACTTATTTTTGACAGCTGTATACACTGTGTAACCCAAATCCTATCAAGGTCGAGAATGTGACTCTCACCCCTATGTTGTGCTTTGTTGAGATTTTTTTTCCTTTTAAGAACGTGTTTTGGGTTTTCTCATGCTTTTTCTATGTTTTTTGGTGTGGTTGTATGATTTTTCTTCTTGAGCCTGTTAATGTGGTGGATTGATAAACCAGCTTGCCTATCTGGGATAAATTCCATTAGGTCATGGTGTATAATTTTTAAAATATATTTTTAGGTTCAGTTTACTAATATTTTGTTGAGGATCTTTGCATCACTCTTCATGACTGATATTGGTCTTAAGTTTCTGCAGAGTATCTTTATCTGGTTTTGGTATTGGGATAATGCTGACCTCAGAATTAGTTTGGAAGTGTTCCCTCTGCTGTGTTTTCTGGAAGAGATTTTAAGGAATTAGTGTTTTTTCCTTATATGTTTGGTAGAACATTAGTGAAACCATTTTGGTCTGGTTCTTTCAGTTTTGGAAGACTTTGAATTATTCAGTTATTAATTTTTTTAACAGACGTGTCTATTTAGGTTTTCTTTGGCTGAGTTTCTGTACAGTGTATCTTTGAAGGAATTGGTACATTTTATCTAAGTTATAAAATTTGTGAGCATGTTGATAATACTCCTTCATTATGCTTTTAAAATCCATGGGATCAGGAGTGATGGCCCTTCTTAAATTTCTGATATTAGTAATTTGTCCCTTTTTTCTTTCTTCTTAGTTCACTTGGCTGGAAGTTATCAATTTTATTGATCTTTTCAAGGAAACTACTTTTAATTTTATTGATTTTTTTTCCTTATAGGTTTTCTGTATATAATTTCATTGATTTCTACTTTAATTTTTGTTTTGCTTACATTGGATTTTATTCTTTTGATTCCTAAGGAGAAAGCTTAGATTATTTTTAGATCTTTTTTTAAATATATGTATTAAGTGTGATAAATTTCCTTCTGAACTCTTCTGTTGTTGAACCCCACAATGTTTGATAAGTTGGATTTCATTTGATACAAAATATTTTAAAATTTCTTTTATGACTCCTTTGAATTAGGTGTTATTCAGAACTAGGGTTCTGAAATATTTTGAGATTTTTCAGTTTTTGTCCCATTTCTTGTCTTTAGTTTAATTTCATTATGATCTGAGTATAACTTCTATTCTTTTAAATTTGTTATAACATGCTTTAAGAATCTGAATATGGTGAGTGTTTCATTTGGACTTGAGAAGAATGTGTATTCTGTTTTTGGATGAAATGTTCCATAAATGTCAGATCCAGTTGATAGTGCTGTCCAATTCAACTGTATCTTTACTGATTTTCTCTGTGCTGAATCTGTCCTTGAAGTCTTTAACTAGAATAGTGGATTTATCTATCTCTGCTTGTAATTCTGTCAGTTTTTATGTTATGTATTTTGACTCTGTTGTTATGTTCATGCACTTTAAAGAATGTTATGTCTTCTTTGAGAATTGTCCTCTTTCCTATTGTGTAATATTCCTGATATTTGTATAACTACTCTGGCCTTTTTTGATTTGTGTTTGAATGGTGTATTTTTTGCTATACTTTTATTTTTTAATCTGATTGTATCGTTATATTTAAAGTGAATTTTTGTACATGACATTTAGGTTTTGTTTATTCTGTCATTTTTGTTTAATGTGTTCAGACCATTCACATTTAAAGTGATTTTTGGTATAGTTGGATTAATGGGTTTATATCTGTGGTATAACCTGAAATATATTTGATCTTTGTCCCCAGTTCCTATCACAAACCTTCTATAATCCTTGAAATTCCTTATGATAGGAATGTCTTTTGATTATAATGAGCAACGTTGATAATCCTCAGGATGAGGTCAGGTAACCAGAAAGACCAAATGGTTAAAAGATCAAAGAATTGGAACTTTTAGCCCCACACACCAACTTCAGGAACGGGGTGGTCTGGAGATTAAACTGTAAAATCCTTTAGTGAGATTTGATGAGCTTCTGCATCTTTGAGCACAAGAAGTTGACTGGAACATGGCATACCCATACAGGGCATGGATGACCCATGACGTTATACTTTGCCCTGGTCATCTCTTTGTGTCCTTTTTAATATCCTTTATAATAAGCCAGTGTTTTGTAAGCCATTCTAGCAAATTGTTGACCCAAAGGAGAGGTTTTGGGAATGCTGTCAGGGGATCAGAAGCACAGGTCACAATCTGAAATTTATGATTAGTATCAGAAGTGAGGGATGTTCTCATGAGATTGAGCCCCTAACCTGTGGAATCTGACACCATCTAGATATTGTTAGAATTGAAATAAACACATTGAAGGATAACTAGTTGATGTTCATTGTGAGGATTGCTTGATGTGGGTGGGGAGGGGATGCACCACACATCTAGTTGTAGGTTTCTGTGTTGAGTGTGAGTAGAGAGGAAAAAAAACCTTTTTTTTTAAACATACTTGTAGTTGTTTTTTGCCTGTTGTACCTTTCTTTTTTTTAAAAAAATCTTTTCCTCTTTTTCTGCTTCTCTGATTTTAATCCAGCATTTTATATGATTTCAATTTTCCCCTCTCTTAGCATATCAATTATACTTCTTTAAAAATTTGTCTTAGAGTTTGTAGTATTCATCTGAAACTGATCTGAGTGTACTTTCAGATAACACTGTATTGCTTCATGGATAATGGAAGTGTTTTAGAGCAGAGTAATTACTTCCTTCTGATTCGGATAACATTGTTGGCATTACTTTCACTTTTTCTGTAAGGTTTAACCTTCCTATGTATTGTTGCTATTAATATTTTGGACAATTTTCCATTAGAATTTTTAAAAATTAGGAAAATAAAAGACTTAATTTTACCCTCATTTCTTGTTTCTTTAATGCTTTTGGAGATACAAGTTTCTGACCCATTTCCCTTTTCTCTGAGGAACTCCTTTTTAATAGTTCTTTTAAGAGAGATGTATTGGCAATCAAATTCCATCAGTTTTTGTTCATCTGGGAAAGTCTCTTTCCTTGCTCCTGCTCCCCTGCCACTATTAAATAAAAAGTTATGGTAATCTACACATAACATTTATGTTCTTAACCATTTTAAGAGTATACTTCAGTGTCATTAATCACATTCACATTGTTTCGCAACCATCACCACCATCCATCCTTAAAACTCTTCATTTTTATAAAAGTAAAACACTGTATACCTATTCTTTACTTTCCACAGACCTGGTAGCCATCATTCTACTTTCAGTCTCTGAATTTAAATATTCTAGGTACCTCTAGGTAAGAAGAATCATACTGTATTTGCCCTTGCCCTTTGTGACTATCAAAAAACGTTCTCAGAGTTCATCCATGTTGTTTCATATGTCAGAATTTAAGTAACTTTTTAAAAAATATTTTTAATTGCAGATGGACAAAATGCCTTTATTTTATTCACTTATTTTTATGTGGTACTGAGGATTGAAACCAGTGCCTCATACATGCTAGGCAAGCACTCTACCACTGAGCTACAACCCCAGCCCCAACTTCATTAAATTAATTAATTAATTAATTTATTTATTTGAGGTGCTGGGGATTGAACCCAGGGCCTTGTGCTTGCAAGGCAGGTACTCTACCAACTGAGCTATATCCCCAGCCCTTCAGTCATTTTAAAGGCTGAATTAATATCCCATTGTATATGATACATTTTGTTTATTTATTTATTGGTGGACATTTGAGTTGTTTCCATTGTTTGGCTATTGTGAATAATGCCCGTTATGAACATGAGTATTTTTCTTTGAGTTTGAGTCTGTGTTTTCTGAACTTTTGGGTAAATACTCAGAAGTAGAATGGCTGGATCATATGGTAATTCTATTAATTTGTTAAGGAACCACCATAGCACTTTTCATAGCAGTTGCACTGTTTTGCATTCCCACTAACATCATATAAAGGCAGTTCCTCCTCATCTTTACATGTCTAGATTTTTTAAAAAACAGTCCTATCCTACTGGATTTGAGGGGCTATCTCATTGTAGTTTTCATTTATATTTCTCTAATGATTAGTAATGTTGAATATCCTTTTTTATTTTTAATTTTTTAAAATTAATTCTTTATACATGACAGTAGAGTGTATTTTGACATATATATAAACATGAAGTACATCTTTTTCTAATTAGGATTTCAGTTTTGTGGTTTGTTGAAATCATTTATTTGTATATCTTCATTGGAGAAATGTCTGTATAAATTCTGTGCTTACCTTTTAATGAGGTTTTTGTTATTGGTGAATAAGAGGGAGGCTTAAGAAATCTGTCTATTCTGATATTAGACCCCTATCAAATACATGACTTGCAGATATTTCCCTCATATGTTGCCTTGCCTTTTTACTGTTGATAATGTCCTATTAGGCACAAAAGTTTCAAATTTTAAAATCCAATTCACCTTTGTTTTTCTTTTGTTGCCTGTGCTTTTGGTGTCATATCTAAAAAATCATTGCAAAATACAATGCCTTGAAATTTCCCAGTGTGCTTTTCTTTCTTTCTTTCTTTCTTTTTTTTTTTTTGTTTGGTGCTGGGGATCGAACCCAGGGCCTTGTGCTTTCAAGGCAAGCACTGTACCAATTGAGTTATATCCCCAGCCCCTCCCCCTATGCATTATTTTAAGAATTTTATAGTTAGGTCTTAACACTTAGGTCTTGGGTACATTTCAAGTTAATTTTTGTATATGGTCTAATATAAAGGTCCAACTTCATTCTTTTGTTTGTAGATATGCAATTTCTCCAACAACTAACTGTTTCAAAAAGACAATCACTAATGTTAAAATCATTTGACAATAGGGCTGAAGGTGTGTGTAGTTCAGTGGTAGAGCACTTGCTTACCATGTTCAAGACCCTGGGTTCAACCCCTAGTACCAAGAAAAAAATAATTTTGACAATATGCTAGAGGGCTTATCTGTAGACTCTATTCTCTTCCATTGGCTGATGTGTCTCTACCACATTGTTTTATTAATGTGGGTTTTAGTAAATTCTAAAATAAAAAGTGTGAGGCACCCCCTTCCACCCCTGGCCCAAGATTATTTAGGCTACTCAGGATTCCTTGAAATTCCATGTGAATTTAAAGGTGGATTTTTTAGTTTTTCCAAAAAATGTTTGGATTTTGATACAGATTGTGTTGAATCTGTAGATTGTTTTGGATGATAGAAATATTTTCACGACATTAAGCCTTCCCGTTCTGCGAACATGGGGTGTCTTTACACTATTTGTGTCATCTTAGTTTTCAGTGTACAAATTAGCCTTCTTGGATGAGTTTTTTCCAAAGTATTTTTATTATTTTTGATGCTATTTAAATGCTATTGTGAACGGAGTATTCAGCAACATTACTAAATATGTTTAATCTAACAATATGGTTTTGTCAGACATTTCAAGTTTTCTACATATAAGATCATGCCATATGTGAACAGAGGTAATATCATATATTCCTTTTCAGTTTGAATGCTGAAAGTGGTAAAGGCAGGCCTTCTTATCCTAATCTTTGAGGAGAAAATGTCAGTGTTTTCGCTATGAGCATGACCTTTATTATTTTGAGCTTGTTTACTTTTATTCCTGTTTTGTTGGGTGTTTTTTTTTAAATCATGAAAGTATGTCGAATTATTTCAAATCCTTTTTCTGCATTGAGATCATGCATTGTCTCTTTAGTCCATTAAAAGTGATGTATTGGGCTGGGGATGTTGCTCAGTTGGTAGAGTGCTTGCCTTGCAAGTACAAGGTTCTGGGTTCAATCCGCAGCACCGCCAAAAAAAAAAAAAAAAAGTGATGTATTATATTGATTTGCATATGTTGGATCATTCTTGCATTCTGGGAATAAATCCTACTGAATCATATTATCCTTTTGTATGCATTGAAATTTTATTTACTCGTATTTTGTTAAAGGTTTCATATCAATATTCATCAGTGATATTGTTCTATAGTTTCTTGTAGTCTTTCTATTTGGCTTCAATATCAGAGTAATGCTGGCTTCATGGACAATTTCGAAGGTGTTCCTTTCTCTTAAATTTTTTGGAAAAGTTTGAGAAGGATGGGTGTTTTTTTTTTTTTTTTTTTCTTGTGGTGCTGGGGATTGAACTCAGGGCCTTGTGCTTGTGAGGCAAGCCCTTTACCATCTAAGCTATATCCCCAGCCCAAGATTGGTGTTAATTCTACTGTAAATATTTCCTAGAATCTACCAGTGAAACCATCTGGTCATTGGCTTACACTGTTTTGAGGAAGGTTTTGATTACTTATTTAATCTCCTTAATACTTATAGGTCTGTTCTGATGAACTATTTTATTATAATTCATTCTTGGTTTATTTTGTGTTTCTGGGAATCTAGGTCATCAATTTGATGGTGTATCATTTTTTGGCATTCTTTGTTATCCTTACTTGTGTAAAATTGGTTTTATCTCTTCTTTCTAATTTTAGTTCTTTGACTTCAAAATATTTTGATAGTCAATTTTGTTGATTTTCTCAGTTCTCTTTTTAGTTTCTTGTGGTTCTTTCTGCCTTAATATTTATTATTTACTTTCTTCTACTAGGTTTGGGTTCTTTTTCAAGGTGTAAATTTAGGTTATTGACTTGGAATACTTTTTAGGTCTTTCTTACTTTTTCTTGGTACTGGGAATTGAACCCAGGGCCTTGCCCTTGCCAGGTTAGTGCTCTGACACTGAGCCCAACCTCCAACCCCTTCTATTTTATTTTATTTTGAGACAGGGTCTCACCAACTTGCTCAAGTTGACCTCAATTTTGCAATCCTTCCTTGACTTCACTACCATTCTCAGCTTTTCTTTTTTAATAGAAGCATTTACAGCTATAAATTTCCTTCCTAATATTTCTTTCACTGCATCCCATTAATTATGGTATGTTGTTTTCCTTTTTTCTCAAGGTATATTTTAATTTCTCTGGTGATTTTTTTCTTTGATCCATTGCTTGTTTAATTTTCATTTATCTGTGGATTGTTCTGTTTTCCCTGTTTATTTCTAGATTAATTCCATTGTTCTCAGAAAAGATATCTGTGTTATTTCAATCTTACGAAATTTTTTGACAGTTGTATTGTGACCTTACGTATGTATATTCTATCCTGGAGAATGTTCCATGTCCATTTTAACTTGAATTGTGTACAGAAACTTGAGAAAAACATGTGTATTCTGTTATTTTTATGCGGAGTGTTCTGTGTAAGTTTGTTCCAATTGCCCAATAGTGTTGTTTGGGTTCTCTGTTTATTAATTTGTCTGGTTGTCTTATCCATGGTGGTCTCCTATTATTATTGCAGTGCTGTTTCTCCCCTCACTTCTGCCATATGTTTGTTTCATATGCATGGTTAGCTTTCTGTTCCTGTGATGAAATACATGAGAAAACCAGCTTAAGGAAGGAAATGTATTTTGGCTCACAGTTTCTGCGCTTAGTTTACTGGCTTCATTGCGTTGGGCCTGAGGTATGGCAGAACATCAGGGTGAAAGGGCATAGCAAATGAAAGCTGCTCACCTCAGCTAGGAAGCAGAGAGAGGGGGAGGGGAGGGAGAGGAGAGAAAGAAAGAAGAGGAGAGAAAGAAAGAGGAAGAGAGAGAGAGAGAGAAAGAGGGAGGGAGGGAGAGGAAGAGAAGAGAAGAGAAAAAGAAAAGGGGAGGAAGAAAAGAGAGAGGGAGAGAATGAGGCAGTCCAGGGGAAGAAATACACATTTCAAAGGCACACCCCTAGTGACTCATCTCTTCCATCTAAGCCTTACCACCTAGAGGTTTCCCCATCTCTCAGTAGCACCACCTGCTGGAGACCTAGCCTTCAATAGATGAGCCTTTAGTGGACATTCCAGATTCAAACTATAACCATATTCTGGTGGTCTCATGTTTATTTGTTGCATATATGTTTGCAATTGTTATGTCTTCTTTGTTAAGTACTGCTTTTACCATTATATCTTTTCCTTTGTTTCTCAGTTAACAGATTTTGAATTAAAGTTTGTATGTCTGATATATGTCTGGCATAGATATATCCCTGGTTTTTTGGTTATTTTTGCATGGGATTTCTTTTCCTTTTTTTTTTTTTTTGGTACTGGGGTTGGATCCAGGGGTGCTGAACCACTGAGCCACATCCCCAGCCTTTTTTAATATTTTATTAGGAACAGGGTCTCACTGAGTTGCTAAGTGCCTTACTAAGTTGCTGAGACTGGCTTTGAACTTGAGATCCTCCTGCCTCAGCCTCCTGAGTGCTGGGATTACAGGCTTGTGCCCATCTATCTTTTTGCTTTTAACTTACATATTCCTTGCATATTGTTGGATTCTGTTTTATTTTAATATATTCTGCCAATTTCTGCATTTTGATTGGGGAGTTAAACCATTTATATTTAAAGTAATTATAGATAAGGAAGGACTTAGTATTGTCTTTTTGGTAATCACTTTCTCTATGTTTGATAGCTTTTTTTTTTTTTGTCTTCTCTTATTGTTTTCTTTTATGTTTAGTTGATATTTTTGTAGGGACATGTTTTGATTCCTTTTTTTTCTTTTATGTATATTCTACAGATATTTTCTTTTTGGTAACCATGAGGATTGCATATAACATTGTTGTTATAACTTTGTATTTTAAACAAGTACCAATTTAACTTGAATTGTTTACAGAAACATCTTGACAGATGCATCCTCCCTTGATTTATGTTTTGATTGATGAAATTACATCTTATATGTTGTGTACCCATTAACATAGACTTAAAATTATTTTTTGTACTTTTATCTTGTAAACCCTGTAAAAGAATATAAAGTGGAGATACAAAACCAACATAATAAGACTGCTGAATTTTCTGTTTGTCTTCATTTAACTTCCTGGAAAAATTGGTACTTTTCATGTGATTTTTAAATTATTGTCTGGTGTCCTTCCTTTTCAACTTGAAGAATTCCTTTTAGAATTTCTTATAGTGGGTAGGTTTAATGGAAATGAACTTGCTCAGCTTTTGTTTATCTGGGAACATCTTAATTTCTCTTTTATTTTTGGAAGAGAGTTTAACTGGATGTAATCTTGGTTAAAATTTATTTTAGTGTAAAAATATATTTTCTTGTGTTGATTTTGATTGCCAAGTTCCTGCTGAGAAATCTGATAATCTTTAAGTTTATCCTATCTGGAGTTTTTTGAGATTCTTGGATTTGTATATTCATGTCTTTCTTAAATTTTGGAAGTTTTGTCCATTATTTCTTCAAAGAGCTCTCTGCTCTTCATCTTTCATCTCTAAGACTTCCATAATAGATAAAATTATCCATTTGTTGGTGTCCTGTAAGTCCTTTAAGCTCTATTTACTTTTTTTGTTTTTTTGCTCCTCACTCTACAATTCAAGATGACTTATTTTCAAGACATTGTTTCTTCTGCCTGTTCAAACCTGCTATTAATTTTTCTGTAGCAAATTTTTCAATTTGATTATTGTACTTTTCAGCTCTAGAATTTGTATTTGGTCTTTTATTAAAAATAATTTCTAATTCTGCAGACATTTTGGTTTATAGTTTTCCTGATTTCTGTAAATTCTCTATCCTTGTGTTTCTTTAGTTCATTGATCATAATTAAAAGTTGTTTTAAAGTCATTTTTCTAGTAAATAATGAGCCTGTTTCTTTAGCGTTGGTTTTCTGAAGTTTTTCCCCTTAGAATGGATTATGTTTTTCTGTTTCTTTGTATGCATGATTATCTTTTATTAAAAATTGGGCATTTGAAAAGAGAGCCATCTCTGTGCTTAAAAGAGCCTTCACAAGGGAGCCCTGAATGAAGGCCTAAGGCCTTCTCAGCCCTCTTTTGGGCATGCATTATCTCTTGGCTTGCGTTTGTGGTTTTTTCCTTAGTTCTCCCAGATGTGCAGCTGCTTGCTTGCCTGCCTGCGTTCTTGCTTGTTTGCTTACTTGCTGTCTGTCCGTCTGTCTAGTGGAGATTGAACCCATGAGTACTTTACCCCTGAGCTACATCCCCAGTTTTTGTTTTACTATTTTGAGACAGGATCTTGCTAAATTGCTAAGTAAGGGTCTTGCCAAGTTGCTGAGGCTGGGTTCAAACTTGTGAGTCTTCTGCTGCAGCTTCCTGAGTTGCTGGGATTACGGGTATGAATCCCTCACTGTACCCAGGTTACAACTGCTTTTAAAATATCTTAATATGCCTTGGAGTCTCACCTACTTCTTTGTACCATAGGTGTTCTTTTTGTATTTCTTTACCCTTAATCTCTTGGATTACGTTTCCACAGGATACAATTCTATGCAACTCTTATGTGTTAAGGTGTCTACTATTGGTTTCCTTGACTTTCAATCTGATATTCAAATGGTGCTACCTTTGCCTGAGCTCTGAGACAGAAAACCATTCCTTTCCATAGTCCCCAGGTAGGTCAGCACATGGCAAACAAGTTACATTATTTTCTTTATGTCCCAAGAGAAGATTCAAGGTTTGGGTGGATTTTCCCCAGTTTTACCATAATGTTTGGAGAGGGGAATAGGGCAAGGATAAGCCAAAATGTCATAAAAGTTCCTCCTCTTTTTGAGTGTATGTTTTCTACTTTCATCTTGGTTGGGTATTTGCTTGGTTGTCACAGATTTTTAACCAGTTTACACAGAGTTTGTTGTAACTTATGTGATGTTTCCTTGAGGGAATAAGGGCCTGGAGCTTCCTAGAATGCCCTCTTGCTTTCATCACTCCCTTAATTTTTTTGAAGGAATATTTCAGTGGATGTGGTATATTAGATTGATTGTTAATTTTTAACACTTCAATATTTTCCTCAAAATTTTGCTTTCATCATTTGTAAAGAATGTGATAAAATTCTTGCACTTCTGTAGGTGTTTATTTTTATCTTTTTGCTTTCTTTCAAGATCATCTTTGATTTTCTGCAGTTTGATTATGATATGTCTAGGTGTGAATTTTTTGGCATTTATCCTACTTGGTGTTCTCTGAGTTTCCTGGCTTTATGGTTTTCGTATCATTAATTTTAGAAATTTCTCAGCTATTACTCCAAATATATTATATTACATATAATATGTATGTAATGTTATCTGTCCTTTTTTTCTCCCTGGAAAAATAATATATCATCCTGCAGTCTTGACATTCTATTCTGTTATTTAAAAACATTTTTTGTGTGTGTGTTTGAATTTGAGAAGTTTTATATTTGCCTATCTGGGTTCTCACTGATTTTACATTTTTATAATTTCTTTCCAGACTCTTCATTGCCCATATAAATACAACTTGCTTTTTGTTTATTGATCTTGTATTATGCTACTTTGGTAGATTCATATTGTTTGCATTATTCTGATTAAATTATTTGTATACGTTAATGAGGTAAAAAATTTCAGTAAGTTTTGATCAAACATACCATCTTAGACTATGCAGAAGAATGAAGGTAAGTTAGTAAATAAAAAAGGTAGATTTTATTTTCTGTTTATGTACATTATTTATGATTATTTTTCCCTAGTATAATATTCAGGAATGAAGCATACTTAACTTTTTAAAATGAAAATTATTTGAATGTTTCAAGTTTATTTTTATAATGATCTTTTTTAGGAGATGTGGCTCTCAAGAATCTTGAAGTCAAAGAAAATGCGCTGGTAGGTGTTAACTATAAAAATTTATAATGTTAGTGCATTTGATGTATTCTTCCTAATTCAGTTTGCCATTTTAAATTATGTAAGTTCGAGAAAACTTTTTGAAGTTGTTTTGATAAAATGTGTATTTTGTAAAATGAAGATTCAGTTTCCCTGAAAGCACAAACTGACAAGGTGTGGTTTTTTTTCCCCCCCACTTGAAGATATTTGTGGGCTGGGAATGTGGCTCAGTAGTAGAATACTTGCCTAGTGTGGGCAAGGCCCTGGGTTCAGATCCTGACACTACCATGAATAAGTAAATACATACATACATAAAAATTTATATTTTTATTTATTCCCAGTGGTTTTATTTTACTGTTTAATTTGTCTTCTAGTTTTCACCTTTTTAAAATGTCATTTCAACATTTTAAAACATTTTTAAATTGAACATTTTAAATTGAACATTTTTAAATTGAACATTTGAATTGAACATTTTAAAATGTTCAATAGCATGACTTGAACATGACATTGAAGTCAGTAGCATGACTTGCATTCACCATTTAGTGCAACCTTCATAGTATCTGTTTCCACAATTTTTCCATCTCTAAGAGAAACTATAGCCATTAAACAATAACTTCCATTCCCTCTCCCCATAGACCCTGGAACTTTTTCTTCATTACAAACTGAAGCTCTGTATTCATTTAAGCTATTTTCAATTCCCTCTCTCCACCCCAATACATTTGCCTATTCTAAATATTTCATATAAATGGAATTATGTCATATTTGTCCAGTTGTGTCTAGCTTAGCATAGTGTCTTCAAGATTCATCCATGTTGTAGCATGTTGACTATCATTCCTTTTTATGACTGAATAATGTTCCTGTATGTATATGTATATACATACATACATACACACATAAAAATTTATTTTTATTTATTCCCATATGGTTTTATTTCAGTGTTTGTCTTCCAGTTTTCACCTTTTTAAAATGTCATTATACACACACACACACACACACACACGCACACATACACATACATATGGACCACATTGTTTATCCACTCAGCTATTGATGAACACATGGGTTGTTTCTGCCTTTCGGCTCTTGCGAATAATGCTCAGGGATATTTGTGTACATGTGTTCATTCCAGATGCTGCTTTCAGCTTCTTTGAGTATATATTTAGGAGTAAAATTGCTGGGTCATGATAATTTTATATTTAGATTTTTTTTTTTTTAGAAACCACCAAAGTTTTTTTCCGTAGCTTTTGCACCATTTTATATTCTCTCCAGCAGTGCACAAGGGTTCCAATTTCTCCATATCTTTGCTGGGCACCATGGTGCATGCCTGCAGTCCTAGCAACTCAGGAGGCTAAGGCAGGAGGTTTGCAAGTTCTAGGCCAGCCTCAGCAATTTAGCAAGACCCTCAGCAATTTATTGAGACCTGGTCTCAAAAGTAAAAAGGACATGGGATATAGCCCAGTGGTAAAGCACCTCTAGGTTCAATCACCAGAACCAAAAAAAAAAAAAGAAGAAGAAGAAAAAAAGAATTTCTCCACATCTTTTATATCTTCTAGCATTTGTTATTTCTGCTTTTATTTGATAGCCATTCCAATGGGTGTGAAGTGATATCTCATTATTTTGATAGTAATCCATTTACATTAGTAATGGCTAATGATATTGAACCTTTTTTTCATGTGCTTATTACCATTTGTGTATGTTTGGAGAAATGTCTGTCCAAGCCCATTATCATTTTTTAAAATAATCAGATTTTTTTGTTGTCATCAAATTTTTGGCAACCTATATGTTCTGCGTATTGACCCCTTATCAGATATTTCCCCCCTTTCCAATGGTTACCTTAACATTTTATTCACAGTGTGCTTTGATGCACAGAAGTTTTTAATTTAATAAAGGCCAAGTCTTCTATTTTTAAATTACCTGTACTTCTGTTGTCTTATCCAGGAAATCATTACCAAATCTAATGTCATGAAGATTTTTCCTTTTATTTTCCTCTAAGCCATTTATAGTTTTAGCTTTTGCATTTAGTTCTTTAATCCATTTTGAGTTAATTTTTTGTATGGTATAAGACATATTTTTGCACTGTTTATTATAAAGACTGTTCCTTCTGATATTGAATAGGGAGAAATGTTTTGAATTTATTTTTTCAAAATGTTTCTAGAAGCACATACTGAAAGTGGAATTTCTCACTTTTAAAAGAATAATCTAAAAATGTTAATTAGGCTGGTAGCTTTTTCTGGGCAGCAGGAATGTATACCCTTTTATACTATTTATCATGGAAAGAGAAACCTCTGTTAATTTTATTGGCTTGAGAATAATAATTTAATTATATATTTGTAAATTTAAATAAGTGTTGAAGATAATGAGCAGGTAATTCAAATACCCTCAAGTAATTTTTGGGAAAAAAAGGAGTTTTCTGTGTTGCTGAACTTTATATTTATTAATGCTTTACATATTTGTTTGTTTGTTCTTGGTAGAGTCAACTGGATGTGCCATTTAAAGTTAAAGTTGGTCATATAGGTAAGTTGTATTAATGGAATGCTCTTCTTGCCCTATACTGTGATATTTTAAATATTTCTGAGCATTTGCTTAAAATAAAGTTATCATATGTTCTTGTTTACATAGGGTTTAGTTGTATGCCTTAAAAATATTGTGAAATTTATGTACTCTTGCCTAGTACTTGATACCTTCATAATTAAGAAATGACACATTCTAGTAGGGTTTTAAATTGAGTTGAGAGCCAACAGACATGAAGTGTCTTTGTTTTCTAGGTTTCTGAGTAGTTTGTGTTGCTATATTCTGATTGATAACTGGTATAAGGAAGAGGGTCTGGTTCATCCAGGCACTGTAGTCGGGGGTCAGTCTGAAAACTTGTTTTTTTTCTGAATGTTTTTTTCCAGGTTTCCAGAAAATATCTGTATAGTTTCTTGTTTTACATTTTTACAATTATTTTTAAAATTTTATTTTATTTTTATTTTTTGTTTTTTTAAATTTTCTGTTTATTTTTATTTTTACAGACTGCATTTTGATTCATTGTATACAAATGGGGTACAACTTTTCATTTCTATGGTTGTGCATAATGTAGATAAATACATTCATGTAATCATATATGTACATAAGGTAATAATGTCTGTCTCATTCTACCATTTCTCATACCCCTGTCCCCTCCTTCCTCTCATTTCCTTCTATGTAATCTAAGTTTCTCCATTTTTCTCTCACCCCCCAACCCCCAACCTGATTATATATCATCATCCACTTATCAGGGAAAACATTCAGCCTTTGTTTTTGGGGATTGGCTTATTTCACTTAGCATGATGTTCTCCGATTCCATCCATTTATCTGCAAATGCCATAATATTATTATTATTTATGGTTGAATAATATTCCATTGTATGTATATACCACAGTTTCTTTATCTGTTCATCTGTTGAAGGGCATCTAGGTTGGTATCTAGCTGTTATGAATTGGGCTGCTATAAACATTGATGTGACTGCGTTACTGTAGTATGTTAATTTTAAGTCCTTTGGGTATAAACTGAGGAGCGGGATACCTGGGTCAAAAGGTGGGTCTATTCCAAGTTTTCTGAGGAATCTCCACACTGCTTTCCAGAGCGGCTGTACCAATTTGCAACTCCACCAGCAATGTACAAGTGTATCTTTTTCCCCACAGCCATGCTAACATCTATTTATTATTTGTGTTCTTGATATAATAGATATTCTAATTGGAGTAATGAAATCTTAGAGTTGGTTTAATTCGCATTTCCCTAATTACTAGAGATGTTGAACACTAAAATTTTATTTTTATCATTTGTTTTATTTTATGTTATTTTTTTTGTTGTGGTGGGGATCAAAGAGAGAGTTTGGCATATGCTAGGCAAGTGCTCAACTTCTGAATTAATTCCCATCCCCTTGTTTTTGTATTAATTTACCTGTATTTATAGTGCTTGCTTTTAAGTACATTGATTGAGCAGAAACTGATTGAGTATGAGGTTTAAACATGTTTAATAAAAACTTGTCATAATTCTTAGATTATATTGTGCTTTTATTTTAAATATTGTGGAAGATGATAGTGTCTTTAGTTGGGACTTTGAAATTTTTCCTGTATTATTTTTGAAGTGGGGTTTCTCTAGTACTATTGAATATGTATGGTCTCACTGAGGAATAGGTACTTTGAAAGCATACATAAATTATATGATGATGGTTTTCAAAATTTTATGTGTTGTACTTATAGTTGGTATTTGACTATGTACCACAGAAAGTTTTCATCACCATACATTGCCAAGACGTTGCCCCATTCCCCCACCCGTTTAAAGATAGTTTAGCACAAGTAAGAAGGGGACAGAGTCACCATTATTTTTCTCCCTTGCATTTTTCTTTTTGAATGATTTTGATTGTATACATGTATATATTTTAAATACTTATAACCATGTTGTTTGTGTAATAAGAATTTCTCATAATCTGAGTTGATTTGACATTATTTATTTCTTATGGTATCATGATTCAATGAATGCATATTTGAATATGGTGGAATAATCCCCATTATTCCATTGTACAACATTATTATAGGCAATATATTTTATAACTTTTAAAAATTTGCCACGTATTGAATTCTTAGCAATAACGATTGTCCTATTTCATTGTATATAAATTTAACATCAATTCAAGAAAAGTTAAAAGGGAGGGAGTTGGGGCATAGCTCAGTGGTAGAACATGTGCTTTGCATGAATAAGGCCCTGGATTTGATTCTCAAGCACACCTTTTTCCCATCCGTGTGTGTGTGTGTGTGTGTGTGTGTGTGTGTATGAGTGTGTATATATCAGACCTAGTTCCTTTAGATAAGACCTATTTCCTTTAGATGCTGCATTCCTCTTTTTTGTCTTGCCTGCTATTTTTTAAAAATGATAAGGTAATTTTTGGTGGTAATATAAGGTAGTGGAAAGTACTATGGACGAAAGATAATTTTGGGAATCATTTAAGGCATTTGTTTGCATGCCTTGCTCATAGTACCTATCATTCTTTAACATTATTACTTATTTTTTTCCTTCTACTAGACACTAAGTTTGTTGAGAAGTGGGCTTAATTTTTATTGTATTCTCACCACTTAGCATATGTCCTGGTGTATATAATAGGGACACAATTTGTTGAATGAGAAAACATTTCCAAATGTGTGGTACAATGAATATATTCTCCACTTGCCATTATTTGGTATAGTTAATCTTGTTGATCTTTCAAAGATGTCTTCTAAGGCAGAAGAAAAATAGATGGATGGTAAATGTAGTTGGAATGAAAATTTTTACGCTTTTTTTTTAACCGTAGGTAATCTTAAACTTACAATTCCATGGAAAAACCTTTATACTCAGCCATTTGAAGCTGTATTGGAAGATATTTATTTACTTATAGTGCCTTCTTCCAGTAAGTCAAATTTTAAAGATTATAATTTATCTTTTTTTATAGATGGGAAAACCTTTATATTTAATAATTATGCTTGTACAAAGTGTTTTGGGTGATATTTTGGAGGTATTTTAATATTTAAATTTGGTTTGTTACTTCAAATTAAATGGGCTTTTATTCTAAATTTTTTTTTAAATGTTTTGAATTAGTGATTGTTTTCAAGGATAAATTTTGGAATGAATATATTTAAATTTAAAGTATTAAGACTCTTCCTTTTAATGCTTCTATAGGAATAAAATATGATCCTTTAAAAGAAGAAAAACACCTCCTAGAAGCAAAGCAACAGGAATTAAAAAGAATTGAAGAAACAAAGCAAAAAGTAGTTGATCAAGGTAAAAAAATAAAAATAGTGCTAATAAGAAAGTGTAAAAAAGATGAGATATTTCTCATAATAGAATATTTGTCTCTGGAGGCACTGAGATTATTTAACAAATGTAAGAGAATCTTATTACATGGGGAATTTTAATGTGGTTTATGTGTTTTTTCATGTATACAGAAATTTTACCTTACAGAATTTATCTTAAGGGGCAAATATGTCTGATTTATAAGGATGAAGGTCAGTTTTTAAGATAGCAATTAATTTTATCAAGTATATTTTCTTACCTTTCTAGCCCTTGCTTTTGTATTCTCCTTATATCAATTATTTACACCTTTGAAGATACTTATATGTTGATAAGTTTATCATGATATGTTTATATTTGCCATAGTCTGTTTATTTGCTTTCTGGCTTCACATCTTTTCCTATTCAGATTAGACCACACGGTCCATTATTACTATAATCCCTTTTTCAGTGATGTAAGAGGTGTCCTGTACCTCTTTTTTTCATTTACTTCCTGGTCAGCATCACCACCTACTTTTTTCATCCTGACTCTTTGCTTTTTTTCCTAGTGGATTTTTCTTCTTAGCTTTAAATACTATAGCCTCTCCTTTTTTTTAAAACATAATATCATCTTCCTAATAGTCATTTGTTTATCTTTTACTCTTCTGTTACCAATCAAACAGCTAAGCATCTTAAAAATAAAATATATATATACTTCACTATTCCTGCCATGCATTGATTGTTTTTAAATGAAAAATAAACTCCAAAAATAAATGTTTTACCTGTTGACAAACATTAGTGGAGATTTAGCATAATCTCTGGTAGTAGCACATGTAATTCTCTTTTCTTTGTCATACTTCTTTCATATCCTCTATGTAGTCATTCATCCCTACCCAGTCCTCTCTTTCCTAAATCTTTTAGGCATTTTCCTTTTAAAATATTTATTTTACGAACTCAATACACAATGCATAACTTTAAAGGCTAAATAGTACTGTGGGACCCAAATTTAAATAAACAAAAATCTGCTCGCTTAGCCACATACCCTACTCCTTAAAGAACTATCATATTGCTAAATAAGGTACATCTCCATTACTTGATTTATTAAATTTAGACAATATTTATATATGTATGTATATATTGTGTATGTGTGCATGTGTGTATGAATAATGTGGAGATGGGACTATGCAGATTGACCAAGTAGTGTAAATGTTTACTATTGAGCCAAATGGTATACTCTAATTATGAACAGGTTCTCACAGAGCTTTGTTATTTGGTAATATTATAAGTGAATGTGGGTGTAATTGTACATTACGTAGAATTTTACTTAATCCCTCTGTTTTAGTGTGAGGCTCAATCTGCCCCTCCATAACATATCAGAGTCTGGAGCCTGTTAAGTAAATTTTCTCCAGAATAAACCATTGCATTCTCACTTGTTTGGGAAAGTGAAAATTGCTTAGCTAATAGACTGGGAGACGGAGAGGACCTCAAAGTCTAACTACTTTTTATACTGACTTTAAACCAATTCTTGTATTATCTCCCTCTCCTTTCACTATGCTCCCTCATGGCCATTTTTCTTTTGTGGGGTTTCAAGCCTGAATATTTCCAGGATTCTGTTTTTCAATTCATCTTGTGTTTCAATGGTATTTCCATCTATGGTCATTTAGAATTGAATTTCTTCTTCTTTAAGTTGGCTAAGGCCATCTACTTTCTAGTTTCTAGTTTTCTGTTGCTTTGTCATCTGCTCTTTTTCCTATCTTTTTTCCTTTGACCTTGGGAATTTATCCATTTCCCCCCCTTTTTTTTGCTTTAATGTGATTTTATTGAGGAATAGAGAGATTTATGTAGTCTACCATGTTTAATCAGATGTCCCTTCCTATTATACTAGATCTAAACTGTGAATGTGTAGTCATGCTTAAAATTCATTATTGTCACCTTGTTCTTATCAGGATATGGTTAAAACTCTTCAGCAAGATATATAAAGTTCTCATGATTTGAATCTCATCTACCTCTCCAGCCTCATAACTGGTCCCAAATCTTATCTCCTCCATTCTTTACTCTAGGCATATTGAACTAGTTGTAGTTTACAGAATGTATTGAGTTCTCTGCACTTTGTATTTCACTTCCTCCTTTATTAGTATTCATTTGAGAGTTACCAGCATTAGATTTATCATTCAGGCAATAAGATGTAGATGAGGTTCCCTGAAGCAGCAATATAGAGTAAGAAGTGAAACAATCCTAGGACTCAGCCTTAAGGAAATCCAGCATCTAGGATTGTATAGCAGAGGAAAACATACAAAAGGAGAGCAAAAAGGAGTGGACAAAAGTAGGAGGAGATTTGGAGTTTGTAGTTCTATGGGAAAAGGGCTGTTTTAAGATGGAAACAGTAGATCTTGATGTGATATATAGATAAGATGATTAAGAAATTGTTTTGTTTCTGACATGGAGGTTATTGGTCACCGTAGAAATAGTTGTTTTGAGTGAATGATGATGACCGAGGAGTTACCTAACTATGGAACTGCCTTCTTCCAAAGTTGGGGACAGGATCATCTGCTAAAAGTATATAGAATTGTGTAAATAGAGTTGTTGGAACTTTGAGGAAGAGTATGAATTTTGAAATAGTTGCTCTAAGAGTATTAATATGTCAACCCCTGGTGTATGCAGGAAATCTCAGATAGTACTGAATCCTATATGCACCATATTTTTCCTATATACCCTGTATTTTTTCCTATGCATATATTTCTGTGATAAATTATGTTTTAAATTGGGCACAGTAAGAGATTGTTAATAATAAAACAAAACAAGTATGATGTACTGTAATAGAAGTTATGTGAATATAGTCTCTTGAGAAAGTTAAGACAGATGTTAATATTTTTGGACTGGTTGACTGCAGGTAGCTGAAACCATGGAAAGTGAAATGGTGGATAGGAGGATACTGCTGTAATGTGGAATTTGAGCTGCATAAAGAAGTCAGGAGGAAGATAGTGGGTAGGGAAAGAAATATTTATCATTTATTTGAACAAATTTATAAAAGCAAAGGATTTTATAATGAAAGGATTCAAAGATTGAAATAGGGTCCTCTAGCTTCAAACAGCTTATATTCTGTGGACTGCTTTACTTAATTTTATAGACCTTTTATATTCAGATGTTCTTAACTCTTATTTTTTTGAGGTTTGTATTGTTCTTATCCTCATTAACTTTTTGTGAAGCCCTCTTGGGTCAGCTGAATTAGGAAATGTAGGTAATTAGAGTAAAAGAAAGGGCATATGTATATTGTCTATAAAGAAGACCAAAAATACTAGAGGAGGAATAGACAAGAAATACAAAAGGGGATAGCTTTCACTGGCACTTTTTAAAAGAGAAAAGGGACAATAACTAGTAGTTATCAAAGATATTTCAGAGAGAATTATAATCCTCAATTGTTTATTCTTTGTGTTCCCCTGAAAAGTATTGAAACTGAAGATAGTCAATATTTTCTTTTTTTGGTTTGGAGCAGGTACTGGGGATTGAACTCAGGGGTACTCAACCACTGAGCCACATCCACAGTCCTATTTTATATTTTATTTAGAGACAGGGTCTCACTGAGTTGCTTAGTGCCTCACTTTTGCTGAGGCTGGCTTTGAACTCTTGATCCTCCTGCCTCAGCCTCCTGAGCTACTGGGATTACAGGTGTGGGCCACCATGCCTGGCTAAAATATTTTCTTAAAATGATATTAAAATGAACTTCTTTCATCCTTGTTTGAAAGGAGAAAAGAGGATCATATAATTTTCTATTTTATATCATCAAAGAAAGGAGCATTGTATTCAACTATTTTATACATCTAAGCATAGACAAATTATAGAAGATTCTTGCTTTGCTGCTGTTATTGGCTTTTCTAATTTAAGCCTATTGTAATTCTTACCTAATAATCTTCACTGTTTTCCTCTTTATTTACTTAGGCATAGTTAACAGATAAATTACAATAATGCCAGTAAATTTTACCTAGTTGACTTTAGTTTTCTTAAACAAGAGCTTTGGAAAAATTTTGTGTATTTAGTTGCCTTTGAAAGTCTTTGGTTTGAAATACTTTTGGAAAGCATGCAGTTAGTGTTCAATTTCTAAATCTGTATATTTTTCTTAAACATGATAGTATAAAAATGTTACCTCAATATATGGATAGTTGTAGGATGTATGTTTCATTCAAATTTAAAAAAAGGAATATTTGCAATTGTAGAACACCAGCGGGAAGAGAAACAAGACACTTTTGCAGAAAAATTAGTTACTCAGATCATAAAAAATCTTCAAGTGAAAATTTCCAACATCCATATTCGTTATGAAGATGATGTAAGTATTTAAAAAAAATGGATGACTTTTAAAGATACATTCATGTGTAAGTCATTGTACCATTTATTGGCACTTACTTTATAATAGCAAGCCTATTAAGTAATGCTGAGAGATTAAAAGATAAAAAAAAACAAAGATAATATGATCTTTCTGTTTTTGGGTGCTGGGGATCAAACATGGGGCTTCATGCATGCTAAGCATGTGCTCTAACCACTGAGCTACACCCCCAGACCCATGATCTTTCTTTTTTATGTAAGTGTTGTAATGTTCAATTCATAGTAGTGAGTGTTTGGTTATACTTTCCTAAACTGTTCAAACTATAGATCATGAGTGAAAATGCCTTGAAAATTATTGATTTCAAAATTAAGTATTTTTAAATATGCTATTTTTATCTCTGGAAAGAGCTCTGCTCTAGGGATCAGTAGAGCTAGGCTTAACTAATTGTTTGATCTTAGTTTGTTGTTCTTTTAAAATTATTTGCTTTATAGCATTATTTTGTCAATCTTTCTATTAATTTTTTTTTTTAGTTGTAGATGGACATAATACTTTTATTTTATTTATTTATTTTGTGTGGTGCTGAGAATCAAACCCAGTCTCACACATTCTAGACAAGTGCCCTACCAATGAGCTACAACCCCAGTCCTGTGTCAATCTTTTTAAATAAACTTTAATTTTTAGAGACTAGAAAACACTGGTAGATATAGCATTATAGTACAACACAGATGTGAATATTTAGTACTTTAATTTGTTTTAGGAAAAATGTAGGAACGAAAGATATTTTCAAAGGAGGTACTATAATGTTTTTGAATATTCAAGATAGGATACTTCCTAGAAAGTTAACTTTTTCTAGAAAGTGAATTTTGTCCAATTTTGTTAACAAATTTGACTAAGATTTACTTTTTTCTCTCTTCAGATCACAAATCGAGAGAAACCGCTGTCATTTGGTATTTCTTTACAAAATCTCAGCATGCAGGTACTTCATTTAAAAAAGTAATGACCATATTTAATTGTGGAGTACAATTACCCCAACTATGATTTGTGTATGCTATATCAGAAATAGGTTTGTATTTGTTGCCTGTTTGTAGAAAGGTCACACACAGAATTGGAATTGAGGGGTAAGTACATTCACATTTCCAAAATTGGTTGGAAATAAAATTTAGTTTAAAATGTGAGGGCCTATTATTATTGGTAACTACAATGTTAGATTGTTTTGTTTATTTAAAAAATTTATTTCCTCCCCAGCACTGTAAAAAAAATTATATTTTTGAAATCCCAATAAATAAGTACTAAATAAAAATAATGAATATTTGTTTCTGAAACTTGTGAGTCTTGAAGAACACAGATTTATGAAAAATTTGCTTGCATTGAAATTAATAGTTGTTGAATTGTTACTTGCTCTTATTCTTAAATAATTTTATAGGACTGAACAGTTAGGGATTAAGTTTAAATTCCTTTTGTTTTCAATTCACCCTTTTCACCTCCCCCAGCTATAAACATTCTAAGTTTTAAGACTTTTATACAATATATCCATTAAAAATGTAGGTATAGCCAGGCACGGTGGCGCACACCTGTAATCCAGCACTTGGGAGGCTGAGACAGGAGGATCGTGAGTTCGAAGCCAACTTTAGCAACTTAGCGAGGCTCTAAGCAATTCAGTAAGACCCTGTCTCTAAATAAAATACAAAATAGGGCTGGGGATGTAGCTCAGTGGTGGAGTGCCCCTGGGTTCAGTCCTCAGTACTGAAAAAAAAAATGTAGGTTTATTTGAAAAGTTTACATAAATATTTTATGTTTCTTCTATAAAAGTTAACTTTTGACTTCACAGTATTTTTAAAAAATTATGTTTTATCACATGTAATACAATTTAATCTAACTTCTATGTAGTATTTCACTTTATAGTTGTATATCGTGTCTATTGGATTTTGTGTATGATTTCATTTTAAAGCATGGCTCTACCCTAAGTAAAAAAGAAAAATAAAAAGTTATTCTAAGTGGGTGGGGTAAGTTGTCAAATGCTGTTATGTTGAAAGTAAGGACAGAATACCTTCGTGGTTTTGATTGTTTTTAGAAAACCGTGTAGTTTGGTCTTTATATAGTTTATAAACCTTGTAGTCTGACCCCAAGTGACATACCAGATTTCACCTCTTTTCATTTTGTGTCATATTCTTTGGCCATACTGAGCTGTTTCATTTCCCTGAACATGTCATATCTGCATACCTTTGGGCCTCTTTACCAACTCTTCCTATTCTGAATAATACTTCCTATTGACCTTAGAATCAGTAATTTTTACTCATATCACAAATTAGGTTAGTCATAAGATTATTTCTATAGTTCATTATATTAGGTCAGTCATTTTATTTGGCAAGCTCCTGAGTTTGATGCTACTACCGTGTTCTCTCAGCTAAATATTTAACCTCTGTGGTGACACTTAACCTGTTGGAAATTACTTGTTTTTGTTTGTTTTGTTTTGTTTTGTTTTGTTTTTTGGCCATTACTGAAGCAGAGACTTTCCTGTGGTCATTATTAGTCTTTGATTGAATGACTTTTCTTTTTGGGTACCAGGGATTGAACCCAGGGACACCTGACCACTGAGTCACACACCTCCCCTGCCTTATTTTGTATTTTATTTAGAGACAGGGTCTCACTGAGTTGCTTAGTGCCTCACTTTTGCTAAGGCTGACTTTGAACTTGATATTCTCCTGCCTCAGCCTTCCAAGTCACTGGGATTACAGGTGTGCACCACTGTGCCTAGCTTGAATGATATGTTTTTAAAAAATTATTCGAGCTTTATGGTTGTACATAGTACTTGGATTCATCCCAACAAACACATATGTGCAAGGAGTTTGATTTTGATTCACAATCCACCCTCTTTCTTCCTCCTGCCTTCTGTCCTTTCTTTCCCTTCTGTCCTTTCTCACTTCTCCCATGCTCTTCTCTACTCTGTTAGACTTCCTTTTGCTCCCTCATCTATTAATTTATTTAATTAGTTTTTTATTCTTATCTTCCTTTCCCTTTTCCTTTATTTGACACTAACTGCACATATGAGAGAAAACATTTAACTTTTGGGTTTCTGAGTTTGGCTAATTGCACTTCCATTTCTATCCATTTACTGGCAAAGACCATACTTTTATTCTTTTTAATGGCTGAGTACAACTCCATTATGTGTGTGTGTGTGTTTGTGTATGAATATATAAATATACAAATATATACATAGAAAAATTTCTTAGACTATGGGGTCTTGTTAAGGAAGTCGGTGCCAGCATCTGTATGAAACGTATGTTTTCTTCTAGCAGTTGTAAAGTTTTGGTCTAATTCCTAAGGGTTTTTTTTTTATATTTTTTTAGATGTCGATAGACCTTTATTTGATTCATTTATTTTTATGTGGTGCTGAGAATTGAATGCATCGCCTCACACATGCCAGCAAGTGCTCAACCACTGAGCCACAACCCCAGCCCCTAATTCCATTTCAGTTTGAGTTTTGTTCAGGGTGAGAGATAGGGGTCTAGTTTCATTTTTCTACATATAGCTATCCTGCTTTCCCAGCACCACTTGTTAAAAAGACTGTCTTTTCTCCAAAATATAATTTTTGCACCTTTGTCAAATATCAGATGGCTATGGGAATGTGGATTTGTCTCTGTGTCTTCTGTTCTGTTCTTTCATCTTCTTGTCTGTCTTGATGCCAGTCCATGCTGTTTTTGCTAATATAGCTCTGTAGTATAATTTCTGATCAGATATCATGAGGCTTGGTCATTTGCTTTTCTTGCTTAGGATGGCTTTTGTTATTCTGGGTCTCTTATTCTTCCAAATGAATATAAGAATTGTTTATTGTAATTCTGTGAAGAATGTCATTGGTTTTTTTTTTTTTTTTTTTTTTTTTTTTTGAATATTGTCATTGGTTTTTTTTTTTTTTTTTTTTTGTCATTGGTATTTTGATGGGAATTGCATTGAATCTGTACATTGCTTTTAGTAGTAGGGCCATTTTGACAGTATTAATTCTGCCAGTTAAGAACATGGGATATCTTTCCATCTTCTAAGGTCTTTTTCTAAATGATATGTTTTTAATGGCGTTTTCATGGTAAATTGGTCTTAGTTCATAATTAGCACTCTGCCATTTCAAATGTAATGATCATTTTACTGCTCTTTTTTTTTCTTTTTCAGACTACTGATCAATACTGGGTTCCATGTTTACATGATGAAACCGAGAAACTAGTTCGTAAGGTAAAATAAATAAATACCCATTGACTTGATGAAAGGGACTTTTAGAAAGATAAATGATAGTATACATATAAATAAGAATTTATGTGAACTGTTGTTGTTCTCTTAATTCTGTCATATGCCTCAATTATTTGAGACTTCTGAATGGCTTATGTTAATACTTTAAAGAAAATAAAACATGTAATAAACTTGATTTACTTTCAGTTAATTCGATTGGACAACCTTTTCGCCTATTGGAATGTGCAGTCTCAGATGTTTTATCTTAATGATTATGATGAATCATTGGTGAGTAAATTCTTTGGATATGTGTACATATATATTTGTTGGTATCATATTTTGTATGAGGTATAACTCATGGTAAGTATTCTATCACTAGAGTTGGTATTCTTTTCCAGGTAATATCTATTAAATATACTTATAGGTGAATTACACAAGCATGATATATGTGCACACACATGCATATCTTAATAGCTCCTAAAACATTTTTATAGTAGTTTAATGATACATTGTTTAATTACTGTAATACTTTACCATAGCTAAATGCTTTTAAACATTTTTTTGCAGATAATAGAATTTTGTAGAAAAAAGCTATATTAGTATAAATATAAATAAAAGCAACTTGTCTTTTAATAGGACAACTTGACGAATGGCATTGTCAATGAAAATGTTATTCCACGAGGTTATGACTTTGGTGAGTGTATTCTATGAAATAAAGAATGTAATTAATTAGTATAAATTTTACATTAACATTTTTGATATCACTGTTCTTTTATATTAAATTTTTTCTTGTATAGGTAAATATCTTTCTAATGTATTTAGTGTATGTGAGGGAAAGGGAGGAGGGATGAGATTGGGAACGACAGTAGAATGAAATAGACATAATTTTCCTATGTTTATATATGAATACATGACCAGTATAATTCTACATCATGTACAACCACAAGAATGGTTGTATGTATGATATGTCAAAATACATGTATGTATGATATGTCAAAATATAATTCCACATCATGTACAACCACAAGAATGGTTGTATGGTATGTCAAAATACATTTATGATATGTCAAAATACATGTATATATGATATGTCAAAATACATTCTATCATATATAACTAAAAAGAACAAATAAAAATGTATTTGAAAAGCAAAATATTATATGCTTTGTTTAGGAGTTTTAGCTATAGTTCAAAACTACAGGAGAAAATGTCTAAAAACAACATGATGGGCTGGGGATATAGCTCAGTTGGTAGAATGTTTGCCTTGCCAGCACAGGGTCCTGGGTTCAATCCCCAGCACCGTAAAAAACAAACAAAAACAACAACAACAACAAAAAAAACATGGTAATAAATTGTGATAAATCTGTAAGGATTATATTCAATTGTATTTAATATTGAAATAGTGTTTATAAAGATATTTTAAAATAGCAAATACAGTTTAATAAAACTAGCTGCTATGGCATTAGTTGCACTATGACCTTATTATTTTAAAAATGTGCACTTAAAATTTTTCTTCTTTATAGTTTTTGTTTTCCAAATTTTCTAAAGCGAATGCATATTGCTTTTATAATGTGAAACAAATTACTAAAATATACAGAGAAAAGAAGTGACATTTCTTCCATCCTGAGGGCTCTCAGTAAATGTTGTTTGGTGATGTTTAACTTTGTTCTAGAATTTGGCTGCCTGCTGTCACTAACCACAAAATATCCTTCCTGAAAGTATTTCTTTTCTTGACTTCAGCAATATTTTTCTTTTTGTATTATTGTACCTTAATGATAACCCTTCATTAATTTCTTCAAATGAACCTTAATGATAACCCTTCATTAATTTCTTCAAATGACTCTTCTTTTTCTTCCCACTCTTAAAATATTATTTTCATTGTTTTTGAATTTGGTTTCATTTTTTAAATGGGAAATACTCAGAATAGAAGAGCTGTCTGTCATGTATGTTGATGATTCTCAAATCTGTTATTTAAGGTTTGACTTATTTCTCCTTTGCCCTATGGTCATTTTGTACTCTATCAGTTAGGATCCAATGAAGAGAGAACTGAATGTAATTTGAACAGGTGAAGTTTAATGTAAATAAATATTAACTGGAAGAGGGGATTGGAGTAACAAGGTGTTTGCTAATAAAAAAAAGAAGAGAATTCTATAAAATATAGAGGTAGATAATAAAAGAAACAGCCTCTACCCTAGGGCTAAAATGAAGGACCCCTTCCTGAGGACTGAGGTCAAGACTTTATTGGAGAGGTGATGGTTGTAGTTCACTGAATGGCAGGAAAATCCCTATAGTGCTGTGCCCCCAAAACTTATTGGAAATTCCCCCTCTATATGTTTTAGAAATCTGTTCCCAGGTTATCCTCATGGATGTACTCTACTGCAGATCTGCCTTAGCAGGGTGCTGGGGGAAGTTGCTGCTCCATGCTATACCTTGCAAAAGGATTCTTCCGAATGCTATCGGAGCCAATCAGTAGATAAGTTTGTTCTGTAAGAGATGGATGTTGGAGAATCATTCCTTTGTAGAAATCTCTTGAATGGGTATGCTGGAACCAGGCAGGGTAATTCCTTCCTCTGTAGTCTCTCTCTAGTGCTTTAAAGCTTAACATTATGCCAGCTGGTAAAGGAAAAATATTTGAAGGACCTTAAACCATTTTTCAGAGCAGGCATAAAGGGTGAATTTGGAGCTTACAGGTAATAAATTAATTATTGGCATACATGCTAGGAAGGGCAGGGATTCTTTTTTTGGGTACTGGGAATTGATCCCAGGGATGCTTAAGCACGGAGCCACATCCCCAGCCCTTTTTATATTTTAGTTTGAGACAGGGTCTTTCTAAGTTGCTTCAGTAAGTTGCTGAAGCTGGCTTTGAACTTGGGATTCTCCTGCTTCCATTTCCCAAGCTGCTTGGATTACAGGTGTGTGCCACCATGCCTAACTGGAAAGGAAGTTTTTTACCATGAAATTTTTACCATAAACGATGAATGTTTGAGGAGGTAGATATGTCTAACGTGATTTAAACATTTTACAATGTATACATGTATTGAAACAGTAGATGACACCACATTAATAGGTACAATGTTTAGGCTTTTTTGTATCAGTTAAGAAATTTTAAAAAGTAAAGAAAACAGGCCTTAAAAAGCAGTAACAACAAAAATAACTGATGATGAAATTTTGGCAGGGTATGCATGAAACTGAAGACATGCAGAAGGTAAAGAGTAGTGAAAAGGTCAATCAGTTTAGTAAGTGCTAGTCCTTAGGGATGATTAAGAGGAATATATTATTGTTGTATACAAATTAGCTTATAATTTGATGGTTGATGTCTTGTCTAGGTTCTGCTATTATTGGTCTCCCTCTGCATGGTTCTTATTCTTTTTGGTGTGATGGGGGGAGCTAAGCAGGTAATCTGGGGCAAATGCTTATCTTCTCTCCCCTCTTCACAAATTGAAAGTAGGAATAGAAAGATGCAGAGAAATTTAGAAATCAAAATCATAAAATGGAAGTCAGTGTTAAATATTTATTTTCCTAGCCGGGCGTGGTGGCGCACACCTGTAATCCAAGTGACTTGGGAGGCTGAGTCAGGAGGATCGGGAGTTCAAAGCCAGCCTCAGCAACTTAGCGAGGCTCTAAGCAACTCAGTGAGACCCTGTCTCTAAATAAAATAGAAAATAGGGCTGGGGATGTGGCTCAGTGGCCAAGTGTCCCTGAGTTCAATCCCTGGTTAAAAAAAAAAAAAAAAATTTTATTTTCCTCATCGTATTTCTTATATTCATTCTCTATAACTGTGTACTTTCATTAAAACCATTTTATTGTACTATTTTTTCTTACAGTGAGTGTTCCTGCTTTTAAGCCTTTATTGATGTTCTGAGGATATGTTTAGTTAGCCTTTATTGTACTTATGGAAGACAATGTAAATTATTAAGTAATAAAAAAATTACGTTCTCCACTAATTAAGAAACAATTCCTTGGACCAAGTTATGGCAGTGTGGTTATTTGGGAACTGTAAAAAGGATATAAAAGAAATTAAAATCAGTGTTTTCAACTTGATACCTTTAGTGCCTTGAGACTTTTAAAGTATAATTGTATTTAATTTTTTTCAATTTGTATTATTTTCCAGTATTTCGCCCCATATCTGCTAAAGGCAAACTTCAAATGAATCGCCGATCAGATTTTGACTTTTCTGACCCCAAAATAAACCTGGAAGTTGAGTTACATAACATAGCAATTGAATTTAATAAACCACAGGTGATTATCTTCTTTGATGAAATTTTAAGTTTTGAGTTATTGTTTGATCAAAGCAAAACTTAAGATTTTTTAATGTTTTTCTAAAATCCATAATGTTATATGGTAACATTTCCTTTAAAAGTTCATTATGTAACTTCTATCTTCAACTGAACAAAAACTTTAAACATTTAAGAGTTTTAATTTGTCCATTCTTTAGTATTTCAGTATTATGGAGCTTCTTGAATCAGTTGATATGATGACACAAAACCTGCCATACAGGAAGTTCAAACCTGATGTTCCTCTTCACTATCATGCCAAGGAATGGTAAAATGCCATGTTTTTTTTCTTTTTAATGATTTCAAACATATGGCATAAAAGTAAGTTTCTTTGACATTATTTTAAGGTAGTCTTTTTAAGGTTTGATGCAAAGTTTGATTAATTGATGTGTGTGGGGAACTGTATGTAACTGTTTTTGTTAATAAAATTGACTTAAGGGTTTTTTGTAATAGAATTTATAGCTAGAGATAATAAAGTACTGTTGTTTTTATTTACTGTAGAGGGACCAGTGTTTTTGGAATTATTGAAAAGTATCTTGGTTTGTTTCTAGCAGCAATGTCTTCTTTTTTCCCTTCAAACTTCCTTATCAGACCCACTAAATGTATTTATGAAACTTGAGTTTTAAAACCTGAAAAGGTTATGGAGTCCATGCAGTACAATTCCATTTTACAATGCAAAAATCTCGTTATTCAGTTTTTAAGCAGTCTCTAGTTTCTACAAGTTCCTATTACTCTTTTAGGTGACTAATTATTATTTGACTTAAATGCTTTAATAGTTCTTATATAGAGCCATATGATTTTTAGCCACAATTAAATGATTTTGTTTATTTTTACTTTGGAAAAAGGTAAGATTAATAATTAATGGATTGTTAATATAAACAGGGTTGAGAAAAAGCAAATGCTCAGATGATACATCTTTTTCATATCTTCATATTGTAGATATGTTTGTGCTAGAGTGTAAGTTTTGTTTCATATTGTTCATATTGAGGGTGTTATGTTTGGGGTGTTTCTTTTTGTTTTGTAACTAGGTGGGCTTATGCTATACATGGTATTCTTGAAGTAAATGTTTGCCCCAGCTTACGAATGTGGTCATGGAAGAATATTCGTGCACATAGACAAAAACTGAAGCAATATAAAGAACTGTACAAAAAAAAGTTAATAAAGAAGAAGCTACCTGGTGAAATTCTCATGTCTTTAGAGGTTAGCATTTAAATTTTTTAAAAAATCACCAAATAGTTCGTACTATGTAATGCCTACCTTGGTCTTTAGTGACTATTTATTCTAAGTTTTAGTGACTGAATTCTTTTTGGGGGGTTATGGGATACTGAGAATTGAACTCAGGGGCACTCAAGTCACTGAGCAACATTCCCAGCTCTATTTTTTAGATTATTTAGAGACGGGTCTCACTAATTTGCTTAGTGTCTTGCTTTTGCCGAGGCTGGCTTTGAATTCATGATCCTTTTGTCTCAACCTCCTGAGTCTCTGGGATTACAGGTGTGCACCACTGCACCCCAGTGACTGTACTCTCTCTCTTTTTTTTTTAAGACATCTCTGTTTTCCTGTTCTAATGTCACTTGAGTAATAAAAGATCTTGTGAAATTCTCTGAGCTTTTGAAATTCAGGAGATTGTTTTTAATTGGAAGGGATTTGGGTTCATGTACATAGTAACTTGAAATCTCATTTTATGTTGTTTCTAATGTCAGAGCAAAAATGAAGTGTGTGCTACATTTTCTCAAACTTCTCGTCTGATTTTTAAAGTTGTATGCTACTGGCATCAACACATTTTTGATGTTATCATCTGATTGTGCATTAATTAAGTATTCTGTTTTCTATATGTTCAGTGCTCATTCTTTTTTTTTTTAAATATTTGTAGTTGTAGGGTGGACACAATACTTTTGTTTTATTTATTTATATTTATGTGATCCTGAGAATTGAATCCAGTGCCTCACAACACGTGCTAGGCAAAGGCTTCTACCACTGAGCTACAACCTCAGCCCCAGTGCTCATTCTTGTAGAAACAATTGTGTTAATATATGCCATCTGCTTTCCTCATTCCAATTCTTTTTGTCTCTGAATTTCTACTTAAGTGTCATCTCTTCCATAAACTTCCCTGATTTTTTTGCCCATACAGAAATTTTTCTCTTCATCAGCACCTTTAAACTTAATGCTCTATCTTGAGACACTATCTGTGTGTATTAGTAAAATCTTTCAGCATTTTACATATTCTAAGAGGGTCTATTTTACAAGGTGGATGAAATACAACTTAAGTAGACTCTAAAGAGAGTTAACCTCTTGAAGTTAGTGTAGCCATTCTGAATCTAGAATGGATTTCCAATTAGAAACTCCCAGAGGATGGAGTTTTACTTTCATTTTCAAGGTGGGACACTTTTTGAAGACCAGGGACAATTAGGAATGCTTGGGTTTAGAGACTTTGAGTGGTTTCAGATTTCCTTATTTAGTTTTGAATCTTAACCAGAATCCTTCGAGTGTGCTGAATAGTAGAATCCTGAGTTAAGCTGTTTTTTGGATAATAGTAAGTCATGGTTGCTTCTCTGGGGGAAAAAGGTGACTTGAGCATACAACTTGAAAGTAAAGGGAATGATTAGATAGGATGAAAGATTTAGCTTACCTCAGTTTATTTTAATAGCTATTACAACTTTGGAATGTGTAAAGGTTAAAAAAAGTTTTAGCAAGTTTTAAGTACATCTAGATCTACTTCGAATATCTTAATGATAACATGCAAACTGTACATATATTATGAAGGGTTTATAATTATATTTTTATTTGAAAATGACACTAATATGTTTGCATTTAGCTGTAGTTAAAAATTCAAAAAAAGTTATTTTAAACAATGCATGTATATATCTTTTAATATGTATCTATACCTCTTACAGAGTTTGTACTCTAATATGCATGACACATGATTTTTTTGTTCATAATGTTACTCTGTGTATTAATTTTCAAGTTGGTGTATATGATATATATATATTACATACATGTATGTATATTATATATATACATACACATAAGTGTTGCCTTTCAGAATTTAACGTATCTTATATTGGTGAATGTTTTCTTTTCAGCTTCCTCTCATATTTTTTCTAAAGTATAGCAGTTTCATAGATTTATATACTTAAATTATATAAAATTATTTGTATAACATTACCACATTTTCTTTTATATTTTCAGGAGCTGGAAAAAGCCTTGGATGTCTTTAATATAACTATAGCTAGACAACAGGCAGAAGTTGAGGTAATTTCAGATTATTCATTCAGTTAGTAAGAATAATTCTGAATTCCATATGGTTATGACAGATAGGTTGTTATCAATATTGTGTTGTAAAATAGTTTCCTTAAAAGGGTTCAAATTTGCATTTCTGCATTTTAAGAAAACTTGACTTCATCTTTTGCCATATCCCTTTAAATCAGACATGTTTCTATGGAAAGAAATTCTTTGTAAATAATTAGGCTTTTCAAATATTCAGAGTTCATACAAAAGTGAAAGGCAAATAGAGTTGCCCTCACCCCAGTCACCAAATCTTATAATTGGAAGAACTATATGGTATTCCTAAATTCTTACATTTGGCTAAATGAAGTTACTGTGTTCTTCTGTCAGTGTGTTTATTTACATTCATTCAGGTAGATACATTTTGGAAATACCATGCATCCTTGTCTTTTGATTGCTAAAAAAAAGGATAATTTGTCATTTATTCAAAAATTTATTAATTTTAGGTAAAGAAAGCTGGATACAAGATTTATAAAGAAGGAATGAAAGATCCAGAGGATAAAAAAGGATGGTTTAACTGGCTGTGGACTTGGTCAGACTCACATACTAAACAACAACCAGATGTTAAACCTGGAAGTATGTCCATTTCATTTTACAGTAGAGTAGTTAATCATCACTTGTGAAAGTAAAGTCTTGCAGAAAATTTTCTAATTACATACGCATTGTTTAAGTATATATACATAATGATATACAGTTTAAATTTATTAATAAAGTTACTGTTTAAGCATTTTGATATGTATACAAATGAATAAAAATTAATTTTTAAAAATTCTACTAATGCTTACAAAAGAGCTTTGTACTCAGTAGATTTAGTGAGTACATGTGGCATAGTAATAGATAAATAAATATTATGTATTTTAAACGTTGGTAAATTTTTGTGAAGTCGTTACTAGGAAAAATTTTTGTTTCCTAACCAAATGCTTAAGATTATAGGTTTGGAGGCTTAGGGACTTAGGTGTATGCCTTTAATCCTTAACTTGTTGGCAGAATGACCCTGGCAAGTTAATTAAGTGTTCTCTCTCTCTCTCACGAGGTACTGGAGATTGAATCTGGGGGCACTTAACTACTGAGTCACATCCCCAGCTCTTTTAAAATATTTTTGTTAGAGAGAGTTTCACTAAATTGCTTAGGGACTTTCTAAATTGCTGAGGCTGGTTTTGAACTCTCGAGCCTCCTGCCTCAGCCTCCTTAGTGGTTGGGATTATAGGCATGTGCCACTGCACCCAACAGTTAAGCTCTCTAATCCTCTCTTTTATCGTCCATAAATGGGAAAATTATGATACTACCTCTGCTTTCTTTGTATGCTAATTGTGTTCCTTACCCTGGTGCCATTAAGTGTCCAGTATAATTAGCCATGTTTTGAGCTCTTGCTTAAAACAAACATTTAGAAATTTATATTGTTAAATTTATGTATTTAGTAATTTATATATTAGAAGAGTAATTTCTAAAAGTGCTAGTGCTATCCTAGTATTAGTTGATACTTAAAAATATTAGAGAAGGAAAGTAAAATTTGCATTTTATTTCTAAAGATGGGTAAATTGTATTTCAGTTTTATATTGTTACCACTTAAAAACACAAAGTACCTGCTTATGATTTGTAGTTCTCGAAGAAATGTTAACACCTGAAGAAAAAGTTTTACTCTATGAAGCAATTGGCTATAGTGAAACAGCAGTTGATCCAACCTTGCCCAAAACAGTAAGCTATTTTCTTACCTGACACCTCTGGTTTTACCATTGGATATGTTTATTTTAATTTTCTCAGAAATGTGTGCTACTGATATTTTTTCTGTGGTCTTTTGCTGAGTCTATAAATATTGTATTTATTTTAATTTCCAAGGTAAGAATAAAAATTGTCCTTTTTTTTGGTGTTAATGTGGTATTTCTTTGGGGGAATAGATGAAGGATTGTTTTTAAAGTATTTTCTCTTTTTCAAATGTATGAACTATATTAAGTAAGTTTTATTGTATTTATACATACATATACACTTATGTATATATATATTTTTCCATTTTATTCTTCTGGATATACTCTAGTTCGAAGCCATGAAGTTATTTGTTCACTTGAAAAGTATGTCTATTGTTCTAAGAGAAAATAACCAAAAACCTGAGTTGATAGACATTGTAGTAGAAGAATTTAGCACTTTAATTGTGCAAAGACCAGGAGCACAAGCAATAAAGTAAGTAATTATTTTCTTTCATAGGTTAAGCATCCCTAATCTGAAAATCTGAAATGTTCCAGAATCCAAAATTTTTGAATGCCAACAGAATGCCACTAGTAGAAAAATTCCATACCTGATATTATGTGATGGGTTACAGTCAAAATGCAGGTGCACTAAAAATATTGTATAAAATTACCTTCAGGCTCTGTATATGAGGTATATAAAAATATTAATAAATTTCATGTTACCCCCAGGATATCTTGTGTATGTGCAAGCATTAAAAAATCTATGGAAATCCCAAATCAGAAATATTTCTAATCCCAAGCATTTCAGATAAGGGGTACTCAACCTTATTTTAAAAAATACATATATTTTTTCACTGTGAGACAGAACTTTCATGTATCCTTTGTGTTTTTAGGAACTTATTTTTTTTCAATATCATGATGTGTATTTTTTGAATTATTAATGCATTAGTTATTAGTTACAATACATTATAATGTTCAGTAGAAAACTGCATGCCAATGAAACATACGACACTTAAAGAAAAAATACAAAAATGGTCAGAAGTTGTGCCACAGTAAAAGAAACAACATTAAAAAAATGTAGTTTTTAATCTGTCAATGTCTTTATTTTGCTATTAGCCAAGATCTTTTTTAAGAGACTACCTGTGGGATCAACATGGTATTGCCCATATCTTAAAAGGGGCAGTAACAGATCCAAACCAAAATACAGAGAACTAGAGGAAATTCCCATCCCAAGGCCAACAGACACATGAGAACCTAAGCAGACCAGAAAGGAACAAATATCCCTAGATTCTTTTTTTGGAGGGGTGGGTACTGGGGATTGAACTCAGGGTTACTTGACCACTAAGCCATATCCCCAGCCCTATTTTTGTGTTTTAGTTAGAGACAGGGTCTACACTGAGTTGCTCAGTGCCTCACTTTTGCTGAGGCTGGCTTTCACTATAGTGATCCTCCTGTCAGCCTCCTGAGCTGCAGGAATTATAGGTGTGAGCCACTGTGCCCGGCTTATCCCCAAATTCTTGAGTCCCACTTAACCATGACTCTTATACCAGTGATGCTATAGATATTCCCACAAAGAGCGACCAGATGTTTCCACAAAGAGGAACCAGACAGTGTGGAAGAGTTTCGTTGTGCACACTGCGGGACTTACCAGATGGCCAAGGGTATCACGACTCTACTGAGTTCAGTTTCCTTTTTCTCAAAGTGGACCAAGATGGAGCAGCCTATACCATTCAGGGAGAGAAGGTGGGAGTTCCCCCAAACAAAAGGAGCTTAAGCAGCTGCTGTGACAGTCTCTCAGTTCCTCCCTTTACTCAAAGGAACAGCTCCTCCTGTTTGACCTGAGGCAAACTAACTGGTCTCCTAACTGCTGCAGTTGTCTCTCTCTCAGCCACTTACATCCTCAGCATTAAAGTGGGGTTGTTTGGAGAGCCAGGCCTGCCCAAGAAAGCTGGAGTGGGGTCTGCTCTTGGGTCCCATCTAGGGTGCCAAATTTGTTACTGAAAACTTGGTCTTTGTTCCGGAAGCCAATCTAATAATGAGGATACAACTTGAGAAGAAGGAAAAAGAAGTTTTATTGCTTTCACAGCAAAGGAGAAACAGGAGGGACTCTGGTCTCAGAGGCTGTGATTCTCTCCTTTATTCATTCTTTTGATATATAGTATATTACCACAGTTGACTCTTCAGATATTAAAAGATCCTTGTGTTTCTTGAATAAATCTCATTTTGTCATACTTATAACCCTTTTTTTTAATATTGCTAGGTTGAGTTTTCTTTTATTTAGTTGAAATTTTTTTAGATATATAGTCGTATATTGACCTGTAGTTTTCTTTTGCTTATGATAAGCTTCATCTGTTTCCTTTTTTAAATTAAGGAAATACTATTCTCATATCATGAGTTTTGTTCCTTCCTCTTTGATAAAATTGGTGAAGAATTTTTAAAAATTCTAATTGAAATGTTTGTTGGTAGAATTTACCCATGAAGTTTTTGAATCAAGCTTTTCTTTGTCATGAGTTTTTAATTACTAATATGGTTTCTGTTTTTTAGCCAATTTTAGTAGTTTGTGCTTTTCTGGTAATTTGTCCATTTCATCTGTGACTTTATTGCTTTGCATATAGTTCATAGTTTTACCTTATAATTCTTTTTCTTTCTGTGAGATTGGTAGTAATGTCCTCTTTCATTTTTAATTTTAGTTATATGAGTCTTGTCTCATTTTTCTTAGTCTGGATAAATTTTGTTAATGTTTTTAAGAAACCTAACTTTGGCTTTGTGGATTTTCTTTATTTTTCTGTTCTCTCTTTCATTACTTATTGTCTAATCCTACTGTTTCCTTCATTCAGCTTATTTTAGGTTTAGTTTGCTCATCTTTTTTTAGTGTATTTAAATGGGAAGTTAATGATTAGAGATATTTTCTTTTGCAAGTAGGTGTTTACTCATCCATTAACTTTTAAAAATGTGTATATTCTTTACTGAGGTGAAATGTACATAATATAAAATTAACTTTGTAAAGAGTACAATTTAGTGGGATTTAGTATATTCATAAAGTTGTATGATCACCACCCCTGTCTAGTCAATGTAATTATTCCCTACACAGTGCAGTACACAACTATATATGTAGCAGTTACATTGCATCAGATATAATAAGCAATCTAAGTGTAAAGTGCATGTGTGTATGCTATGCAAGTACTATGACATTTTTTCTTAAGAAATTGAGCATCCAAAGATTTGGTGGGCCGGGGGGAGGCTGAAACCAATCCCCATGGAGACCAAGGGACCAGCTGTATTTCTTTTTTTAAATAGAGATGCTCCTCAGTGTGCAATGGGATTAAGTGTATATACTCATCATATGTTAAAAATATCAAAAGTCAAAACGCATTTAACATACCTAACCTAGCAAACATCATAGCTTAGCCCAGACTACTTTAAATGTGCTCAGTACACTTGTCTGCCACCATTCGGCCGAGGCATCTAACACAAAGCCTGTTTTATATCTCTTGTAGTTTATGAATATTGTACTGAAAGTAAAACACAGAAAGGTAATATGGGTAGAAAGACACAGATGGAAATTTTGTAACCAAGATGGGATACAAACCATGGTATCCAAAAACACTAGTAACACAGTACACTGTAGAGTTGATCAGTTGTTTACCCTTCTGTCTTGGCTAATGTCTTGGCTGACTGGTATATGTTTAGCCTAGAAAAAGATTAGAAATTCAGAATTCAAAATATCATTTCTTTTGAAACCACTTTTGTGCTCTTTGTAAAGTTGAAAAATTTTAAGTTGAACCATCATAAATCAGGGACTATCTGAATAGGCATTTATAGAGAGAGATTTCCCTATGAGCACTGCTTTGTATACATCTTACATGTGTTGGCATGTTGTGCTTCATTTGCATTCATTTCAAGTTACTTTCTTCATTTGTCATAGAATTTCTTCTTCCACCCATTGGTTATGAATATTTTGTTCACTTTCCACATATTTGTGAATTTTTCAGTCTTCTCATTTCTTTTGTTAGTGACTTCCATAGAGATTACAGTTAGCATTCTGAATATAAGAACATGTAGTCGTATCACATTTTTTTCATCCATTTTGCCAGTTTCATTCAGTTGAAAAGTTTAATTCCATTTACATTTAAAGTGATTGCTATTAGGCATGGATTTCTGCTATTTTGTTCTGTTTATTGTATGTTTTATGCCTTCTCACTCTCAGTTTTCACGTGTCTTCTGTATTTATTTTTTATACCATATCTTTTTGATTCCTTTCTTACTTTTTTTTTGATAGGCAGTTAAACTGGCTTTTATACTTACCTGTGTTGTTATCTCCAAAGAATTTTTTATATTTTCATATGACTTCAGATTACTATTTAGTACCTTTTCAATTGAAGTCTGAAAGGCTCATTTTAGCCTGTTTTATATGGCAGGCCTATTAACAAACTCAGTTTTTGTTAATCTGAAAATGTCTTAATTTCTCCTTCATTTGAGGAGGATAGTTTAGCCAGATATAGAATTCTTGGGTGACATTTTTTATTTTTTCATTCAGCATTTTAAGTATATCATCTGACTGCCTCTTGGCCTCCATGGTTTCTGATGAGAAATTAGTTGTTAATTTGTTAAGTATCTCTTTGTATGTGATGAGTTGATTTTGTTGCTTTCAAGATTTTTCTCTTTGTTTTGGCTTTTAACAGTTTGATTATAATGTGTCTTTGAGTGAATGTCTTTGAGTGTGTCTTAGGAGTTCTTTGAGCTTCTCAGACATGTAGCTTTGTGCCTTTTATCATATTTGAGAATATTTTGGCCATTGTTTCTTCAAATACACACACACATACACACGGATTGAACCCAGGGGTGCTTTACCACTAAACTATATCTTTAGTCCTTTTTATTTTGTATTTTGAGACAGACTCTTGCTGAGTTGCTGAGGTTGACCTCAAACTTGATCCTCCTGCTTCAGTTTCTAGAGTAGCTGAAATTACTGGCAGGTGCCACTGTGCCTGACTTGTTTCTTCAAATATTTTTAGGTCCCTTTCTTTTTCTGTTCTCTTTCTGGGCCTCCCATAATGTATATGTTGGTCCTTCTGTTGGTCTCTCACTTTAGGTACAGTTCATTTTTCTTCTCAGACTGAGTATGTTCAGCTGACCTATATTCAAGCTCACTGTTCCTTTCATTTGATTGTCCAGATCTGCTGTTGAAACTGGAAAAATTTTCGTTTTTTCTGGTGTACTTTTAACTTCCAAACTTTCACCCCTACCCCCACATTCTTGTATTTCCTGATTTTCCTTTGTTCTTTGTTTTTGGTTTCCTTTAGTTCTTTGAGCATATTGAATATAGTGCATTTAATGTCTTCGCTTAGTAAGCTTCCACTTTCTGTGTATACTTTATAAATTTTTTGTGTAAAACTCAGTGCTTTGAATAATACCATGGGTAACAGTGAACGTTTTATTTCCCCCCATCACTAGGATTTGCTATTGTTGATTCTTTTTTTTTTTTTTTTTTGGAATTGGGGATAGAACCCAGGGGTGCTTAACCACTGAGTCACACCCCCAGCCCTTTTCTGTATTATATTTAGAGACAGGGTCTCACCGAGTTGCGAGTTGCTTAGAGCCTTGCTAAGTTGCTGAGGCTGGCTTTGAACTCTGGATCCTCCTGCCTCAGCCTCCCAGGCTGCTGGAATTATAGGTGTGCTCCACCATATCCGACTTATTGTTGATTCTTGAGGGCTATTATCTTCCATGTGTTTACTGCCTATAATGGGTAGAATTGTGTTCCCCCAAAAGTTAAGTCAAAACTCAACTCTCAGTACGTAACCTTATTTGGAAATAGAGTCTTTGCAGATGTAATCAAATTAAGTTAAATTAATGGTAGATTGGTATGTTGCCCCTAATTCTATGATTTGTGTCCTTATGAGAAGAGAGGAGAATTTGGGCATAGGTTTGGAAAACAAGGAAGATGAAAGAAGACAATGTGAAGACAAATATGAAAGGAGAATACCATATTGCCATAGTGGCAGAGGTACAGAATGTCCAAGCCAGTAATTATCAGCAACCACCAGAATCTTAGAAACAAGGAACAGTTGTTCCCTCTGGCTTCCAAAAGGAACGAGTTCTACTGACATCCCAATTTTAGATTTATAATTTGTTCAGATCTGTGAAAGAATAAATTCTTGTTAAGTCTTTCAGTATGTGATAACTTTTTATGACAGCCCTGAGAAAGTAATGCCATAACTTTTCCCAGCTCATTTTGAAAGGGCTGTGTTCCATGTCCTGTGTGGACACTGAAGTCTGCTTCATTATCTCAGGTAGTGAGATAGTGACTCAATAGAGATTTCTTTAAATGCCTGGGATCAAAAGGAAACAAAATTAAATACTCTTCCAGCTTTACTTTGAGCTCCAACATTTCTTTAATGTTGTGCTAGGCTTCCTATAACTCTGTCTTTGCATGCACCTCCTCCTCGTATGCAGTTTACAGATTCACTAGACCTGCTAATCTAGGTTTTGTCAGGTCTTCTATAGAATGTCTCTGATCCTGGGCTTAAGTGTTGCTCTTTGGTTTTCATGGTACATTCAGTGGGAATTTCAAGACTTTTTATTTCCTCTAGAAACTTTCTTTTCACTGTCCTTGTTCCTAAACTCTTGGGTCTGTTTGGTGCTTTCCCTATCCATTGTCCCATGTCCTGACATCTATGATTTGTGTATTTCTTTAAATTTTTGAGTAGATACTGCCTCTGCCTGGGTGGTGGGAGGGTGAAATGAAGGTCATCCCTTTGTACTGGTATCTTAGGGAACCTTCAGATAGATTAGAACATTATAGAAGTATTTGAAGAACAGAGCCACACTAGGAGTATGAGCCATTGTCCCCATGGCCACCACCCTCTTGAAGAATGAAGAATGGTAGATATTTAAGCAAAAATGCCACAATGCTTTGTTTCTGAAACCCAGTTTCCTTTTTCAGTAAGCACTTTCTTGTTTGTTAAAAGGTTTTTATTTTTTGAAAGTAGTTCTAGAGTTCCAAAAATGTTAATTTTTTTTGTCCATTTTGCTAGCTTATAATTGCTTTAGTGAAAGGATTCTTTGAATGCTTTATTCTGCCATTTTATATGATATTACTCTTAACTTTTTTTTGGTTTTTTTTGGACTCCAAGGTCTCACTGTGTTACCCAGGCTGGCCTCCCATCTCTTAGGCTCAAGTGGATCCTCTTACCTGTTTCCTGAGTAGTTGGGACTACAGGCATGCTAGGCCTGGCTGACTTTTAGTGTTATCATTAAAATGGTTGGGTTTATTATGTATGCAATTTTGCTTTTAGTTTTCTTTATTTCTCATGATTATTTTGTTCCTGTGTTCCTCCTTTGCCTACCACCTTGCATTCCCTTTTCTAGTTTACCATTTTAATACCTTAAAAATTTAAAAATATTTTTATGAATTAATTTCTTAGGTGGCGTTGGGCTCATAACATATACCTTAACTTTCAAAAATTTACTTCAAGTTTATGCTAACTTTACTCTGATCAGATATAGAAACTTTATTCCTATGTATAACCATTCACTTTCCCCTATTTTTGCACTATTATCTCTAAAGATGGTACTGCATTTTATTATATATATGTATTATATAATTTTTGCCTCCTAATCATATCATTTTTAAAAGCTTTGTGAAGAATAAATAGTAATGAGTAAATGTATTGATGTTTTTTGTTATTGTTGTTTAATATTGACCTTATCAACTGATATAATTCTCTTTTCTTCCTGTATATTCCAGTTACCATCTGGCATAAATTTCTTTGTCCAATGTAGCTTTATTCCTGTCCTCTTTATAATTATTAATTAATTACATTTCTCTCTGTAGTGGGTCCCAAAATATAATTTTATGGATAATGTTTTATGTAATTATTTTTAAGTAATATAAAAGAAACAGAAAAGCAATAATATATTTATACTGTCATTTATCATTGCCTATGTAGGCTACCTTTATACAAGCTCCTTTTTTCTTGTCAGTTCACATTGCTATCTGATATTGACTTTTTCAGCCTAAACAATTTCCGTCTATATTCTTATAAGCTAGGTTTGCTAGCAATGAATTGAGTTTTTTTTTTTTTTTTTTTCCCTTCCCCTCAGAATGTCTTAAACTGTACTTTCATTTTTGAAAACTAATTTTGGGGGTTTTAGGACTCTTGGTTGACAAGTGTTTTCCTTCCCTCCCCCTTTCCTTCTCAATGCTGGGGATTGAACTCATGGCCTCTCATATACTGTTAAGCACTCTACTATTAAACTATACGCCCAGCTTGACAAGTCTTTCAGCACTTTCAGTGTGCTCTGTCACTGCCTTCTCATCTCCAATGTTTATGATGAGAATGTCTGCTTTTATTTCTTATTGTGATTTCTGTACATATTATGAATCATTTTTGTTTTTGGTGCTCTCAGGATTTTTCTTTGTCATTTGGTATTTTAATTGTGATGTGTCTGGGTGTGAATCTCATTGTTTTTATACTGTTCAGAGTTTTATTGAAGTTTTTAGATATGGAGATTATGTGTTCTCCATCGAGTTTGAGAAATTTGCAATCTTATTTCTTTTGTCCCATTTATGTCTTTTTCCAGTTCTCCCATTGTGCTTTAGTTGTTGTGCTTGATGCTTTCCACATTTCTCTGAAGCTCTGTTCATTATTTTCATATTCTTTTCTTTCTATATCCTTAGATTGTACTGTCTGTTAATTTATCTTCTGTTCAGTTGTTTCTTTTTCTCCCAGCTCAAATGTATTGTTGAACCTCTATAAAACTTTTCCATTTCATTTATTGTACTTAACTCCAGATTTTCCCTTTAAAAAGTAATTTTTCTCTTTATTGATACTTTTTATTTGATTGGTTATTTTTATATCTTTATTTATTATATATGTTTTCCTTTAGTGTTTTGAATATATTGGTAATGGGTGCTTTGAAGTCTTTATCCAGTTCAGCACTTTGGTCCCTTCAAAGATAGTCTTTTGCCTGGTATTTTTTTATTATGTTTGAGTAACACTTCTGTTTCTATTCATATCTTACAATTTTGTGGTCAAAACAATGTTTTAGGTAACAGTGTCTGAAATCTGATATCTACCAACTTAAATGTTGACCTCTTATTGTTTTAGTCATTTGTTTATGTTGTTGATTTGGTGGACTAGTGTGCAAAGCTGGAATGTCACTGCTGATTTATTTTCCTGATTTGTATCTTTTAGCCTGCCTTTCTAGAGGTTGTCCCCATGTAAGCACAGTCCACTTACTGATCAAAGGTTGTGCTTAAGACCTCCAAGCCAGTAAAATGTTCATACTTACTATGAATCTGTATGTGGCATAGAGGCTACTTTTGCAGTTCAAGGAGTTTACTCTTCTGTGTTCAGCTAGGGACTAGTAGCTCATGAATTCCTTCTTTGGAACAGCAATGATCTAGGCATGGATCTGTGGGCTACCAGGGATGAGTGTGTTGTTAATTCTCCTTTCTTAATAATAGGAGTCTTCCCTGAATTAGACTGTTATTATTGAATGATTGGTACAATTTGTCCTTAAGGACCTTGAGCCTATATGAGTCTTGCCTTTATTGATACAAGTCTTACTGTAGTTCTGCTCTAATTTTCCTTAGCCTGGCATGTGCACACAGTCTTCCCTGTTGTAATGAGTGTGATCCCAGAAGGAACCTTTCTGGTTCTCTTCATTAAACTGTTGGTTGGTCTGCTGTTTTACTTGTTGCTACTAGTTGATGAAGATTGCTATTGTTTTCAGCTATATGTTTAAGCATGAATTCTCTTTGCTCTGTTATAAATAATGTCAGTTCTACAGGCGGAGCTACCAGTGCTTTCAGTCTGCCTCTACCCTTGACAAAGAACCTCAGCTGCATATGTATAGTTTGCAGTCAGGCCCATCAAACCTTCTTCCAAATTGACATCTTTGCTGTATCAGCTTCACTGGAGGGTTCTGTTTACCTTTTTCAGAATGGAACTTATACTTTAGGAGCAAAATGGTGGAGGGGCAGTTTGAACCTCAGTATTTATGGAGTGTGACTTCTGGGTCAAAATCTTTGCTCATGAATGGGAAGAAAGGGAACCCTAGGGCTGGGGATATAGCTCAGTTGGTAGAGTGCCTGCCTCGCAAGCACAAGGCCCTGGGTTCAATCCCCGGCACTGGAAAAAGAAAGGGAACCCTAGTCCTCCTGACAGTGCCTGTTTGGAATAGAGCTTTTGTAATATGTAGCTGGGGGAAGGATGAGTAAGGCTGCTTGTTCTTCCTGAGGTGAAGCTGTACCTTAAACTTGGAGCTGTGGGAAAGAAGAGCCTCCAGTTCAGCAGCGTCCATCTGTGTATTCCCGTCTATAATGCAGTGTGGGACTGGAAGCGGGAGGTGACTATTGCTGTCATGCCACAGACTCTTCCCGGTTATTATCCTGTTTTAGCAGATTTCCCTGAATGAATGTTTTGTTTGTTTGCAGTGTGCCCTTAGGTTGATTTCCAGAGACCCTAATTTTCACCAGTTATTTCATGGTTAATAATCCCTTGGGAGAGTAGTTGCCGAGTTCCTCACATAGCCATTTTAGAAATTCTGCCTTCTGCTTGGTTTTTAATTGTTTTAAATTTTAGAACAGAAAATGCTCATAAAATTGTGTTAGGTTGACTTTTTAATTTTACATTGACTATACATTATAGGAAAGTATTGCTATTTTAATTTTAGATTTTATCAGTAAGTATACCAGATATTTGCTTATCATTAGCTTTTTTACATAGAAATCAATATGGGAATATGATTCTTTGTGCAATATGGTATATGAATTCAGAGGAATCATTATGTATTTTCTTTTATGTGAATGGACTAGAGATGTAGGAAATACAAAGTGAAGTTGTTGTTACTAATTTTTATCATTTTTAATTTGAAAAATTCTTTGGAATTGTATTAATTCCTAATTTTTGTCCTATCCTTTGTCACACAGATTTGAAACCAAAATAGATTCATTTCATATTACTGGCTTACCAGATAATTCAAAAAAACCCCGCCTCCTGTCTTCATTACATGGTACATCACTCTTCCAGATTACATTTGAGATAAATCCATTAGATGAAACTGTTTCTCAGAGGTGTATCATAGAAGCTGAACCTTTAGAAATGATATATGATGCAGTAAGCATTTTCTCTGTTACCAATTTTTAATATAATTCAGTTTGCCTTGAGATTGTGCTTCATGTTAATGGTGCTTATTTTAACAGAGGACAGTGAATAGTATAATAGAATTCTTCAGACCTCCAAAAGATGTGCATCTAGCACAGCTCACTTCAGCGACTTTAACAAAACTTGAAGAATTTCGTGATAAGACAGCAACAGGTAAATAAATTAAAGTCAGTAAATTAAATACGATTCCATATTCATGCTTTTATTTATGTTAACATGATTTTTGTTTTACAGTTTAATGGAAATTAATTTGTTACTTTTCTATTGAAAGATGTGTACCAATAATCATTTTTTATACTCAGGAAGTTTAAAATTAGTAATCACATTTAAGTGAATGCAAAATTTTTTTTAGTATGTTTGGCCCTCTGTTTATGGCATTCATTTTGGCCTGTCATTTCCTTACTGGAGTTTGATATATTGGCTTCAGAAAATAAAAGTTCCATCCATTTTTATTCTTTGTAGGAAGACTTATAAGATTTGGTTTTTAAAATGATAGTTCGTTATGGTGATGACTTCTGTGATTTTCTGAGTCTTTCTTCAATCATGTGTAATTAATATTAAACCTTTCTATTAGGTTTACTTTCAGTAATTATATTTTTCATTTTAGGAATTCTGTTTTAATATATTTAAAATTTGCTCGTCTTTTTTTTTTTTTTAGTTCTGCTTTCCATGTGTGTCTTTAAACTTGTCTTCTATTGCTTTAAACGTCATAGGTATAGTATTTTATGTTCTGTCTCACCAGCTAATTCTGTTTTCTGATATTTTGTTTGAGTTTTTATTGATTCTTTTTCTCCTATCTTCTCCTTTCTTATGTTTTTTATGACTTTCAATGATAAATGGTGACTTTTTTTTTTTTTTTTTGGTATCGCCACACTTGATCACTGAGCCACATCCCCAGCCCTGTTTTTTATTTTATTTGGAGACAGGGTCTCACTGAGTTGCTTAGTGTCTTGCTTTTCCTGAGGCTGACTTTGAACTTGTTATTTTCCTACCTCAGCCTCCTGAGCCACTGGATTACAGGCAGGTGCTACTGCACCTGGAAAATGGTGTCTTTTTATGCTTGGTAATTTTAAATTGTAAGCTGATCATTTTTTCTTGGGAAGTTATTTCTTCTGCCTGGTATCTGGATATGTTGGTGGAACCACTCTAACTAAATTCACTACTTGCAATGTTCTGGACTGTGGAGGAATTGTTGGGCTACATAATTACTTAAATACTGATTTATGGTTACAGTTCACAGGGCTTTTACACCTTTCTCCTAATTTTTCTCAGAGCCATTTCTCTGTGGGTCTGTTTTAGGGAGAGGAAGACTTAACTTCTAGATTCCTCTTACTTTGAGTAGGTTCCTTTGGAATTCCAGATTTGTGAGGAGAATTCCTGTTAGACTTCTCATCTTCATTTTCTGTCCTCTGTTATGAGAGGCTAAGAAAATGAATTCTTATGTAAACCAGGTATAGAAAATTCAGGATAGAAGTTTTCTGTGTTCAACTTAAATTTCTTAGATTTCCTTTCAGTTTGATTTTTGGCTTGCCAATTCTAAGTATTTTTCTTTTTTATTGTTGTCATTTGTTTTGTTTCATATCCAACATTTTTTGTTGCTTCTACTCAGACAAGTAAGTCTGTTTACCTGTTCATCCATATTATTAGAATTTGAAAACTGGTTAAGACTAAATTTTGTTAAGATTCGTCTTGCTAAATTTGTGTATTTTCCTTCTTTGATTGTGTATTTGAATCTTCACTTTGAGGCTTTGGGTGAATGGGTTTCATTTTTGGGGTAATATTCACTGTCAATTGACTGGATTCACTTACCTGCTAATATGTTTTAAATCTTTTTTGTGTCATGAGCACCTTTGGCAGTTTGAATGTGCAGATCCTTTGTTAAAGTAATGGTGGATTTTGAGAAAATAAATTATATTAAAATCATTTCAAAATATTTTTAAAAATACTATATTTGTGATAATAGTGATGTCTGCCTTTATTTATGAGTTAAAAATAACAAAAAATAACAGTAGTTCAAAAAATACTATAAATTTGAAATAGTGGCAAGTTTAAATGTTATTTCAAGACCTTTTTGACAACTGTGTTATGATATAAAAATAAATGATATGTGATTTCTGTAGGTAATAAAGTCACATGTATAGGAGATTCTAAATGTCAACATTAGTTTAATGAAAAGGTGCATTTTTTTCCTGATATTTATGAAATCTCTGAATTCCATTCACCTGATTAATGGTGCCTGACCTAGTTCATATTTCAAAGTTTTGCTTCAAGAATATAAAAGGAGATTTTACCTACATTGCCAAATATATCTATATTTTGGTTACTACAAAATCTAATATGAAACTCTTATTTTTCTCCTGCCATTTTCATTACATTCACTTAATCCTTGTTGGTATAAATGAGGTGTATGTTGCCATTCTTCTTTGTTTTGTTTGTTAAGAGAAAATTTCTGAGCCAATTAAATAAATAAACCATCCCATGTTTTTTAAAAATACTTTTTAGATGTTGATAGGCCTTTATTTTATTCATTTATTTATATGTAGTGCTGAGAATCGAACCCAGTGCCTCACACATGATAGGCAAGCGCTCTGCCATTGAGCCACAGTCCCAGCCCCCATTCCATGTTTTGATAAGACCGTCAGGAAATTTCTAACTGTTGAAATATATTTTTTGTTAGTCTGCATGTAATATGCATCATTGTACACTATTTCTTTTTATTTTCCAGGAAGGTGTGCATTATATCCTTAGAATACTCGAGTCTATTCTCTGGTTTTTACTCTTTTTTTGCCCATTATTTTCTATATCTGAGTAAATTTAAAATTACATTGTGGAGAAATATCCTAACGCTAGAAACTGTAGGGTTTGTGTTTATCCCTGTGTTTTTGTTAGAGTCTCAAGTTCCATTTGTTTTTCAAATTCTATGTATTGGTATATTTCATATGTAATAGAAGCCAAAAATGTAAAATTAAAACTCTTTAGTTGGTTCCTGTTGGACTACAGTTACTCATAGTTAAAAATGTTGTGTTTGAAACCCTCCATCAGATTTAGATTTTTTCAAAATTTTTCTATATTCTTAAAATTACCAAAACAATAAATATGCAGCATATATAGAACATCTTATAAAGTGAAACTATAGTATTTTGCCTTCTAGACATAATCATTATAATTTGAAGTCTGTTCTTCCAGTAGATTTTTCTCTATACTGCTAGTAACATTTATGTTTTTTTAGAATAGTTAATTTATGAAAACATGGAAGGCTATTATAAAATGTTTTTAAACCTAATTTAAAATATTTAATGTGTTTTGGATTTTTTTCCAGAAAGTTAAATTTACCTGTATTGGAAGATACTTATATTTGTTACATAGCTGTATGTTTACATTCTTTGCTTTCTTCCTTCATTTCCTCTTCCTTTTGTTACCTTAGCTTCTATTCATTTTCTTCTTCTGTATCATGGTTTCTTTTTTATGTTATTTTCTTCAATTTTTTTCTAGGTCTCTTTCTTTTTATTTTTGTCAAGTGAGGATCACACACACATAGTTATCCTTTTTCTGTCAGGAAGACAGATGTTAATTACCTTTTGTTAAGGATTTCCTTTGAAATGTAGGATTCTCTGGTAGGATCACAGTGATCCATTTTTTTCTTTAGTCTTTTCATTTATTTATTCATTTAAATATTTATCAAAAACCTGTTTATCAGACACTATGCTAGATTTTGAGGTACATAGCAATGATCAAAAATCTTGCCTCTTGATAGATTTTATATCTGAGAATTTAGGGTGATGTAAAACTTGGAGTAATTTACCTTAAAATTATGATCAATGCTATGTGGGTCCCATCTGAAGAGACCACACAGTAATTTGAACAGGTGAAATTTAATATAATCATTAACTGTAATGAAGGAATGTTTGTATCCTCCAAAGAGTAATTTGTTTGTTTTTTGAGGAAAAGGAAAAAGAAGGTTTATTGCTTTGCTAGGAAAGGAGAAATACAGGGGACTCCTGTCACAGAGGCTGTGATTCTGTGATCCTGTCCATCAGCAGGAACAGGGGGCTTTAAAAGAGGTGATTCAGAGGCTACATTCCATGGTTGTTCTCTGTTGGAGTTGTAATTCATTTGTTAATTTGGGAGCTAGTAATTTCTGAGATCTTCTGGTACCATCTCGAAAGTTTGAATTATTTCCTTCCTATGGTGGGTGTGTACAAGAACAGATAAATCTGCCTAAAATGGGGAAGAAAGGTAATCCTGTTTCCCCTGAGATTAGGGAGGGGGAGAGATTAGGAAGGAATAGGGTGAGAGGAAGAGAAACATGTCCATTTAAAAAATAAGTCGCAGGGGCTGGGGTTGTGGCTTAGTGGTAGAGTGCTTACCTAGCATGTGTGAGGCACTCAGTTCAATTCTCAGCACCACATTTAAATAAGTGAACAAAAATAAAGGTCTGTAACATCTAAAAAGAAATTAAAAAAAAACTTAAAAATAAGTTACAATGGCAGAGCAGCAAAGGCTATATTCAAAGCATAAAGTGGACCACTATTAAATTTCCCCACTGTCAATTTCTATATTCCATTTCTATGGAAATATGGGTCATAAATAAGACAAAGCATTACTTTTTTGTGAACAATTAGCACAAAAGCATTTATTATTTGAGCCAGTCTCTGAAAACCATGAAGCAGTAACTCATAATCATATAAGTGAAAAACACATTGAGTTTGTCAATGTAGGAGGTTAGGAAGATTTGTAGGTCTAGGAGATCAGGCACAAATAACTCAGGACAAAGTTGCAACTCTAAAGTACTTTGTAATCATTATTATTAGGCACTCCCACACAGGAACCCTTCCTTTATAACCTCTGGCTTTACTTACTTTTGGTAGGGCTGGTACAGTGTACTTTTTAAGTTACATAAAAACAAAACAAAACATTGTTTTTCTTTTTAAATGTCCATGTAGGACTGTACTTAGGCTTTACTCTCCTACCAGATGTTTAAGACCAAGATGGTCAAAACCAACCTTGTTCCTGTCTACTGTTAAGAGACAGCTTGGATCCCTTGGGGACGTGTGTGCAGTCTCTTGGCTCTTTAGCTTTCCTCTGCCAGTGTGCCATATGCCAAGATGGGTCAGAGTCTTGCTGACTTTATGTGACTTCTCTCGGAAACAGGGACTTTTCCATCTCCAGTGACCCTCCTCCAAAGAGTAAGTTTGAAGAATATAGGAAGGGCAGTTATAGGGTTTATAGTGTTGAAGTAATGTTCTCCAGGAAGTTATCCCTCTCTTCCCCAAGGATTGAAATCTAGATCTTACTGGAGGAAGGCACAATAATGACGCATGGGATGTCAGAGAAGACACTGTGGGGCCATGCTGGCAAAACTTGCTGGAAATATACTCTCTAAAATGTTCTAGAAATCTGTCCTTAGGTGATAGGGAAAGGTATTCAGGCATCTCCTTACATGGATTCTGCTCTAAAACCACCTGAGGAGAATGGTTCTACAGGAAGATACTAGCTCTCGGGTTTTGGTGAAAGCTGCATTGTTGCAGAAGCTGGTTGGTGAAAGAAAAGCATTGAAGGGGCTCAGGTCTGCTTTCATAGAGCAGGCAAAAAGGTGAATTGGAGTTGAGTGAGTAAATAAGTTGATAATAGGAGCAAATGCTGTGAAGGAAATGAGATGATGGAAGGAAATGAGATGATGGATGTCCTGATTTAGTTTTGGTAATTGTGCCAGAGAAAATCTCTTTGAAAAATTGATATAAGATTCAGTTCTCTTAGAGGATAAGAAAGAACCTTTGAGACAGTGATTAACTCTGAAGAGTCTAACTTGGGAAAGAATTTGAAAGTGCAGAAAACTGGTTCTAATGTAGTGAGTATGAGGTGGAGAGTGAAGTTAAAGAGGCACAGTCTCAATTATACAAAACAATGATGGCTTGTTAAGCCGAGGATTTTGTCTTAAATATGAGAAAAAGGGGAGAGACATAAGTATGTTTAATATTTGAATCTTTCCTTTCTATTGAAAGCAACCTAGGGAGATAGAATATTGTGTCCAGGCATTAAGAAAGGATTCATTGGCACTGAATTGGCCAGGGTGGAGTGGGGGGAAGGCGGAGGGGGATGGGAGTGGGAAATTCAGTAGAATGAATCGGGTCTAACTTTGTTATGTTATAGCCTCTGTTCCTGTATGAATACAGGACTAATGGAATTCCACATCACAAAAGTGGGAAGTTATACTCCATGGGTATATGATATGTCAAAATACATTCTACTGTCATGTATAACTACAAAGAACAAATTAAAAAATGTTTAGAAAAAAAGGATTCAGTGAAAGTGAGGCATAAGATTTCCAGGGTGTATAGAGCATACATAGATTTGTAGAGGAAGGAGAAAAACAGGGATAGATCATTTGGGTTGAGGAACCATTAGATTGGAGATGAGGATAGAGAGATATGCTTAACAGGTAGAATCTGGAGGGTTTTGAGGGTCAGCTTGTCTCTTCTGGGTGCTTCTTATGACTTAACCCAGCAAGTAAAATTGAGTAAAACTGTACTATCTGTGTTTGAATCCAAAGCATTTGGGGGGCGGGGGATGTGAACATCTGTGTTTTGAGTCAGTTTTGTGTTTAAGTTCCAAGCTTGTGGGACGATTGTCAGAATTTGATGATCTGTCAGACTGTATTCATCCCTGTATTTCATCTTTTCATCCTCATTTTAAGAGATTTTACTTGAATCTGCCTTATTCAGGTTGTTGAAGATGACACAGTACCCTCTACCTCCAGAGTATTGCTTGGGTAAGCCTAGGCAAGGCCTTTAGAATTCCTTGAATATGATAGTTTTGATGTTAATTTATCATTTTTCTAATAAGAGCTGGTCCAGACTATGATCTTAGGCTATTTTCTATGACTATATTAATGTGTATATTTAAAGCAGACTATTTAAATTATTTTTTTATTTAATTCATTTTTCCCTCTAGCTTGTTTATCAAATTAATCATATGCTAGCACTTACTTTTGAGCTTTACTTTTCTCTGTGTATTACATCTTATATATCTACTTATGATTTTCTTATTATAAGTATATTTAAAATTATTGACTTACTGAACTTGAACATGTATTCTTCAATGAATACTTAATTTTAAGGGTTATATTAAAATATACTGATCTTCCTACATTTATGTCACTTTACTATAATCCTTCATAATAGTGTATTAACATCAAGTCACAAAATATGGAATCATTTCTTTTGGGAATTTATCCTTTGAAGAAAAAAGGGCTATTATAGGAGTCAGAGTAGTTCCAAATAGTAATATCATAAACTGTTCAAATACTGAATTTTCTGGATCACTTCTTTTATAAAATCATAGAGCTTTTCTGGCAAGGTTTTTTTTTAATTTATTTTTATTTATTTATTTATTTTTTATTTGCTTATTGATTCATTGAGCACAAGTGGAGTACAGCTATTGTTTCTCTGGTTGTACACAAAGTAGAGTCACACCATTTGTGCATTCATGTACACAGGGCAATGTCTGTCACACATTCTGTTATTATTCCCCCCCCCACCACCCCGACCCCACCCCTCCCTTCCCTCTATGCTATCTATCCTTCCTCCATTCTTGCCACCCTTCCCCCCCGCATTATGCATCATCATTCATTTATCAGAGAGACCATTCGGCCTTTGGATTTTTGGGATTGGCTGATCTCACTTAGCATAACAGTCTCCAACATCATCCATTTACCTACAAATGCCATAATTTTATTCTTCTTTATGGCTGAGTAATATTCCATTGTGTATATATACCACAGTTTCTTTAGCTATTCATCTATTGAAGGGCATCTAGGTTGGTTCCACAATCTAGCTATTGTGAATTGAGCAGCTGTGAACATTGATGTGGCTGCATCACTGTAGTATGCTGATTTTAAGACCTTTGGGTATAGGCCAAGGAGTGGGATAGCTGGGTCAAATGGTGGATCTATTCCAAGTTTTCTAAGGAATTTCCACACTGCTTTCCAGAGTGGTCTTGCAAGGTTTTTACGTTAATCTCTGCCCTTCTCATTTAATATTCTTGGTTGACCTTTTCTAACCACAGTCCTGTTCTGAAAAAAAAATGTTCAGTTAAACTATAGATATTCTTGATGACAATATGAGGGTTTATGCATTAAAAATCATTTACATTTTTTTAGTCTGCCTTTTCAGAATTTTATATATTGGGGTTTTATAGTCATTTTTAGTTTCTTATTATAATTCACATTGAAAATACCTAGTCCTCATGGTCATCTTTGTGATAGTTTTCTTTTTTCTTCCCTGCCTGCCTTCTTGTTATTGTGAAGGGAGCCTTTCCATTTGAGTAGCTGATCTCTTGAACTTTTACAAATCAAGACATCTTTTATTCACTAAAACTGATTTAATGGCTATTTAAAGAATTTATTTCCTTAAAGGAGGGGTTCTTCTCTCTTGGAGTCATTAATAATTTCTTAGGTTTAAAAGTTGATGCTGGACTGTGGAACATGAAGTAGATTAATTTGGCCTACTAATCACATGTGAGTTAAAATTAAATTTGTTTGAATAAAAGTTATGTGAAAATAATATCTAAGGAATGGGAAACCCTGGTTTGTTGCCTTTTCTGGTTTACAATATGATTTATTTATTTTTTTTATTTTTGGATCCAGGGATTGAACTCAGGGACACTTGGCCACTGAGCCACATCCCCAGCTCTATTTTGTATTTTATTTAGAGACAGGGTCTCACTGAGTTTCTTAGGGCCTCACTAAGTTGCTGAGGCTGGCTTTGAACTCGTGATCCTCCTGACTCAGCCTCCCAAGTCACTTGGATTACAGGCATGCGCCACCACGCCTGGCTTACAATATGATTTTATTGAAGATGATTTAATGATCCAACAGTTTCCAAACTCTCAGAGCAAAATCATCAAGGTCAAGTATCATTGTTTAGCTGTATTAAATTTATGAATTGGAAAGACCATATACAGATTCTAATAGTAACTATGCATAAATATTTCATACCACTTAATTTTTTTTTTAGGTCAGTATCTTTCTCCACAGTTTAGCCAAATTGAGTTTGTGGGCTAAAAAACATGTTTTTTATTTTTTGTTTTTTTTGAAAAATGCTCCAGTTTTATACTCAGACTTAATTAGTGTACACATTAACCAAGAAATATTTTACATTTACATTGGAAATATTTTGGTCAAGGTTATTTTAAAATAAATATTACTTTCATATTATTTTAAGAATGTGCTCTCAATTTGTGTGTTTAGTGATTCCCTATTTCTTAAGTAATTTTTGAAAAATATTCATTGCAAGGATTTGAATTTCTACAGGTCTTCTGTATATTATTGAAACACAGAAAGTTCTTGATCTCAGAATTAATTTGAAGGCTTCATACATTATTGTCCCACAAGATGGAATTTTTACCCCTACATCCAACATACTTCTTTTGGATCTTGGTCATCTGAAGGTACATACTAATAATATTTGATTTATGGTATGACATTTAGGGTCTTACAAAGTTTGTTTTTTAGGCAGTGTGTCATTTGTGACATTTGGTAATTTACTTAATTAACTGTTATCTAAAATTCATTACCTTTCAGACAAAGATAGTAATATTTGTATACTTACCATGAGCTATATAAAATAGAAGAAAAACTGCTTATATATGTGTGTGTTTAAGTTTGTATATATACAAACACAAATATCTATTTATCTATCAATGAATAAATGAATAAGATCTTTGAGTGATCCCTGGAATATTTAAGTGAAAAAAAAAATCCTGTATAAGAAAAGATACCATATAACATGTTGGGAACCACATTAATGGCAAAGTTGGGGCTTAAATCCCGCCATCCGAATAATAAATTCTAGACTCTTACTATTGTAAAAACTATCAAAATGATAGTGTACACAGAAATATTTTGTAAGCTAAATTTATCTCTGGATTGATTTTGCTCTCAGTGAGAAATCTTACCAGATTTTAAGTATTTGTAGATGTATTATTTCTAGTACTGTCTTAGGGCTCCTCTTCTTATATAAATAGTGGGAAATATAAGTTAATATGTAAAAATTTACCTTATATCCTGCCCTCATTAGGCATCATATGAATAATGATTTTCTAATAGCATTATAATATGTGTCTGCATGTGAGTTTCTTTTCCTATTAAATTTTTACATTACAGGTATGAAAGATAAAATTTTAGACTTAATATTTTGAGATATTTTGCATAGTCTAAAGTTTTAATATTAACTTCAAGGTGGCAAGTAAAATCCGTTCGGAATTACCAGATGTGAAACATGGTGGGGCCAACCTTGAAGAAATTATGCAAAGAGCTTATGATTCCTTTGATATTCACCTTACAAGCATACAGCTGCTTTATAGTAGAGTGGGTAAGTATAAAATGCATATTGATTGATTTTGCTTGAATGATTTATTTAGTTCTTTAGATACTTTGAAGACCTTCCTCTTAAATGTATTTGAACTTACACATTTTTGAATTAGAAGTGATAGTAGGGGCTGTGGTTGTGGCTCAGTGATAGAGCGCTTGCCTGGCATGTATAAGGCCCTGGGTTCGATCCTCAGCACTACATATAAATAAGTAAATAAGTAAGTAAATAAATAAAAAATTATTTAAAAAAAGAAGTGATAGTAAATATTGTCTGAATGTTCTCAACAAGGAGTTAATTTTTGCCCCAAGAGACATGGGGGAAGACATGTTTGGTTGTTATAGGTAGGGATCAGGGGCACTACTAAGATTCTAGTGAGTGGAGGTCACAGAAGCTACTAAGTATCTTATAGTGTACCGACCAGCCTCCAACAAAAAATGTCAGTAGTGCTAAGGTTGAGAAATCCTGATTCATATCAGAATTTCTAACTTTGGACCAAAGATTGGCACATATTGCTAATGATGTATGTGTGTATGTGTGTTTTTAATTTATTTCTCTTGTGGTGCTGGGGACTGAGTCCAGGGCTTTGCAAATGGCTGTCAAGAACTCTTCACTCAGCTTCACCCTAAACCCTGCTGATGATATTTGTGTTACACAGTTGGATAACCAGAAGAGACAAAGAGACTTCTCAAAGCCAGAGGCAACCAGTCTTGAGTCTCTGATAGCCCATACTATAGACAGCCAAATAAAGACCTAAGAGGGTCACTCTCCTGGGCATCTTTGTCCTAGTCATTGTGGTATACCAGTCATGTATCTCAGAACCAGTTCATTTTTTTAGGTGAAGACAAGCAAAAGTTTACTTGACAGGAACCAATAAAGTGTTAGTGGCAACTTCAGATTTGTTCAGCCTTCTTTCCATTCTGCTGTGTTACTTCTGAATCCCTAGAGTGTTAGTGAACATTCAGATCATTCAACAGAGTTTAGGGATTGTTATAGAAGTGTATGTGTATGTATATGGTCAAATTTTATTTATCTAATATACCTAATAAAAGGAGGAGTAATGAGAAGCCAAAGTAATTGTTATTTAAATTTAGTTTATATAGGACTGGAACATTTTTATTACTTTAATTATATTTGTTTTAGGATGACATATGTGGCTTCTGTTCTTGTCATATTCCTGTTGTTGTTGAAGGAGCCCAGAAGTATTGTGGGTGGCAAAAGTAAATTATTGTTAAAAGTCTATAAATGCTTTTTCAGGAAATAAATTATGGCATTTGGTATGTTTGAATGGACATTTTGGTCACAAATTTTCAAAGTCTGTGAGACATACTTAATGTTTAAGATATTGAATGTTTTGTTAAAATTAAAAAATATTCCATTGTTACTGTGAAGATTATTGAAATTCCTTGGATTTTTTTTTTTTTTTTTTTTTTTTGGAACCAGGGATTGAACTCAGGGGAACTTGGCCACTGAGCCACATCCTTAGCCCTATTTTGTATTTTATTTAGAGACAGGGTCTCACTGAGTTGCTTAGCGCCTTGCCCGTGCTGAGGCTGGCTTTGAACCCGTGATCCTCCTGCCTCAGCCTCCCCAGTCGCTGGGATTACAGGTGTGTGCCACCATGCCCGGCTGGAATTCTTTTTGATTAACTTTTCTTAAATAATGGAATCCCTTTTCTTGAACAGTGTTTTTTGACATGGGGGTTACTTATATAATTATCATAGAACCTCTTGAAAAATACTGAAAGCTATGCTTCTAAGTATCATGTGTTTACCTGTAAAATGGGAAGTGAAGTAAATATTTATCTCAATACTGGTGGTAGAATTTAAAAAATTGTAGTAAAGCCCATTTTATTACCTGTCTCTGGGAGTCTTAACATTTCCTTGGCTGATTTTCCAAGACGTGGAGTTTATCTGTCGTAGAGAGTAATTAGGTTCACATGAGGTAGTTTGTGTGAAAATGCATTGAATTATAGAGATCACATTCATCTTATTTGTGTGTGTGTGTGTGTGTGTGTGTGTGTGTGTGTGTGTAGGGCTGGGAATTGAATGTTGGACCTCAGGAATGCTAGGCAAATTCTCTAACTCCAAGCTAAACTCCAGCCCTAAATAAATTTTTAAAGTTATTTCTTTCTGATTATAAATATGTTTATTTTAGGAAATCTGAATGATTCAGTACACGTAAAGAGCCATCCTTTATCTTATTGCTCAGACATGAGCTCTGTTGATAGTTAATGTATATCCTTTCAGTGTTTTTTACAACATATATATACATGAATGCATTGGATGTGCTTGTGTAATGATAATGTGTGGAGGTATTGTGATTTGTTTAGGCATAATTTATGTAGTTTTTAAAAATTGGATAATTCCTTCCTTTACCAATAATTTTTTGGTCACTTGAATTTATGATTTTTATTGGCTGTATTGTGTTCTAAGGCTACTCTGCAAGTTATTTAATTGTCCTCTTACTGGAAATTGAGGCTTGTAACAATGCAGTGAGTGTAGCTAGAGGGTCATGTTTGTAGATCTGGATATGAATTTCAGATTTATTATTAGCCTATTGACTGTAGGAAAGTTATAGGTTTTGAGCCTCCGTTTTATAAAATGGGATAATTATAAACCATGGGGAGAATTAATAGTGCTTGTTATAAATCCTGAGTAAATGTTAACATTTATTAGTTACTTTTAAAGAAATTCACTGTTTCTTCCTCTTCCATTATACCCATGTAATTCTGGGGATACAGTATCTGGTTGGTATAGTAATTGTCAATGGAGATACTGTAGATTTGCTTAAAACTACTGTTTTTTAAAAAAAAATCTACGCATTTTTTTCTAAAAGAACATAAAAGAGGTCTTGTGAAGAAAAAAAGAAGCAAAGTAATAAAAGGGAAAAGAGTATGCCTGTTGATTGTACCTGGGAATGATATGGAAGAATTTCTCCATACCAACATGTAGTGTGTGAATATCAAGTATTAATAGTAATTTTAGGTTACTATGTTATTCAAATTATGCCAAGATTAAATATGAACTGTATTCTGTAATTAGGTGATAATTGGAAAGAAGCACGAAAACTCAATGTATCTACACAACATATTTTGGTGCCCATGCACTTCAATGTGGAAGTCTCTAAGGCTATGGTTTTCATGGATGTAAGGATGCCCAAGTATGTATTATCTGTTTATGCGTTGTGGAATTTCTCAGTGATTCTTTAGCTAAAGCAATACCATTTTTATTGATTCTTTTTTTGTGTGATAAAATATATGGAACATAAAATTTACCAAACTATTTTTAAGTGGCTAGCTTAGCAGCCTTAAGTACATGCACATGGTTGTGCTGCCATCAGTGAATTCTATCCATCTCTAGAACTTTATCATTTTCCAAAATGAAACTAAATACCTATTAAATAATAATGCCCCATTTTTCTCTTCCCCTGCCTCTAGCCTCTGACGACTGCCATTCTTTTTGTCTTATGAGTTTGTCTATTTTAGGTATTGCATATAAGTGAAATAAAATATTTGACCTTTTTTGTCTGGATTACTTAATATAAAGGGGACCAGCTTCATCCATGAGGTATATGACCAGTAGTGTTCTAGTCCTCTACTTTTTTATTGATTGGGTTTATTGTCTGGTTGTTCTGTCCATTATTAAAAATGAATATTGAAGTCTCCTAATTTTATTAGTGTTTATTTCTCCCTCTTAATTCTGTCAATGTTTGATTATATATTTTTGAGCTCAGATGTCTGGCACATGTATACTATAATTGTTATGTCTTTGTTGACATGACCCTCTTAATTCTTTATATAATATCTCTCTTTGTCCTGTAAGTATTCTTGTTGTCTGTTTTGATTTATTATAACTAACCCTGTTTTCTTTGAATGATTATTTGTATGAAATGTCTTTTTGCATTCTTTCACTTTTGACCTATGTTTTTTCTTTGACCTAAAGTGAGCCTCTTACACATAGCATATAGATGGATCTTGTTGTTTTATTCATTCTGTCAACTTATATCTTTTGGGAGTTGAAAACATATATAAATTAAATACTGATAGGGGAAAACTTACTTTTGTTGGTAAGCCTTCTGTTATATCTTAGAGCTTGTTTTCTTCCTCCTTTGCTCTATTATTGCCTTTGTTTTGTTGTGAAATGTTTTTAATTTCATCTCATTTCCATTTTTATGTTTTATAAATACTTTCTTTGAGGTTACCTTGGAGATGACATATAATATCCTCAATTTATTACACTCTGCTTAAAATTCATACCAACTTAATTTCAGTTGTATAAAACTGTTTCCCATTCCCTTCAGTTTGTTATTGATGGCACGATTTAAATTTTTTTGTGTTCTGTATCCATTAACATAGATTTATAGTTACTTTTATGCATTTGTCTATAGACAAATAGAATATTGTAAAATTGGAATTATAAACTAAAATTATAATAATATGTAATATTATAAATAATATATAATAATATCTATTTTGTTTGTTCATATATTCATTTTTACCATGACCTTTGTATTTTATAGTTAGCTGAAGCTTTGAGTCCAAGACTCCAAGTAGAAAAGTCTATTGAACTAGACCGGACCATTTAGCTAGTTTATTCCTAAATAGTTTTATATCATAGTTTTCTGTTTCTTCTCTTCTTCATATCAGCATCCTTTTCCTTTTTTGCAAGCATTCCACCTTGGTCAGAAACTTTTAAAGTTTATCAAAGACTCATCCAACAACCTACCAAACAGTTCCAGAAGAACTGTCTAGCAAGTTAGCAAGAGAATGTTCAAATGGTTATGCTTATGCCTTCCTGATTTGTTAAACACAAGAATAGAGGGGTTTAAGGTTATCCTGATATGGTATGTGCTGTGGGCCTTGTTTTTCCTTAAAAGGGGAAACCCAAAGGGACTCATACCCTCCTCTCACCAATTTTTTTTTTAACCTTTCTCTGTTTCCTTTTTGTTTTGTTGTTTTTGTTTTTGTTTATTTTTAGTCCCCTTTTTGGGTTTGAGACATCATCTACTCTGAGAAGCATTCTCTGGCTGTTCTCAAACTTTTTTGTTGACTTTTAACTTATAGGGACTCTTTCTATTAGCAGACATTGTCCAAAGTCCTAAGTCTTGTCTTCTAGGCTTTCTTTTTCTTAGATAAATCAAAGAGTGTTTGGTCTACAGGAATGCCTGGAATTTTGTTTAGGCCAGAGTAGGAAAGACAGCCATTCTTTATGTTCTCTTGCTTTTCATATTTCAGCTTTAGGTATGATTGGATTTTAGACATAAGGCTTAAGTTCTTTCATGTCTCCCTGCCTATTTATTTATAAAATTTTTCAATCTGTGATAAAGAGCAAATATGTATGAATTTCTTTTTGTCAACCTAAGAATTTAAAATTTTTTTTTCCAGCATAATTTACTTTTCTATTTTCTTGGTAAGTATGCTGTAATATAGGATATTATAGGGTACCAGAAAAAAAAAAGGAGATTGTCCTCTGCGGGAAGAAAAGGGAAACTTACCTTGCTTTGGACTTGATCTGTCAGTATATGATTAGAGAGAATATATGTCCTTGATATGAGGAAAAGGTGTAGCATAGCAGGAAAAAAATAGCTAATTAAGTATCTAACATAATCACAGGCCTAAAATGCCAATGATTTAGAAAGATGAAATCTGAGAAGTTATTTGGGTTTTATTTTGTGTGCTCTTGAGTAACATTAAATGAATATGATATTATGTGAAAACCTGAAACTCTGCAAGTGTCAGAAATCTTTCTTTAAAGTTTTAAGGTAAGTAAAAAGAAGCCTGTTATTTGTTAGGTAGTACTTTGGCACCTAGCATCTTGTGTGTGTGTGTGTGTGTGTGTGTGTGTGTGTATTTATATTGATACACATATATATATTTATTTATTTTAGTTGTAGATAGAAGTAATATATTTCTTTTATTTATTTTTATGTGGTGCTCGAGGCTCAAATCCAGTGCCTCACAGCTGTTAGGCAAGTGCTCCACCTCTGAGCTACAACCCCAGCCTGGCACCTAGCATCTTGAGATTGTACAGATTGAATATTTTAAAAAAGTGAAGAGCTTAGATGCATTAATTGTATTGATCTATTGTGTGTAACTAAGTTTAACTGGGATGTATGGAATTGATTATAAATATGTAGGCCTATTGAAAGTACAAGAAATCTTACAATTTTCTGAAGGAATTCAGCTGTACATTTTAGAAAGAAACCTTAGCAGTCACTATGCATAATTCAGAAAAGTTAAGTTTCAGGGAAAAATACAGGGATAAAAATGGTGAATGAAACCTTTCTGTTTGAGGGCTCTTTTTAAATTCTTTATCTTTTATCTGTAAGCAAAGGACACTGCCTGGGCAATTAATAGCATAATAAGATACTCAGCTCTGCTTATGAGTTGTGGTTTTAGATATTCAGTCTTATGGACAAGTGATTTGAACTTGGTAAACCTTAGGTTCTTCATGGGAACCATATGGGAACTTATAAGCAATAGGGAACAGAAATAGTTTGTGTACCTCATAAATTGAGGACTACTTATGGTAATATATACAAAATATTTCCTTAAATGTCTGTCACATAATAAACACTTGATAAATAGAAATCGTCATATATAGAGACGCAATAAATGAAATAATGTTAGGAAATAAGTTATCCCATCTAATGAAACTGGATAATAAGCTAAGGCCAAAATTAGTGCTTAAAATCACATTTCATTATATTTGTGTAATTTGAGAAATGTAGTCTTCTTTTTAATTAGTTTACTTACATCAGAATCAAAGGTCCTCTATAATCATTGTTATCTTTTTAAAACAGATTCAAGATTTTTGGAGAGTTACCTCTTGTTTCTTTACGAATCTCTGATAAAAAACTGCAAGGGATTATGGAATTGGTTGAAAGCATACCAAAACCTGTACTTACAACTGATGTATCTGCCCCTGTCAAATCAATTCAGGTAATGTTGTTTCAGAATTAATAAAAGATTGAATTAAAAAAGAAAGTTCACTAATGGTATTTGAAATTACCTTAGGAATTTCAGGTAAAACAATTTGCATTTCATTTGGAACAGACATTTTAAGAGAAGTTGATCAAATGGTAAAAAGTACAATAGTTAAAAAAGTTATAGATAAAATCTTTATCTCTTCTCACTTTGGTAGCCTCCAGTCCTTCTCCCTGATGATAATGCTGTTAATCCCTGTTTGTTTAGTTTTTCAGAAAGTGTTTATGGCGTATACTAGTGTGCATGCACACACAAACACACATGCTTGTACAATCTTATGTTCATTACAATGTAAATAAATGTGATCATTATTCTTGTTACCATTATTATCATATATTTTACATACCGTAAGAGATATTTTCATGTTAACACATATAAATCTGATTCTTTTTCATGATCATATAATATTGAATTATGTGGATATACCATCTTGCCTAATACATTTAATTTTGATGGATATTCATTCATATTGATGAGTATTTACAATTTTGGAAAGTGCTGCCATCAACTTCCTTGTGTATACATTTTATCCATAGGATGAATTCCTACAAGTGGAATTTTCAAATAAAATAGTGTGTGTATTTTAAATTTTGATGAATTTGCTAAATTTCCTTTCTAAATTATTAATTTATGATACTGTTAACAGTGAATAATGAATGTCTTTTTCTTTGCTTGCATTAATCTTGAGTATCAGCAATTTTTTCTAAGTGAAAAAAATGTTCTCTTGTTTTGATTTGCATTTCATTATATGAGTAAGATAGAACACATTTTCCTAAGTTTAACTGACTTTGAATATCTTTCTGGAAGCACCTACTCATGTTTGTTGTACTTTCTTTTTTATCGGACTGGGGTATATTTGTCATTTAAAATTACTTTTCCATTTTGTTGTTTGTTTTTTGTAACATAGACTTTTTTTTTAGCCATGTAAAACATATCTATTTTTCTATCTTTGTGTCCTTCTGTCAATGGTAGTGCTAGGGATTGAACCTAGGGCCTGCTGCATAATTGCAGTTATCAATGGGCCATATGCCCAACCCTCCTTTTTTAAAAAAAATACTGTCAAAATTAGTAGGGTTTTTTCCCCCCTTTATGATTCCTGGATTTTATATTGCATAAGTTTTCTCATTCCAGGATAATTTTAGAAAGAAAACATCCAATCATATTTTTCTTTAATAATTTCTCCGGAGGGTATATGTTTGGACAAATGGGGCTATCTCCTTCTGAGTATCAGTGAGCCAGGACCCATGAGACAAGGCTGTGTTTAGCCTTTCCTTATTAAATATGATAAAATAGGCTTTGTTTTTTAATCGTTCTTTACCAAGTTGAGAAATTATTCTTCCTAGTTGGCTGAGCATTTATTTGGATAGACATTGCAATGACTTTATCTGTTGAGATGATCATATAGTTTGCTTCCTTGGACTATTATTGTAATATATTGTATTGATTATTTTTAAAATATTAAACTAAATTTGCATTCCCAGTGTAAATCTTATCTTTTCATAATGTAGTATCCATTCTATTATGTATTTGGCAGTTTATTTGCAAGTATAGGTTAAATAAACCTGATCTCAGATATTTCAGATTTTGGAGCTTTTTGAATTTTGGAATATTCTCATATAAACTTTGCAGTTTAGCATACCTAATCTAAATATCCCAAATCCAAAATTCTCCAAAATCTGAAACTTTGAGCATCTTGTCAGCCCACAACAAGTTTTGGATTTCAGACCATTTTCAGATTTAGGATTTTCAGAATAGGGATGTTCAACTGTGTGTATTTATCTTTTATCCCATTGCTTGGGACCATGAGAATTTTGAATTTCAGAATTTTTTGGATTTTGGAATATCTGCCTGGATATAATAAGGTATTTTGGGGACAGCACCCAAGTCTAAAGATGAAATTCACTTATGTTTTATATGCTCCTTTTACACACACAGGCTGAAGGTAATTTTATGTAATATTTTTAGTGTGTCTTTGATTTGACCGTGTCACATTTTCCAGTAGTGGTATCATGTCTGCATTCAAAAAGTTTTAGATTTTGAAGCATTTTAGATTTCAGATTTTTAGGTTAGAAATGCTCAAGTTGTATGCTGTAGAGGATTTTTATAATTATGTTCACAAGGAATATTGGTTTATACTTTTTACTTGTAACACCTTGATATGATAGATAATCAGAGTAATGCTGGTCTCATATAAAGGGACGGGAAACATTTCTTCCCTCTCTTTTTTGGGAGAGTTTGTATAGAACTGAATGGTTCATAGAATTTGCTAGTGAAGCCATCTATGCATGAATTTTCTTTCTTGTAATATTTTGAAATCTATTTAATTTGTACAGGACTGCTTATGGCCTAGGTTTTTTTCTTGTATTAACTTTAGAAAATTTAGTCCATGAAGATATTTGTCCATTTCATCCAAATTGTTGAATATATGAACATAATTTTGTTCCTAATGTTTTCTTATTTTTTTTTAATTACTTAGATATCTGTAATGTTGGCTCATTTTTTATTTATTATCTTGGTTAATTTATAGCTTCTTTTTGTTTTCTATCAATTCAATCAAAGGTTTGTCAGTTTTGTTTAATCTTTTTAAAGGCCCAGTTTTGGTTCTTTTTTGTTTTTTGTTTTTGGTTACTTTAAGTTTCATTGATATCTGATGTCTTATGTTAAAAAGTGATTCTTAAATTTTGGGTCTTAAAAAAATGACAGATAACTGCCTGGATTTGGTCTTTTGGCTATAGATTCCTGACCTCTCCATTATATATTGTGGTGTATCTTAGAGAATATTTTATTTGTACATGAGAAGAAAGTGTGTATTGTGTGTATTACTGTTGTTGCTGGTTGAAGATTTTTGTAAATGTCAATTACTATAATTTAAATGGATAATGTTTAGGCCTATGTACTGATTTACCACTTAGGAATTTGTCATTTACGGAGAAGAATATTGAAGTCTCCATATGTAATTTTGGATTTGTCTATTTTTTATTCATTTCTGCAGTTTTTACTTAGTGTATTTTGAAGTGATTTTGTGGGTTGCATAGAAGTTTGGATTGTTTTCTTAACTTATGTAATACCTCTCATTTTCCCTAGTGATATTTCTAGATTTGATATCTGCTTTTCAGATACTATTCAAATTTTCTTTCCTTTTTTTAAAAGCAGAATTCCTTTTATTACTTGATTTTTTTCAATTGAAGAGAAATTAACATCCAGGTCATCTGTGCATGAATTTTCTTTCTTGCAATATTTAAAATTAACATCATTCAACCATGTAGAGGAATAAAGTATTGATAAACACTTTCAGAAGTTTATCTTTGCTGAAAAGTGATGTTATATTTCAACATAGCATGAAATTTACAATTTTAAAGTGTTCAATTTAGTGACATATTTACCTATAGTGCAATATAGTTTCAAAACAGTCTCATCATTCCAAAAGAAGGTCCAGTCATTCTCTTCAACCCCCACAAATCAGTGAACTCATACAATATGTGATGTTTGACTTCTTTCACTTAGCAAAATCTGTCTGAAATTTATCTATCTCATAGTGTTTATCAATACTTTCTTTGTATGGTTGAAAAAAGTTATATTTTAGCATTTTTTTTTAACCTGTTCATCCATTGATGGTTATTTGGGTTAACTTCTACATTTTGATGATTGTGAATAGTGCTGCTATGAACATTTGACTCCCTATTTTGAGGGGTTTTATACGTATGTTTATGTGTGTGTGTGTGTGTGTAGATAGATATCTATATGACTGAAATTGCTGGGTCATATTTTTCCTTGTGTTCTTTTACAATGAGGCTAGGCTACCTGCTTTGTATTCCACAAATATTCCAAGTCAGATATTCAAAGCCACCCTTGTAGGACTGTAGAAGAAACTTTTAGTTTCAAAAACGTCATCTTTAAGAGGCTGTAGCATGAGGAAAGCTTTTAAAAGAGAAGAGGCAGCAAAATGGGACAATAAGCAGGAAATATACATATGCAGATTTAATTAGCCTTTACTAGACAGGCTGGGGCAGGGGCAGTCTTCATTCTCAGCTTCCTTGGCAACTGCCAGGCTCAAGTGGGCAGCCCTTCAGCCTTTTCTGTCAGCATGAAGAAGTTGTCCTCAATTATAGAGGGTCCCTCCAATATCAGTCTGTTTCAATATGATAATCCTATGTCTAAATTTTGGAGGAGTCATGAATTTGTTTTCCTATAGCAGCTGTACATTTTTATATTCCCTCAGTTTCTCTAGCAGCTTTACATATTCTCAGATATTCCAGCAATTTTTAAGGGTTCCAGTTTTCATAATATCCCCACCAACACTTGTTTTCTGTTTTTTGATTATGACCGTTTTTAGTTTAGTGAGCTGATAACTAATTGTGGCTCTGATTTTCACTTTACTTAATTAATAATGATGTTGAGATTCTTTTTGTTTCTTAGCTACTTATTTTATGTTCTTTGGGGAACTATTTGTTCAACTCTTTTGTTTATCTTTGAATTGGGTTGTTTTTGTTGTTCTTTAACTATGAATAATGGACTCTTGTCAAGTATGTGATTTGCTAACATTTTCACCATTTTGTAGGTCTTCTTCTTTGATGAACAAAAGAAATGTTTTTCTTTTGTTGTTTGTGCATGTGGGTCATCTGTAAGAATCCATTGTCAAATCCAGATGATGATGATCTGTTTTTACTTCTAAGAATTTTGTGTATTTAACTCTTACATTGTTGATCCATTAAAAATTTTTTTTAGTTGTAGATGGACACAATACGCTTTATTTTATTTATTTATTTATTTTTATGTGGTGCTGAGAATCAAATCCAGTGCCTTACATGTACTAGGCAAGCACTCTACCACTGAACTACAACCCCAGCCCTGTTGATCCATTTTGAGTTAATATTTGTATGTGGTGGGAAGTGGGATTCCAACTTCACTCCTTTCATGCCAAAATCTAGTTGTCTTGGGGCCCTTTATTAAAGTAACTGTTGTTTTCTTCTTTGAATAGACTTGGCATCATTGCTAAAGATTAGTGTATCATAGTTTTATAGATTTATTTCTGGGCTTGAGGGTATTAGTTTGGTGGTAGAGTACTTGCCTAGCATAAGATCCTTGCCTAGGTAATATCCTAGATTTGATCCCTAGCAGTGGGGCACCGGGGGTATTTTTGGACAGTCAGTTCTGTTCCATTTGTTAGTTTGCCTTTCTTTAATGTCAGTATTTCATCATTTTGATTACTGTAGCCTTGTAGTAAGTGGTTCCTCCCCCCAAACTTTCCATGTGCTTTACCACTGAGATATATCCTAAGCATGTGCTCTACCACCAAGCTATGTCCCCAGACCCGTGTTAAGTATGATATTGATATTTGTAAGTTATTCAGTTTTGTTCCTTATTTGGGTCCCTTGCAATTTTATATGATTTTGAGGATTTTTAAAAAAACTTCTGTGAAGAAATGATGTTAGAATTTTGAAAGAGGTTCAATCTGAAGATCACTGTGAATGAATAATGTTGCCATGTTAAAAATATTGACTTTCAATACATGCAGAATGCCTTACCCTTTTACTCAGATTTTTGCTTTCTTTGGGCGGTGTGGTGTTCTTGATTTACAAGTTTTTCACTTCCTTGGTTATGTTCCTAGATATTTTACTCTTTTACTGTTGTAAGTGGAATTATTTTCCTTAATTTCCATTTTGAGTTGTTCATTGCTGATATATCACAACACAACTGATTTTATACATTGATCTTGTACCCTTTTAAAAAAACTTTCAACTTTGAATTCTTTTGTACTTTGTAGTTCTTTGGAGTTTTTGATGTACAGAATCATCTCTTTTCCAGAGTGGTAGTTTTACTTCTACATTGTAAATTTGAATTCATTTCTTTTTCTTGGACAATTGCTCTGTTTAGAATTTCAGAACAGTATTGAATAGCAGTAAGGAAAGGGAACATCTTTGTCTTTTGTCTCAGCTTAGGGGTAAAGCTTTGTCTTTTATCAGAGTGTGATGTTCCCTCTGATGTTTTCACAAATGCTTTTATCATGTTGAGGAAATTCTACTCTACTCCTACTTTTCTGCATGTGTTTTTAGTCATAAAGTGTGGTGAATTTCTAAAACACTATTTTCTCTCAATTGGGGTAATCATGTTTTTTCTTCTATTAATGTGTTATTTTATTTTATTTATTTTATTTTTTTTACAGACTTCATTTTGATTCATTGTACACATATGGGGTACAAATTTCCATTTTTATGTTTGTGCATGTTGTACATTCATATCGTTATTGTTAATCATACATGTACATAAGGTAATGATGTCTCTCTCATTCCACCATAAATCATTTTTTATATTGAATCATTTGCTTTCCTAGGGTAAATTCTTCTCAGTAATGTTATATAGTCCTTGTAATAGGCAGTTGGACTCAATTACTTGTATTTTAATAAAGATTTTTATATCTTTCTTTATAATGTGTAGTGTATGGTTTTCTTGTCTGGCTTTGTTTTTAGGCCTTGTAGAATGAGTTAGAAGCACTCTTATCAGGGGAAGAGTTTAAGGAGTAAGCTTTTAATGCTTCATTAGGAATTTATCCATTTCATCCAGACTATCCAATGTCTTGGCTTGTAGTTTTTTATAGTATACTTTTCACAATCATTTCATTTTGGGAAGTGTGGTAGCCATGACATAATTTTATTTCTAATTTCAAGTATTTACATCTTTTCTTTTTTCATAGCATAGCCAAAGACTTATCAGTTTTTTTCTTGATTCATTAAAAAAACCTGAAACTTTATTTTGTTGTTTATTGTTTTTCTGTTTAGTATTTCATTTATCTCTTATTACTGTTTCTTTTCCTTTGTTAACTTTTTCATATTCTGGCTCCTTGAGGATTTAGACAGAGGTATTGATGAGGGAGGTCTTTTCTCTCTCTTTATCTCTCTCTCTCTCTGGGTACCAGGGATTGGACTCAGGGGCACTGGGCCACTGAACCACATCCCCAGTCCTATTTTTTTAATATTTTATTTAGAGACAGGACTTCACTGAGCTGCTTAGCAACTTGCTTTTGCTGAGGCTGGCTTTGAACTTGCCATCCTGCTTCAGACTCCTGAGCCACTGGGATTATAGGCATGCACCAGGGTGCCTGGCGTATCTATTTTAATGTATACATTTATAGCAATAAATTTCCTGTTTGCCACTGTTTTCATGATATCCTATAAGTTCTCATATGTTATTTATCCATTTTCTTTTTCTATCTTCTCAAAATATTTGTAATTATTTCTTTTAGTTTAGCAGTTTTATTTATTCATTTAGTATTTTTTCACACTGACACTTTTTGTCAAGGCTCAAGCTGAAAAATATTTCAGAAAATCATGTTTCCACTGTTTTTCCTTTATTTGTTCTTTTTAGTTATACATGAAGTAGAATGTATTTTAACTTACCATATATTCATGGAGTATGACTTCCCATTGTTGTGGTTGTACATGATGTGGAGTTACACTGGTTGTGTATTCATATATGAACATAGGAAAGCTCTGTCCATTTCGTTGTGCTGTCTTTCCCATTCCCATTCCCCCTTCTTTCCCCCTACTCCCCCATTGAATCTGGTGAACTTCTCCTTCCTCTCCCCTGCCTATTGTGAGTCAGCATGCGCACATCAGAGAGAACATTCCACCTTTGGTTCTGTGGGTTTGACTTATTTTGCTTAGCATAATATTCTCCAGTTCCATCAGTTTACCAGCAAATGCCATAATTTCATTCATTATGGTTGAGTAATATTCCGTTGTGTATTTGTGTATGTGTGTATGTTAAGTTTTTTGAATTATTTATATAGCCTGGAGATTAATGCTCTGTCTGAGGTGCGTATGGTAAAGATTTTCTCCCATTCTGTATGTGCTCTGTTCACATTCTTGATTGTTGTCTTTCCTTTTTTTTTTTTTTTCTTTTCCCATTTATTGATTCTTGCTTTTATTTCTTGTGCTTTGGGAGTCTTGTTTAAGGAAGTCTGGTCCTGTGCCAACATGATGAAGATTTGGGCCTACTTTTTCTTCTATTTGGTGCAGGGTCTCTGGTCTAATTCCTAGGTCCTTGATCCATTTTGAGTTGAGTTTTGTGCATTGTGAGTTTGAGCTTAATATAAAGAATAGAAGAGGACAAAAAACAAAATGTATGTCTAGGGTCCAAGCTAGAATGGCTAGGGGTGGACATCCACTCCTTCAGCAAAAAGAATTAACACAAAGGTTGTGGATATCACAGCTATGAGAGGTTCTCAATATAGATCACTCTAGGATACTTTGGCAAGAGAAGGCTATGCCATAAAAAAGGCCCACACTTAAGAGTAGAAGAGAAATTCATCCTAACAGATGCATAAAACCCAACATAGGACTATAAGAAGTATAAAAAACAAGGTAACATGATACCTCTAAAGTTCATTAGCAGCGGACTCAAAAGCTATTGAGTTGGATCAAATATCAGATAAAGAATTCAAAAGAATGATTATAAAAATGATCAATGAATGCTAAGAGAACACAGAAAAACAACTGAATGAGTTAAGAAAGTCAGTACAGGGTACGAATGAGAAATTTAGTAAGGAGATAGAGATACTGAAAAAGAACCAAACAGATCTTGGAAAACAAAATCACAATAAATCAAATAAAGTGTTCAGTTCAAATTCTGTTAAGAGTAGACATGTTGAAGACAGAATCTCAGAACTGGAAGACAAAGTGACCAACTTTGAACATTCAAACAGTGTTCCATAAACGAATATAAGTAACCAAGAACTCTTGAGACAACATTGAGAGACCAAATTAAAGAATCATAGAATTGAAGAGAGTTGTAAGATACAGGCTAATGGAATGGATAACCTCTTCAGGGAAATAATAACAGAAGAATTTCCAAATTTTGAGAATGAGATGGACATCCAGATACAGGAGACCATTCAGAACCATAAATAGACATGAACAAAAAAGAACCTCTCCATGACACATCATAATTAGTAAATACAGAACAAGAATAGAATTTTAAAATACTCAAGAGAAAGTGGTCAGGTCACATTTAGAAGCAAGGCAGTCAGAATTACTTCTGTTTCTTTAGCATAAACTCAGAAGCCAAGAGGACTTGAAATGATGTGTTCCAAGTCTTGAAAGACAGTGACTGTCAACCAAGATTGCTATGTTGAGCAAAGCTCCCTTTCAGTGTTGAATAGGAAATAGAAACCTTCCAAGATAAGCAGAAACTAAAAGAATTCATGAATTCCAAATTGGCACTATAGAACTTACTCAAAGAAATATTGCAGAGGAAATAAAAGACAAATGCCAGAACTCACAAATGTATAAATCTCATTTCAAGAGTAGATAAGCAAATAAAAAACAGGACTGAATTAAATGTTAGAAATAAATCAAAATGGCAGTAGTTAATAAATATCTCTCTATAAGAACATTGAATATAAATGGTCTCAACTCTCCAATTAAAAGACATAGGCTGGCAGAATGGATTAAGAAATAAAACCGAACTATATGTTATTTGCAAGATCCTCACCTTACAAACAGACAGGAACAGACAGAAACTGAAAGGATGGAAATTGATATACCAAGCGAATGGATCCCGAAAACAGAAAAATAACTACTCACATATCTGAAAATGCAGAATTTAATCCAAAATTAATCACAGGAGACAAAGAAGGGTACATTATACTGGTAAAGGGAACAATCCAAAGAGAAGATATAATGATAGTAAATGTTTTGTGACCCAAACATTTGTACACCTAATTGCATGAAACAGACACTCCTTGAAATAGGGCCTGAAGTAGAAACCAGTACAATAATACTGGGTGATTTCAACACACCTGTCTTACCAATAGGTAAGTTGTCTGGAGATAAACTCAGGAAAGACTCTTTGGACCTGAAAAATATAAGTCAAGTGAATTAAACAAATGTCTATAGAATATTTCATCCAATAACAGCTGAGTATACATTCTTCTCAGCAGCTCATAGAACCTTCTCCAAAAGAGACCATAGTTTGGCCACAAAGCAGTTCTTAGCAATACAAAAAAAAAAGTGTATAATTCCTTGCATCTTATCATATTATAGTGGAATGAAATTAGAAGTCAACGCCGAGAAACCCTATAAAACGTATATAAACACATGAAGATGAATAATACACTTTTGAATGATGAATGGGTGATTGAAAAAATTGGGAGAAATTTTAAAAATTCTTAGATCAAATGAAATTAGTGATATACCAGAACTTCTGAGACTGCCTGTGAAGGCAGTTCTAAGAGGATTGTTTATAGCTATGAGTACCTACATAAGAAAATAACAGTTCCCTAATAAACAACCTAATGATATATCTCAAGTTCTGAAAAAAGAACAAAGCAATTCCAAAAACCAGTGGAAGGAAGAAATAATTAAGTTGGAAGTCAAAATTAATGAAATTGAGAATAGAAACAATACAAAGGATCAATGAAACGGTTTGTTCTTTGAAACGATAAACAAAATTGATAAGCCCTTAGCCAAACTACCAAAAGAGAGGACATAAATTAATTAAATTAGAGATACAAAAAGGAGAACTCTCTACAGACATCACATAAATCCAGAGGATGATTAGGCTATATTTTTGAAAACTTATACACCAATAAATTGGAAAACTTAGAAGAACTGGGTATATTACTAGACACTTATGACTTTCCAAAATCAAATCAAGAGTGCATAGAAAACCTAAACAGACCAGTAACTAGCAATGAGATAGAAGCAGTAATAAAAAGCCTTCCAATCAGGACCAGATGGATTTTCAGATGAATTCTATCATATCTTTAAAGAAGAGCTAATGCCAGTGTTCCTCACTTTATTCCATGAAATAGAATTGGCTTAAATGCTTCCAAATTCATCCTATGAAGCCATTGTCACTCATACCAAAACCAGATAAGGACATATCAAGAATGATAACAATAGATCAGTATCCCTGGTGAACTTAGATGCAAAAATCCTTAACAAAGTATTAGCAAATCATGTTCATCAACATATTAAGAAGATTGTACTTCATGACCAACTTGGTTTTATCCCAGGGATGTAAGGATTTTTAACATACATAAATTGATAAACATCATTCATCACATGAATAGAATTAAGGACAAATTCACTTAGACCTCTCATTAGATGCAGAGAACGCCTTCAACAAATTTCAGTACTTGTTCATGATAAAAACACTGAAAAAACTAGGGCTGGAAGGAACCTACCTCAACATCATAAAGGCTACATACAAAAAACTCAAATCTAACATTGTAATGAATAGTAAAAACCTGAAAGCATTTTTAAAAATCTGGACCAAGACAAGGATATCTCCTCTCACCACTCCTATTTAATATAGTACTAGAAATTCTAATTAGAGCAGTTAGGAGAGGGATACAAATAGGAAAGGAAGAAGCCAATTGACTGTTGTTTGCCTCAAAAAAATAATGTATCCAAGAGTAAATCTAACCAAGGAGGTGAAAGAACTCTACAAGGAAAAGTATAGAACATTAAAGAAAGAAATTCAAGTCTTCAGAAGATGGAAAGGCCTTTTATGTTCATGGATAGGCAGAATTAATATTGCTAAAATGGCTCAACTGTCAAAAGTAATATACAGATTCAGTGTAATCCCCTTTAAAATAAACATTCTTCACAGAACTAGGAAAAAAAATAATAAAAAACTCAGAATAGCCAATACAGTTAAAAGCCAAAAGAACAATGTTGGAAGCATCTTGATACTTGACTTCAAATTATGCTACAGAGGTATTATAACAAAAACTTCATGGTTCTTGTATAAAAACAGAAACATAGGCCAAAGGCAGAGAACAAAAGACAGATACACCCACTCAGAGTCATCTGATCCTTGAAAAAGGTACTAAAAACATACATTGGAGTAAAGATTGACTGATATCTATATGTATAAGAATGAGACTAGAGCCCTGTCTTCCACCCTACGCGAAAGTCAACTCAAAAGGAATCAAATACCTAGGAATGAGACCAGAACCATGCAATTCCTAGAAGAAAACAGAGGGTCAAGACTTCAACATATAATAGGCACAGGCAATGACTTTCTCAGTGGGACCCCTAAAGCTCAGAAAATAATGCCAAGAGTTACTAAATGGAATAGCATCACATTAAAAAAAATTTTGTGCACCAATGAAAACAGTTAAGAATGTGAAGAGAGAGACTATACAATGTGAGAAAGTATTTGCTAGCTCCTCTTCTGATAGAGGATTGGTATCCAGAATGCAGAAAGAACTGAAAAAGTTATCATCAAAAAACAAATAACCCAATTAATGAATGGACAATGAACTAAACAGACACTTTTCAAAAGAAGAAATACAAATGGCAAATGGATATATGAAAAAAAATGTTCAGCATTGTTGGCAAGTAGGAAAATGCAAAAATTTTTACCCTGAGATTTTATCTCCCTTCAATCAGAATGCAGCCATCAAGAATGCAAACAATAATGCATGCTGAAGAGAATATGGAGAAAAAGGTACACTTTTACACTGTTGGTAGGTTTGTAAATGAGTATTATCTACTTTGAAAATCAATATGGAGATTCCTCAAAAGACTAGGAATGGAACCACAGTAAGACCCAGCTATACCACTCCTTGGTATTTATCCTAAAGAATTAGTCATCATACTATAAGAGATACATGCATACTTATGTTTATAGAAGCACAATTCACAATAGCCAAACTATGGAACCAGCCCAGGTGTTCATCAACAGATGAATGAGTTTTATTCATCCATAGAGTTTTATTCATCCATAAAGAAGAATGAAAATATATCATTTTCAGGAAAATGGATTGAACTTGAGAACATTATGTCAAGTGAAATAAGCCAAACTTAAAAATTGAAGAGTCACATTTTCTCTCATGTGAAAGGTAGAGAGGGGAATGTAAAAAGAAAGGTCATGGTGGGATCTCATAAAAATTGAAAGACAGTAGAGGAAGTGAACCAGGGGAGGGAGGAGGTGTAGGAAAGGGGAAATGGGAATGATATTAGCCAAATTATATTGTGATATTTTGTGCATGTACAAACATGTAATAACAAATCTCACCATTATATACAACTATAATACCCCAATTAAAAATAATGAAAAAATATCACAATACCAAACCTTAAACTCTACTGTAGAGCAATAGCTACAAAAACAGCCTGGTATTGGCACCAAAATAGACAGGTGAACCAATGATACAGAATAGAAGACACAGAGACAAACCCACTTAAGTACAGTTATCTCATACTAGACAAAGGTGCGAAAAACATGGAATGGAGAAAAGATAGCCTCTTCAACAAATGGTGCTGGGAAAACTGGAAATCCATATGCAGTAAAATGAAATTAAACCCCTCTCACCCTGTACAAAACTCAACTCAAAATGGATTAAGGATCTAGGAATTAAACCTGAGACGCTTCACCAAATAGAAGAAAAAGTAGGCCCGAATCTTCTTCATGTTGGCGTAGGCCCAGACTTCCTCAACATGACCCCAGAGCGCAAGAAATAAAAGGAAGAATCAATAAATGGGATGGATTCAAACTAAAAAGCTTTTTCTCAGCAAAAGAAATAATAATGTGAAAAGAGAGCCTACAGAGTGGGAAAAAATCTTTTCCACACATACTTCAGATAGAGCACTGATCTCCAAAAATTATAAAGAACTTAAAAAAAACTTTACACCAAAAATACAAAGAACCCAATCAATAAATGGGCTAAGGAACTTGGCAGACACTTCACAGAAGATAATATACAAGTGATCAACAAATATATGAAAAAGTGCATTAGAGAAATGCAAATTAAAACCATCCTAAGATTTCATGTAACTCCAATTTGAATGGCTATTATCAGAAATACAGCAATAATAAGTGTTGGTGTGGATGTGGGGAAAAAGGCACACTCATACATTGCTGGTGGGGTTGCAAATTGGTGCAACCACTCTGGAGATGGTTCAAAAAACATGGAGATTCCTCAAAAAACTTGGAATGGACCCACCATTTGACCCAGCTATCCCACTCCTCGGTTTATACCCAAAGGTCTTAAAATCAGCAAAGTATAGGGATGCAGCCACATCTATGTTCATAGCTGCTCAATTCACAATAGCTAGATTGCGGAATGAACCTAGATGTCCTTCAATTGAAGAGCCACAAAGAAGAATACAGTTATGGCATTCGCTGACAAATGGATGGAGTTGGAGAATATCATGCTAAGTGAAATAAGCCAAAACCAAAGGCCGAATGTTTTCTCTGATCAGTGGATGCTAATATATAACAGGGGGTGGGGTTTGGGGTGGAGGGGTAATGGGGGGGATAAGAAAAGAATGGAGGAAGTATGATGGTCTAGAGGAAAATGGGGTAGGAAGGGTTGGGGGAAGGAAAGATAGCAGACTGAGACTGACAGTATTACCCTATGTATATGTAAGATTATATGAATCGTGTGAATCTACATTGTGAAAAAAAGATATATTCCCTGCTGTATAATTATCTCAAAATGGGTTCTACTGTCATGTATAATTAAAAAGAACAAAAAAAGAAATAATGATGCCCAAATTTTTGTTTGATTCTATTAAAATAAGCACTGAGTTTGAAAAAAAAAAAATGAAAAAATAAACTCACAAAACTTAGATCATATTTTTTAATTCTCTCTGACACTCTGCTTTTGATTTAATAGTTTTGTCCATTGACATTTAAAGTCATTACCTTTTTGCACTTGTTTTTCTCTTTCTTTCTCTCTCTCTCTCTCTCTCTTTTTCTTTTTCTCTTTCTCTTTCTCTTTTTTTTTTTTTTTTTTTTTTTTTGATACCAGGAATTAACCCTAAGGGCACTTAACCATTGAGCCAGGTCCTCAGCCCTATTTTGTATTTTATTTCGGGACAGGGTCTTGCAGAGTTGCTTAGGGCCTCACTGAATTGCTGAGTCTGTCTTTGAATTCAGTTCTGTCCCAGCCTCCAGAACTGCTGGGATTACAGGAGTGTACCAGCGTGCCCAGCTTGCTGTTTGTTTTCTATTTGTTTAATACTTTTTGTTTCTCACTTTCTTTATTTCTACCTCTTTTGTGTTTATCTGCTTTTTGTAATTAATCATTTTAATTCTTTTCTCATTTCCTTTGTATATACTTTTAAATACTTCCTTCATGGTTTCTAGGTGAATTATATTTCAGTTTCCCAAGTTTATAATGTTTTAAATTGTTATCAGCAATCTCAATAGCATACAAAAACACTATAGTCTGATACTCCTTCCCTAATTATTTATGGGTTGTCACAAATTGTGGGGTTTTCAGCCAAGTCCTGCTTGGACGAGAGAAGGGTTAACTGCCGGAGGAGGATGCTGGCTATAAATCAATTAATTACCCATAAACTTATCTAATCAATAAACACACAAGAGCCAATACTCTTTTCAAATGGGAGGGGGCGACAGATCTGGCCTCTAATAAGATGGAGTAGCCCACCTCTCCTTTATTTTATAGTCACACAGGTAAAGTGAGCCCAGGTGTGGAGGGTCTTCTGTGATGAACAGGATGGGGTGGAATTAGGTGGAGAATGAAATCAACAAAATATGCTCTGTGCTCTTATGAATATAATTACATTTAGGGAACTAGCATATCAGTCAGACTGTAAGCCACTCCTGCACAGGGCCACTTGCTTGCCAGACTATCTTTAACAGTCTCTCATGACTGCCAGTTCCTGGGAGTCAGGCCTCTGTAGCCCATGGCTCAGCCAAATCTGATTCTGCTAGATATGGACAGCTCTCCACAACAAATTGTATCTTTATGCTTTGGATGTGCAAGAGCATAGGGTTATAATTAGTTTTTATTCTTATTTCCCTGAATCTGGGAAATTGAAAATGCAGTTGCTAACTAAAAGTATAACAGTACTTCTTTATGTGTTTGCCTGCGCATTTGCCTCTACTGGAGATCTTTATTTCTTTTTAAGCCTTGAGTTACTATCTAGTAGCCTGATGATATAGAGTAAGGTGAACTCAGATTCAGTTTCTTTTATACTTTCACGCACTAACATTTCTGATATCAGCTATAGGGAATTTCTCTTTGCCCCCTCCCCGCAAGACACCAGGGACACAATTGCATCAGTGGACACTAGACATCCGTCCTTGAATTCATTTCTGTTCTTATATAGTCTGCCTGTGGATAATGTCAGATCTGACAAGTAAAGGGATCACTGCCCAAGAGTCTCTCCTTCCACTTCAGATGTAAATTGAAAGCCACAGGTGTTTTTTTTTGTTTGTTTTGTTTTGTTTTTTTTTTTTTTTTAAACGTGTGTTGTAGTTATTCATATAGTTGGGTTCATTTTGACATATATGTAAATGTTACATACACTGTATGAACCCTTCCCCCTAATCCCCTTCCTCTACTCTGTTGGACTTCCTTTTTTAAAAAAATGTATGTATGTATGTTTTAATGGATGCATTATAATTATGTATAAAATTGAAATGCATCGTGATTATATTCATAAGTGCACAGAGCATATTTTGTTGACTTCATTCTCCAGTTCTTCCTGTCTTCCTCCCCTCCACCCTTCTTCTCCCAGGTCCCCTGTTTCTCTTCTGATCTCTTCTCTTTTCACAAGATCTCCCATTTTTATTCATTTTTTTCTCTCTAGCTTGTGCATGCAAGAAAGAACATCCGTCTCTCAACTTTCTGAGTCTGGCTTATTTCACTTAGCATGTTGTTTGCCAGTTCTATCCATTTACATGCAAATGATGTAATTTCATTCTTCTTTATGGCTGAATACAACTCCATAATCTGACTATACCACGTTTTCTGTATTTGTTTGTTTATAGATGAACAGTTAGGCTGCTTCCATAATTTTGCTGTTGTGAATTGTGCTGCTATAAACATTGGTATATATGTATCACTACATATTGTTCTTTTGGATAAATATGAAGGAATGGAACAGTTGGGTTATATGGTGGTTCCATTCCTAATCTTTTGAGGAATCTCCATACTGCTTTCCAAAGTGATTATACTAATTTGCAGTACAACCAACAGTGTATTTGACTAGCTGACTTTATGTCAGGATTCCCACAATTCTCCCTTTAAGTTACATTTATTTGATAAAGCACCTTATAGAACTCATTAGAAATACTTAACTCTTACCAGTTTACTTACACAATAGAAACACTGAACTTGCCAGTTTAGTGCAATGAATATTAGAAAGGTTACAAATGAAGAGATACATAGGTTGAGGTATTGGGGAAGGGACGTGGAACTTCCATGCCTTCTCTGATTGTGCTACTTTTGGGAACCTCCATGTTTAACTATCTGGAAGTATTGTGAACCCTATCCTTTTGGCTTTTTATGAAGGCTTCATTACATTGGTTATCAGCTTAACCTTCATTCCCTCTCCCCTCCCTTAAGGTTAGGGATTAGAGTTGACAATCCCAGCTGTTTAATCCTACCTTGGTCTTTCTGGTGACCAGCTCTCATCCTGAAGGTACCTAGAGTCCACCAGCTACCAGTCACTCATTAACATATAAAAAGACATATCACTTTGAAGATTCCACAGAATCTTTAGAAGCTGTGTGCCAAGAAGCCAGGAAGAAAGCCAAATTTGTATTTTATCCTATCACAAATACCCTTTTACTTCAATGTGAAGGGCGTTTCTTAACCTTTTTATGTTGGTTAGGCCTAGTGGTAATGAACTCCCTTAGGTTTTGATTTTTGGCAGCATCTTAATTTTGCCTTTATTTTTGCAGGACAGTTTTGCCAGATACCGAATTCTTGGTTGATAGTTTTAGATACTGAATTCTGGTTGATAGTTTTTTCTTTTAGTACTTTAAATATGCCATTCTCCTGCTTTCTGTTCACCATGGTTTCTGATAAAAAATAATAATATTATTGAGTTATGTTATTAATGTTTTGTGATAAGTTGCTTCTTTCTTGTTACTTTCCAAGTTTCTCTCTTTGCCTTTTAGCAGATTGATTATATGTTTCAGTGTAGATCTCTTTGAGTATATCCTACTTTGAGTTTAGTGAACTTACTGGATTTGCAGATTCTTGCCTGTCAAAATTAGGGAAGTATTTGTCAATGATTCCTTCAGATACTCTTTTCAGATCTTCTTCAGATCTCCTCCTTAGAATCTCATGATACATATATTGGTCCAATTGATGACAGCCCTCAGGTTCCTCCCGGTATGTTCACCTCTCTTAATTTGTATTCTTTCTGTTCCTTATACTTGATATTTTTAGTTAACCTGTCTTCATGTTCATTGATTTTTAAAATTTTGTTTGCTCGAATTTGCTATTGAACTTCCTTAATAATTCTTTCCTTTCCAGTATTATACTTTTTGTATCTAGAATTTTTGTTTGATTCCTTTTTATAATTTCTCTCTTTATTGATATTTTATTTGTTTTGACATTACTTTTCTGGGTTCCTTGAGCTCTTCATTCATGGTTCCTTTTAGTTTTCTGTGCATATTTAAGATAGTTTATTTAAAGTCTTTTTGGAGTAAGTATGATGCCTATACTTCTGAAGGAACTTTCTGCTAATTTCTTCTGTGAATGTGCCATACTTTCTTGTTTTTTTTTGGCGTGCATTATCCAGATATTGTAACCACACAAAAGAACTATAAGAAAACTACACAAACTAGTATGTTAATTAATATAGATACAGAAATCCTTAACAAATGTTACAACCAGATACTGTGATATTTGAAAAGTATAATATACTATGAGTAAAGGATTTTTTACCCTAGGAATGCAAGGATGAGTCATCAATCAAGCCTATTAACCCCACTAATAGAGTTAAGAAGAGGAAGTATAATCTCAATAGAGGTGGCAAAAGCATTGACAGAATCTGACATCTGTTCATGATAGAAAATCTCATAACAAACTGGAAATAGAAGAGGACTTCTCCCATTTGTAAAGGACATCTTAGAAAAATCAACAGCTGTTACAGATATTTGGAAGAAGACTGCTTTCCTCATAAAATTAAGAATAGTACAATAATGGCAGTTTCTTCTATTTCTAATCAAATTCATGTCAAATAAGGCAAGAAAAATAAAGAAAATGCTGAATCTACTTTTCCTGAACTCTATAAATAGAACAGTAAAGCAGTACCTCTGTTTACACTTCAGTGGTAGGGATTCAGCCTAATCTGACTGCAATAAGTCCGAACAGCTTTGATTGCCCCTGAGTCTTTGACTGACAGATTTGATGTTGGCTTGAGATAAATTGTTTACATTCTGACTTAGAAGAAAGCCACTCTTGTCCTGACCATTACATAAGCTTCCTTCCTTTGACTGAAGTTGTAGGGATGTACCAATCTTGCTGCACTCTTGACTTTTGTCAGTAAGTCCCCAATACATTGCACTTTGTCTGATCTTGTTCTTTTTACCACATTCTTAGGTCTTATAGAACTTATGGTCAGTTCTTTTACATTGTATTTTCCCCAAATAATGGTTTATTGAATATTTGAGCATACTCTGAACAGCTACTGCTTAAAAAATACTCAAACTATTACTGCTCATTGACAATGTGCATGGTCACAAACAATCTCTGACAGAAAGGTACAACAAAACTTAAGTTTTTATGCCCGCTAATACAGTGCCCATTTCGATAGTGCATGGATCAAAGAGTAATTTCAATTTTCAAGTCTTATTATTGAAGAAATACATTTTGTAAGGTATATATTGATACATGCAACAATGAGTGACTAAGGAGGAGCTAAGTATCCAGGGTATTTTAGAAAATGAATCTAAATTCCAAAATCTGACACATATATGGTAAAAGAGGAAAATAATATCCAGTCCCTTTCCTGGACATAGATATAATAATTTAAAAACATTGAAAGTTGAAATTATTGTAGTATAAGTGGTTATTCTTTTATAGGATGCCTATTGATTATCAGGAACATGAGGGAGGTTTCTGAGTTGCTGGTAATATTCTATACATGGATATGAGTGGTGGGTGCTTGGATATGTTTACATTTTGAAAATTTAGTGAAATTTATACTTAGGTTTATGGGCTCCTATGCAGTAGGTTATACTGTTTTAATAATTGTACTGTTTCTTCTCCGCAAAATGAAAACACTTTCAGGAAAGGGGAAATACAAATAACCTATGAAACTATGATATGATGCATATCTATTGCACATTTATGAACTTAAAATTAAAACTAGGGGGAAATTTCCAGTTCAGTTGGTTAAGTTTAAGATCTTTGAAAATCGTAAGTATTTGTGTGGATAAGAAGCTATGCAAACCTTTCATCTGCTGCTGGTGTTAGTGTAATATGTTTAAACACTTGGTGAGACTAGTTTGATAGTACTTCATAAGGTAACCACAGAATTCTACACTTTGCAAAAAGAGTCTTTAAAAGTCTTCAAGGATTCTTATAGTGATTCTATAAATAAAAGCAAAAATCTGTAAATAGTTTTCAACAAGAGTGGTGGACAAATAAGTAAATATTGGTTTATACATCAGTGAGATACAACTTAGTGAAAATTGGTGAACTGTTGGTACAATTAAAATTCAGATTATTTTGTAAAAGAAGGAAGTTTCAAGAAAATATATATAATATTCACTTTTTCTACAGTTTAGAAAGAGCCATACTAAACATTGTATTGTTACATAATTAATCATAGGAGCTTAAATATAAACAACTAAATAGAAAGAAAATCATGATCAGTGTAGGAAATGTGAACAAGGAGGAACACTTGAGATGATTCTAAGATCAGGGTATGGTAATGTTTCATTTCCAGGTCTGGGTGAAAGATTCAGGCATGTTATTGTTAGTATTATATGTTTTTATATATTATGTTTCCCAACACAGTAAAAAAGTAATTTTACTGAAATATCCCTAAAAAATAAAGGTGAAATTGCATTGTTGAGATTTGTGGTAGGTTGTCATGGATGTCCTGGAGATGGTTTCCTTATTTAGTAAAATATTGAGTTAAAATTTATCTGATTTTTTTTTCTTACAGGAAAGGAAGTTATTATCAAGGAAATTGTTATAACAGTTCTATAATTCAGGTTTAGAACATTAAAATTTGTAAATCTACTTTAAATCTACATTTTAAAATGTACCTTTCTAATTTAGTCTCAGTTTCTTCTCAGATTGTTTAAATTGTCTTATCCAAATTGACAATTTTAATAAAAAGTTTGTGTGTTACTTGACAGGGAATTGCTTTTTTTCCCCCCCAGATTCCAACATCTACTACTTCAGGACCATCACATATTTCACAGAAGATAATTCCTATTTTGGAACTTCCATGTATTACTGAGGATGGTAAAATGAATTTCTTAAGGAAATTTTTGATATCATATGTTATTAATTTCCATTTTGAAGCATATTTTCCTGATATGAATATTTAGAGGAGGGGAAATATCTTTTTCTTTTAACCTAGGTTTTCTGTAAATAAAGATTACAAGACAAAACTAACAAATTTATTAACAGTTGCATCTTATTTTTACATGGCAGACACTGGAGATTAGTAATTCAAAAGGGCAATTAAAACTCAGCTTATATACCAATTTGGGTTAAAAAGAGAAAAGGAGTTCTGTGCTCCTGTGCTAGAGGGAGGGAAGTTTCAGAAAGGTAACCTGGAGAGGTATGGTATAAAAGGATAAGATTTATTATGCTGAATAAAGGCAGCATCTTCCCCTTTGGTAAGAATTTCTCATAAGATTAAGAGTTATCTTTCTTGTATAGGAGATATCCTTACAAAGGCATATATCCTTTATACATTCTAATATCCCTTATAAAAGGGAAACTCATGCTTTTTCTTCAGAGTTGTTTCTGTGTATGTTGTTTCTCAAAGTAATGAACTCTCAATGTAACCCTTTTGTCAAAAAGACATTAAATGGTATAGTCTCATTTCCTATAGTCATATAAAAAAAAAAAACACAACAACAGGCAGTAGCAGATATTTTTGTATTTTGAAGACATTTTCACTGAAATTTCTTTAAAATGTAATACAATTTGGATATTACTTAAAGTTGCTTTTGGGATAGAATTTTTTTCCTTTTCTTTTTTCTTTTTTTTTTGGTGTAAGTTGAATTTTTAATTCCAATAATCACTAGTAAATGAATAATATTTATTCAATTTGGGATTAAAAAACTCCACAAAACTCTGTAGATATCTAATTTATAATGTGATATTTAATTATTTGGAAAATTTTGCTGTAGGAAAACTTTTATATTGTCTTTTATTGAAGAAAAATCAAGTTTTAATACCTAAATTCACCTATAAAAATATTGTAAATAATCTAATGTCTAATATTTGTTTTATCATGATCACACTGGAAAAAAGTATTTCTGTATTTTTAAGACTAAAAAAGGCTAAATGTTAAATAACAAAAAGTGCCATCCTAAATCCCATTTTCTAAGAAATACATTTTTGTATATGGTGACCAGAGAGGAAATTTAGTGAGGTCATGTACTCTTAACGTCAATTTTAAGTTATTAGGGATATATTTCAGATTGTTTTAGGTTCCTTTAAATCTCTTTTTAGTTTTATTCAGTGGTTGAAGTTTTTCATGTTTTTGATCTTTTTAAAGGTCAGGGTGGTATCTAAATATATGGAGAGAGAGAGAAATAGTTGCATAGCATACAGTAGTTGCACAGTGTTTGGTAATCTCCCTTTATTCATGGAAGATACATTTTTATACTCTCAGTGGATGTCTGAAATCACAGATAGTACCAAATTCTATTAATACTATGTTTTTCCTGTACGTGTATACCTGTGATTAAGTTCAGTGTTCTTTTCACCTTAGTTAAGCACTTAATATTGCACTCAGTGTCTATACGAGGTATAGCCATATATGAGGTATGACATTGAAACTAGCATGAATTTATTTTTGTGTCAGTTTCACAGAGTCCTCATTTCTAGAGTGGATCTTGGCAACATCAGTATATGGTTTTTTCTTTCCTTAAAAATTCAGAACTTTGCCAGGTGCGGTGGCACACGCCTGTAATCCCAGCCCTTGGGAAGCTGAGGCAGGAGGATCCCGAGTTCAAAGCCAGCCTCAGCAACTTAGTGAGGCTCTAAGCAACTCAGTGAGACCCTGTCTCTAGATAAAATACAAAATAGGGCTGGGGAGTGGCTCAGTGGAGGAGTACCCCTGGGTTCAATTCCCAGTACCAAAAAAAAAAAAAAAGAAAAAAAATTTCAGAACTTTTACCTTTTCATTTAAAGGAAGCATTTTATGGCTTCTCTCTGGCATGTGTGAATTGCTAGCATCACTACTCTAGGGCTTTGGGGCCAGTAGTGAATAAAATACATGTACACACCTCCCACAGTTTCACAAGAGTCCATCTGATAACCAAGATGGTTGTTAAGTGACTAATGGATGGGTATTGTGTGCAGTATGAATACTGAAGGAGTCCAGGGAATTGCACCTCCAAAGATGGTACCTTGGCACCTTAGTATGCTGATTATTTTAAATTAAGGGTCCTTGGAGAGCAGCAGATCCTGGAAAAGCTTTTTCCATGATACCACATAAAGACTAAAACTGCCAAATATGGAAACAGTGATCTTTAGCTAAACTCATGTCTGTAGAAAGGAAAATTAAAGAATATAATCACACTGGACTAAATTTGTTATAAGCTGTTGTCTGTCTCCTAGGACCATTCAATGCCCAAAAAGAATCATTAACAATATCTGAACATAGAGCTTATTCATTTACCTAAAATAATTCACTACCCCTCCAATTGTCACATTTCACATCCCTCTTTCCCTTATAAAGATGGATATATAAGTACCTGAACCACATTGGGTTGTTTGGATAACCACAATTCTGTGATTCTCCTCTTTGCATGTTAACACATATATGTATTTTTTCCTATTATCATCAGTTCATGCCAGCAAACTTTCAGACTTTTGGAAAGAGAAGGGAAACTTCTTTCTTTACCCCTACAATATACTGACAAAAGAATAATTCATTTCTTGGAATAGGGCAAGATTTCCTAATGCTACTCAGGATAGCATGCAATTTAAACCTTTTAATAATTTTAAATAGAGGTTTCTTGGAATTTTTCATTTAATATTTTTAAGCTGTGTGTAACTGTGGGTAACTGAAATCACATAAAACAAATCTGCAAATGGGGGAGGGGTTGCTTCATTCAAACTTCAGCGCCTGCCTTCTGCTACTAATATTGCAGAGTTTATATCTAAGTCCTTTTAGACTGTTGAGGTAAATGAGTACTTTATCATGTTATTGTGAATATTTATGATGTGTATAATCCTGGGTGTTGTCATTTACTGTAAAATATTCTCATGAAACTTTGAAATAGACTAATAATTTTATAAGGTGATCTTCTGTAAGCTAAAGAATACATTTTGTAGTTTTTCTATACTTTTTTGTTGTTAAGAATGCTATTTGTTCAAAAGTAATTTCTGTATTCTTTTCCATTTACTTTAATTCTCATGTTTCTATTAAATTTTTTAAAATAGATATTAGTGTTTTAATGTATATATTTCAGAAAAATTATTAGTTATTAAATTGTTTTTTATTATTGACTGAAACAATATTCTTGAAATTTAGACTCAGAGGAAGAATTTTTTGATGCACCATGTAGTCCCTTGGGAGAGTCTCAAGATCCAGCTAGAACCAAAAGTACTCAGCAGAAAAAGTTACAAAAGCAAGCATGTTCAGTAAATTTGACTGAGTTTAAAATGCGATTTGAAGTAGCAGAGGTATGTGATATGGTAAAATTAATATCAGTAATTTAAATTGTCATGTCTATCATTTACAGCCTCATTGCTAATAGGTACTACATCCCAATTAAACTAAAAGCAGATTTTCTGTACAATGCCATGTGATTCCCTTTCACCCTCCCCTTTTGTTTGAAGAATAACTTATTTAATCAAGAATTAGTTGTTTAGATATGATATGCTGTGAGTTTTCAATACATGTTTCTGAAAAATGATTATATAGTAAGTGGAGTGGTGATTATATGTGGGGAGTAGTGATTATAAAATTGCTTCTAAGCTTTAAATACATAGTACATCATTTATATTGTGTGTATGTGCATATACATTTCATATATCCATATATAACCTCTGCAAATAAACATGATTTTGTTTTAATAGTGGTAGTTTCATTTTCCATTCTTCTTCAGGTTTTGATTCAATTTTATCATCTTGTGGGAGATTGTGAACTACCTGTGATAGAAATCGATGTTTTAGGATTAGGCACAGAAGTTGAACTTAGAACATTTGATTTGAAAGCAAGTGCCTTTTTGAAAGAGTTCTGCTTAAAATGCCCAGAATACTTAGGTAAGAATCTCTATTTCTTAAATAAATTAATTTCATTGTTTAACTGCCTGCTGGAGAACTTTGAATTCTTTTAGACTTTGAATCAGTATGTTTGCTAAAATAGTCTCAGAGAACTATTGTATTGTGTTTGTACTTTTATAATTTGTATGTCTGTTTTCTATTGCTATAGCAAAATACCTGAGATTGAGTAATAAGTATAGGAAAGAAGTTCAGTTAACTCATAAATTTGGAGGTTGAAAGGCCAAGCTCCAGTGGCTTCCCTTTATTTGGCCTCTGATGAGAACCTCTTGGGGAGCAACGTTAAGACAGGAGTATGTGTAGTAGAGATCACATGGTGAGACAGGAAGCAGAAACTGATTCAGGGATCAGGCTCACTCTAACTATTTACTCTAATGAAACTAACTGGGGTCACACAAGAACTATATTAATGCCTCCTCAGGATAGTGTCTCCAGTGACCTAATCATTCCCACTAAACTCTATCTCTTGAAGGTTTGACCACCTTACCACCACAACCCTGAAGACCAGGACTCCAGCACATTAATCCTGGGGGGACAAACCACATCCAAACCTTAGCAGAGTTAGTCTTTGACTTTTCTTACAGTTGGAATCTGAGGAAGGGGTAGACAGAGAAAAAGTGAAGATGATTTTTTTTTCATTAAGGGAAATCAAATGTGATTAAATTTTAAATCTACATTTAATACAGGAACACTAAATTAGTTTCCTGTTACTGCTGTAACAATTTACTACGAACTTGGTCTCAAAACAACACAAATTTATTATATTAAAGTTCTATAGGGCAGAAATCTGATATGTACAGAGAAAACTATGTTATATGATTTATCAATATGTCAAAATGAACCCCAGTATTATGTATAACGATAATGCACTAAGGGAAAAAAAGAGAGACCTGAGAACATAAATCAAGGGGTCAGTAAGAGTTCCCTTTTGGAGGCTCTAGAGGAGGATCTATTTCCCTGTTCATAATGTTGTTACTAAATTCATTTGCACATGATTTAAGTTTGTTTTCTTGCTACCTGTTAGCTCATAGCTGTCCTTAATTTCTAGAGGTTTCTATTGGTTCTTGCATTGTATCTTCCTAAGTCTCTGACCCAACACAGGGTGTCAGATCCTCATAGGGCTATCTCTAACCTCCACTTCTACCTTTTCCTTCCATTCTTAACTCAGGTGAAAAATCCAGGATAATCTCCATTTAACCGTAATCACATCTTCAAAGTCCATTTTGCCATATAATCCCTGAAGATAACAGTGTAGCCCTGAAGATAACAGTGTAGCTGTCCTGTCTTGTTTTTCTTGTTTTTGAAGGGAATGATATTCTATCACAAAACTTTTTTTTCCCAGAATCATAATGGATCTATTACATCTGAGAAAATACTCTTGTTTTCTTTGTTAGGGATTTAGGTAGATACTATTTATATTTCTTCTTTTATGTTTTTTGAATCCGTAGTTTACATTAGCATTCATAGTTTACATTAGAGTTCACTCATTGTGCTATAGATTTATGCATTTAGACAGAAGAATAATGGCAAGCATCCATCATTATATTTATCAAAGGGAGTACTCCAGTGCTAAAAGTCCTCTTTGCTTCATCTTAATCATCATTCCCTCCCCTATAACCAGTGGAGTTACTGATCTTTTTATTATCTCCAAATTTTTGCCTTTTCAAGCATGTCATATAATTGGAATCATACAGTATGTATCCTTTTTCTGATTGAATTCTTTCATTTAGTAATATGTATTTAAATTTTCTTTATATCTTTTCATGGCTTGATAGCATTTTTTTAAGGAAGGAATAATGTTCCATCATCTAGGTATATCATGGTTTATTTAATTTTTTCACCTACTGTAGGACATCTTAGTTGTTTCCAAGTTTTGCCAGTTATGAATAAAGCTACTAGAAATATCCATATGCAGGTGGTTGTGTAGACTTAAGTTTTTGGTTTCTTCGAGTAAATGCCAAAGAGTCTGTGATAATTGAATCATATGGTGAGAGTATGTGTAGTTCAGTAAGTACCAACTGTTTTCCAAAGTGGTTGTACCATTTGCATTTCTACTGGTGATACAAATAACAGTGCCACCATTTGGTGGTGTTAGAATTCTGGATTTGCACCATTCTAATAGGTACATAGTAATAATTTGCATTTCTCTAGTGACATGGTGTGAAGCCTTTATTCGTCTGCTTATTTGCCGTATGTATGCCTTCTTTGGTGAGCTCTCAAGATCTGTGGCCCATTTTTTAATCAGATTAGTTAGTACAGCCTGAAAATGGGTCAAGAGATAATTTATATATTTTTTTTTTTCATTTGCTGCTCTAGAACTTGACTGTGATAGACTGTCATGGTTATCTCTTGCTAAAAAGATCACATATGTATCAGATACAGAATTTTATTATGCTCTTTTTACCAAGAAGCAGTTCCCTTAGATAATTGGAAAGAAAAGTAAACCAATTCAAAAAGTAAACGAAATATTAGAGTAGTTGCTAATTTTTACACTTGCTTATTTTTGTTTTCTCAATAGCAAAGTATAAGAAAACAATTGCAAATAAAAACACAGGGCATACAGTTATCACTATATTCATTTGCCCTTGTTTTCTTGAGAGAGGGAATAGCACAGATTCTCATGAAAGGAAATGATCAATACATTTGTTCAGTCAATCAATAAATGTGTAAACAAAGTGGTGGACCTTATTGGGAGTAAAAGTATAGTTAGCACCTGTATTAAAAAACTGTGGGCCATAAGCTTTTAAGATGGGAGGACTTTGTGGAATTTGTGGTGTTTTTATTCCTCAAGAATAGTATAGTTATTTTGTTGTCCTTTCTGCTAGTCTCTAGGTATTGACTTCTAATAGTCATAAGTAATTTAGTGATGATGAGTGTAAAAGGCATTATACGAAAATCTCTTCCATAGTAGTTTTCTTAAAATGGCAGGTTTCGAACAGAAGTGATAATGTAATTAAAACTGATTATGCGGTAATAGAATTAATTTAATCTAAACTATATATTAAAACTTCCTCATCACATTCCTTATCAGTCTTCTCAACAACTAGGTTTTCCAGGACTGATGACTTTTCTAGTGATTTTTGTGACCTGGGGCCATAAGTCTCCATGTCCTTTCATTTAACTAATTGCTAATTTTTCTTACCTTACCTACTGTCTAGAGTTAGAAAAGTTGAGACTTTAGTATTGAGATGCAAAGGAAGGGAATGAAATTGTAAGGAGAAATTACATTTGTAGAACTGAGTAAGTACATTCCAAGAACTGGAATTGGTACAGGAAAACGGTTTTGAATTGTGTAATTATTAATATTGCCTGTGTTTATTTTCAGTTTTCCTACCAAAAAATAATCAAAACTTTTATTTTTAGATGAAAACAAGAAACCAGTTTATTTGGTCACAACTCTGGATAACACAATGGAAGATTTATTAACGTTGGAATATATGAAGGTAAGTGGTTCCATTTGTATCTGCTTGGTAGGTGGTAAGTGTGCTGATAAAATTTTATAACGAGGTTTTGTAAGTTTAGTAATACTTTGTTTAATATCTAGTTTTGTAAGTTTAGTAATATTTTGTTTTTTTAATATCTAGTGTAATCTCAGTACCTCCTAACAAAGGTTCTGTTTCTCTCAACATTCTGTGTTACATAGTTGTGATTTGTAAATACTTCATATAGCAAAATAACTGTGTTCTCAGGAGAAAGGACCTGCAATACTCCGGGGTATTGTAGAAGAAACAAATCTTTTAGCCTTGGTGAAATTTATTGTTGTATATGATGCAAAGTGATGATTTCACTTCAGTTTTTACCATTGTCTGAGTTTTCTGATTTTCCTAGTGTCAATGACTTCATTCCATTCCTATTGATATTTAATGTCTGTTTTTATCTTCTGTGAAATTTTTTGTGTACCATATGGACTATTTATGATATATTCAATGTTTTCATTGACATTACTTTTATGTAAGTACCACATTATTTATTTATTTATTTATTTTTCTTTACTTATTGATTCATTGAACACAAATGGAGTACAGCTATTGTTTCACTGCTGTACACAAAATAGAGTCACACCATCTGTGCATTCATACATGTACACAGGGCAGTGGTATCTGTCACACATGCTGTTATTATTTTTACCCCGCCCAACCCCACCCCTCCCTTCCCTCTGTGCTATCTATCCTTCCTCCATTCTTGCCACCCTTCCCCCCCGCATTATGTATCATCATTCATTTATCAGAGAGACCATTTGGCCTTTGGATTTTGGGAATTGGCTGATCTCACTTAGCATAACAGTCTCCAGCATCATCCATTTACCTACAAATGCCATAATTTTATTCTTCTTTATGGCTGAGTAATATTCCATTGTGTATATTTACCACAGTTTCTTTATCCATTCATCTACTGAAGGGCATCTAGGATGATTCCATAATCTAGCTATTGTGAATTGAGCAGCTATGAACATTGATGCGGCTGCATCATTGTAGTAATCTGATTTTAAGTCCTTTGGGTATAGGCCAAGGAGTGGGATAGCAGGGTCAAATGGTGGATCCATTCCAAGTTCTCTAAGGAATCTCCACACTGATTTCCAGAGTGGCTGCACCAACTTGCACTCCCACCAGCAATGTATGAGTGTACCCTTTTCCCCACATCCTCGCTAACACCTGTTGTTGACTGTATTCTTAATAAAAGACATTCTAATTGGGATAAGATGAAATCTTAAGGTGGTTTTTCATTTGCATTTCTCTTATAGCGAGTGATATTAAACATTTTTTCATAAATATGTTCATTGCTTGTAGATCTTCCTCTGTAAAGTGTCTGTTCATTTCCTTGGCCCATTTGTTGATTGGGTTATTAGTGTTCTTGGTGTAAAGATTTTTGAGTACTTTGTAGATTCTGGAGATTAGTGCTCTATCTGAACTGTGTGTGGCAAAGATTTTCTCCCACTCTGAAGGCTCTCTCTTCACATTGCTGATTGTTTCCTTTGCTGAGAAAAAGCTTTTTAGTTTGACTCTATCCCAATCATTGATTTCAGCTTTTATTTCTTGCGCTTTGGGAGTCATGTTAAGAAATCTGGTCCTAGGCCAACATGATAAAGATTTGGATCTATTTTCTCTTCTATTAGGTGCAGGGTCTCTGGTCTAATTTCTAGGTCCTTGATACACTTTGAGTTGAGTTTTGTACAGGGTGAGAGAGATGGGTTTAGTTTCATTTTGCTGCATATGGATTTCCAGTTTTCCCAGCTCCATTTGTTGAAGAGGCTGTCTTTTCTCTATTGCATGTTTTTGGCTCCTTTGTCAAGTATGAGATACCTGTATTTCTGTGGGTTTGTCTCTGTGTCCTCTATTCTGTACCATTGATCTACCTGTCTATTTTGGTACCAGTGCCATGCTGTTTTTGTTACTATTGCTCTGTAGTGTGGTTGAAGGTCTGGTATTGTGATACCCCCTGCTTCGCTCTTCTTGCTGAGGATTGCTTTAGCAATTCTGGGTCTCTTATTTCTCCAAATGAATTTCATGATTGCTTGCTCTATTTCTATGAGGTCTGTCATTGGGATTTTAATTGGAATTGCATTGAATTTGTATAGCACTTTTGGAAGTATGGCCATTTTTGACAATATTAATTCTGCCTATCCAAGAACATGGGAGATCTTTCCATCTTCTCAGATGCTCTTTAACTTCTTTCTTTAGTGTTCTGTAGTTCTCATTGTAGAGGTCTTTCACTTCTTTTGTTAGATTGATTCCCAAGATTTTTTTTTGTTGTTGAGGTTAACGTGAATGGGGTAGTTTTCCTAATTTCTCTCTCAGAGGATGCATCAATTACAAATAAAAATGCATTAGATTTATGAGCATTAATTTTATATCCTGCTACTTTACTGAATTCATTTATAAGTTTCAGAAGTTTTCTGGTGGAATTCTTAGGGTCTTCTAAATAGAGAATCATGTCATCAGCAAATAGGGATAGTTTGAGCTCTTCTTTTGCTATTCGTATTCCTCTAATTTCTTTGGTCTGTCTAATTGCTCTGGCTAGAGTTTCAAGAGCAATGTTGAATAGTAGTGGCGAAAGAGGGCATCCCTGCCTTGTTCCAGTTCTCAGGGGGAATGCTTTCAATTTCTCTCCATTTAGAATGATGTTAGCTGTGGGCTTAGCCTAGATAGCCTTTGCAATGTTAAGGAATGTCCCCACTATCCCTATTTTTTCTAGTGTTTTGAGCATGAAGGGGTGTTGTATTTTATCAAATGCTTTCTCTGCATCTATTGAAATAATCATGTGGTTCTTGACTTTAAGTCTGTTGATGTGGTGAATTATGTGGTTCTTGACTTTAAGTCTGTTGATGTGGTGAATTACATTTATTGATTTCCGGATGTTGAACCAACCTTGCATCAACGGGATGAAACCCACTTGATCATGGTGCACTATCTTTTTAATATGCTTTTGTATGCGGTTCGCTAAAATTTTGTTAAGAATTTTTGCATCTATGTTCATTAGAGATATGGGTCTGAAATTTTCTTGATGTGTCCTTCTCTGGTTTTGGTATCAGGGTGATATTAGTGTCATAGAATGAGTTTGGAAGGGTTCCCTCCTCCTCTATTTCGTGAAATACTTTGAGGAGTATTGGAATGAGCTCTTCTTTGAAGGCCTTGTAGAACTCGGCTGTGAATCCATCTGGTCCTGGACTTTTCTTCGTTGGTAGGCTTTTGATGACTTCTTCTATTTCATTGCTTGAAATTGATCTATTTAAGTTGTGTTTGTCCTCCAGATTCAGTTTGGGTGGCTCATATATATACCTCTAGGAACCTGTTGATGTCTTCCATGTTTTCTATTTTGTTGGAGTATAAATTTTCAAAGTAACTTCTTATTATGTTTTGTATTTCAATTGTGTCTGTTGTAATATTTCCATTTCCATCACGAATTTAATAATTTGGAGTTTCTCTCTCCTTCTCTTTGTTAGCGTGGCTAAGGGTTTATCAATTTTGTTTATTTTTTCAAAGAACCAACTTTTTGTTTCGTCAATTTTTTGAATTGTTTCTTTTGTTTCAGTTTCGTTGATTTCAGCTCTGATTTTGATTATTTCCTGTCTTCTACTACTTTTGGTGATGATCTGTTCCTCTTTTTCTAGGGCTTTGAGCTGTAATGTGAGGTCATTGATTTGTTGACTTTTCATTCTTTCATTAAATGCACTCCATGCAATGAATTTTCCTCTTAGCACTGCTTTCATAGTGTCCCAGAGATTTTGATATGTTGTATCTTTGTTCTCGCTGACCTCTAAGAATCTTTTAATTTCCCCCCTAATGTCTTCTGTTATCCATGTATCATTCAATAGCATATTATTTAATCTCCAGGTCTTGGAGTAGTTTCTGTTTCTAACTTTCTCGTTGATGTCTAATTTCATTCCATTATGATCTGATAGTATACAAGGTAGTATCTCTATGTTTTTGTATTTGCTAAGAGTAGCTTTGTGGCATAACATATGGTCTATTTTAGAGAAGGAACCATGAGCTGCTGAGAAGAAAGCGTATTCACTTTTTGATGGATGGAATATTCTATATATGTCTGTTAAGTCCAAATTAGTGATTGTGTCATTGAGTCCTATGGTTTCTTTGTTCAATTTTTGCTTGGAAGATCTGTTCAACGGTGAGAGAGGAGTGTTAAAGTCCTCCAGTATTATTGTGTTTTGGTCTGCTTGATTCCTGAAATTTGAAGGATCTGATTGATGTACATGGATGCACCATTGTTTGGTGCATAAATTTTTATGATTGTTATGTCTTGCTGATTTATGCTTCCTTTAAGCAGTATGAAATGTCCTTCTCTATCCCTTCTGACTAACTTTGGCTTGAAGTCTGCTTTATCTGAAATGAGAATGGAAACCCCAGCTTTTTTACTCAGTCCATGTGCATGGTATGTTTTTTCCCAACCTCTCACCTTTAGTCTGTAGGCATGTTTTTCTATGAGATGAGTCTCTTGAAGGCAGCATATTATTGGGTCTTTCTTTTTAATCCAGTCTGCCAGTCTATGTCTTTTGATTGATGAGTTTAGGCCATTTACATTCAGGGTTATTATTGAGATATGACTTGTATTTCCTGTCATTTTAGCTTTTTTAGGGTTTTTAGCTTAACTTTGTTTCTCCTTTGATTGACTCTTTCTTTAGGGTAGTTCCTCCCCATGGTGACCGAGGTTGCTATTTTTCATTTCTTCCTCTTCGAATATTTTGTTGAGAATGTTCTGTAGGGCAGGCTTTCTCTTTGTGAATTCTTTAAGCTTTTGTTTATCATGGAAGGATTTTATTTCATCATCAAATCTGAAGGTAAGTTTTGCTGGGTATAAGATTCTTGGTTGGCATCCGTTTTCTTTCAGAGCTTGAAATATGTTGTTCCAGGCCCTTCTTGCTTTTAGGGTCTGGGCTGAGAAATCTGCTGATATCCGTATTGGTTTCCCCCTGTAGGTAATCTGCTGCTTTTCTCTCGCAGCCTTTAAAATTCTATCTTTGTTTTGTATGTTAGGTATTTTCATTATAACGTGCCTTGGTGTGGATCTGTTGAAATTCTGTGCGTTTGGTGTCCTGTAGGCCCCTTGTAATTGATTTTCCATCTCATTCATCATATTTGGGAAATTTTCTGATATTATTTCATTGAACAGATTATTCATTCCCTTGGTTTGTATCTCTGTGCCTTCCTCAATCCCAATATCTCTTAAGTTTGGTCTTTTCATGATGTCCCATATTTCTTGGAGGTTTCGTTCATGATTCCTAACCATCTTCTCTGTTTCTTCGACTTTGTTTTCAAGATTAAATATTTTGTCTTCATTGTCTGAGGTTCTGTCTTCCAAGTGATCTATTCTGTTAATTATGCTTTCTATTGAGTTTTTAACTTGGTTGATTGTTTCCTTCATTTCCTTGTTTCCTTCAAGGATTTCTGTTTGTTTTTTTCTCAGAACTTCTCTTTATTGAAATGATTTTTTGCTTCCTGCAATTGCTCTATTAGCTGATTATTCATAGCCTGAATCTGCTCTCTCGTCCCATCATTCTCTTCTCGGATCATTTTAATTATGAACATTCTGAACTCCCTTTCTGTCATTCCTTCTACCATGCTGTCTTTGGGTTCTCTTGATGTATCATCTAGGTTTGTTTGGGACACTTTCTTCCTGTGTTTTCTCATGTTGCTCATGTATCTTCCCCTCTAGTAGTGCAAATCAGAGGGATTGCAATTTCCTTGTAAAGACTTAAAGTGTCCCTGCAGATTTCCAGTAACTCACCCGATGTTTGAGAGGTGGTTGATCAAGCAGTGACCCAAGATAGTTGCTGTCCCACTCCCTCCCGGTTGCGAATGATCAATGCTTCTGGGCAGAGGCAACCGGGAGCCACAGTGCCTTGTCCCCGCCGGAAGGCCTGAGCTCAGCTCCGAGGGCTCAGGCAGCTGAAGATGGTCTCTCTCCACCAGGGAAGCTGCAGAATGGCCTCCCACATTATTTTAATACCTACTTTATAATAGAAATTATGCTGTAAGAGTAGTTCATTGCTCTCAAGACCATTTTTTTTCTCCATTCTTTTTTTATATATATTTTATTGTTTGTTCTATTTAGTTATACATGACAGCAGAATGCATTTTGATTCATTGTACACAAATGGAGTACAACTTTTCATTTCTCTGATTTTGTACACAATGTAATGTCACACCATTCATGTACACGTACATGTACATAGGGTAATAATGTTTGTCTCATTCCACCATCTTTCCTCCCCCATCCCCCATTTCCCTCTTTGCATTCTTCCTTCATTCTTCCTTTACCCCGCCACCCCATTATGTATCAGCATCCACTTATTAGAAAAAACATTTGGCCTTTGTTTTTTTGGGGTGGACTGATTTCACTTAGCATGATATTCTCTAACTTCATCCATTTACCTGCAAGTGCCATAATTTTATTCTTCTTTATGGCTGAATAATATTCCATGCTGTATATATACCACAGTTTCTTTATCCATTCATCTATTGAAAGGCATCTAGGTTGGTTCCACAATCTAGCTATTGTGAATTGAGCTGTGATAAACATTGATGTGGCTATGTCACAGTATAATGCTGATTTTAAGTTCTTTCGGTATAAAATGAGGAGTAGAATAGCTGGGTCAAATGGTGGTTCCGTTCCAAGTTTTCTGAGGAATTTCCATACTGCTTTCCAGAGTGACTGTACCAATTTGCAATCCCACCAGCAATGTATGAGTTTATCTTTTTCCCCACATCCTCACCAACACCTATATTTGGTTGGATTCTTTTTTGTTGCTATTGTTTTTTGGGTTTTGTAGTGTTGGAGATCAAAACCAGGGCCTTATGCATAGGAGGCAAGCACTCTACCAGCTTAGCAATATTCCCAGCCCATGTTGCTTGTATTCTTGATAATATCCATTCTAATTGGAGTGAGGTGAAATCTTAAGTAGTTTTGATTTGCATTTTTGTAATTACTAGATATTTTAAATATTTTTTCATGTATTTGTTGATTGATTATATGTCTTCTGTGAAGTGTCTGTTCAGTTCCTTAGCCCATTTATTGATTGGGTTATTTGTAATTTTGGTGATAAGTTTTTTGAGTTCTTTATAAATTGTGGAGATTAGTGCTCTTTTTGAAGTATGTGTGATAAAGATTTCTCCCACTCTGTAGACTCTCTCTTCACATTGCTGATTGTTTCCTTTGCTGAGAAAAAGCTTTTTAGTTTGAATCTATCCCACATATTGATTCTTGCTTTTATTTCTTGCGCTTTGGGAGTCATGTTAAGGAAATCTTGTCCTAGACCAACATGATGAAGATTTGGCTTACTTTTTTTTCTATTTGGTTGCAGAGTCTCTGGTCTAGGTACTTGTTCCATTTTGACTTGAATTTTTTGTAGCATGAGAGGAGTTTAATCTCATTTTGCTGCATATGGATTGGGGGCGGTTTCCCATTCCTCATAGATACAGGGAAGAGTTTCTGTCAGGGGACAATGGTGCTGGTAATCAGTTAATTAATAATAAACTTATCTAATCAATGTAAACAAGAGCCAGTAATCTTTGCATATGGAAGGGGGTGTGGTGGATGGCGCCATACTAGATCTAGCCTCCAATAAGATGGAGAAGCCTACCTTCCCTTTATTTGTAGTTGCATAGGTACAGCAGCCCAGACCAAGAGGGGCTTCTTCTATGAGGAACAGGGTGGGGTGGAGTTAGGGAAGCCATTTGCTTAGAGAATTAGCATATCCTCATGGATGCATCACTCTGTACAGGGCCACTTACTCCCTGGCTATCTGAAACAGTCTTCCATGACTGCCAGTTCCTGGGAGTCAGACCCCTGTATCCCGTGGCTCAGCCAAGCCTGATTCTGGTAAACATGGATGGCTCCCACAGTGGATTTCCAGTTTTCCCACACCATTTGTTGAAGAGGCAATCTTTTCTCCATTGTATGTTTTTGGCACCTTTTTCTAGTATGAGATAACTGTATTTATGTGGGTTTGTCTCTGTTCTGAACCATTGATCTACCTATTTTGGTGGTAATACCATGCTGTTTTTGTTATTATTGCTTTGTAGTATAGTTGAAGTTTTGGTATTATGACCCCCTGCTTCACTCTTCCTGCTAAGGATTGCTTTGGCTATTCTGGGTCTTTTATTCTTCCAAATGAATTTCATGATTGCTTTCTCTATTTCTATGAGGTACGTCATTGAAATTTTAATTTGAATTTCATCGAATCTTTATAACAGTTTTGGTAGTGTGGCTATTTTGACAATATTAATTCTGCCTATCCAAGAACATGGGAGATCTTTCCATTTTCTAAAGTTTTCTTTAATTTCTTTCTTTAGTCTTCTGTAGTTTTCATTGCAGAGGTCTTTTACCTGTTTTGTTAGATTGATTCCCAAGTGGTTGTTTTGGGGTTTTTTTGAGGCTATTGTGAATGGGGTAGTTTTCCTGATTTTTCTTTCTTTAGATTTGTGACTTTATGAATAGAAATGCATTAGATATATGAGGGTTGATTTTATATTCTGCTACTTTGCTGAATTCATCTATTAGTTCTAGAAGTTTTCTAGTAGAATTTTTGGATCCTCTAAATATAGAATCATGTCATCAACAAATAGTGATAGTTTGAGTTCTTCTTTTCCTATTCGTATCCCTTTAATTTCTTTCAGGTCTGTCTGATTGTTCTGGCTAGAGTTTCCAGGACGATACTGAAGAGAAGTGGTAAAAGAGGGCATCCCTGTTTTGTTCCAGTCTTTAGAGGGAATTCTTTTGTTTTTCTCTATTTAGAATGATTTTGGCCTTGGGCTTAGCATAAATAGCCTTTACAGTGTTGAGATATGTTCCTACTACTCATTTTTTCTACTGTTTTGAGCATGAAGGGGTGCTATGTTTTAGGAAATGCTTGTTCTGCATCTATTGAAATGATCATGCGATTTCTAACTTTAAGTCTATTGATGTAATGAATTATATTTACTGTTTTCCAGAGGTTGAACCAACCTTGCATCCCTGTGATGAACCCAACTTGATCATGTTGCACTATCTTTTTAATATGATTTTTGTATGGAATTTGCCAGAATTTTGTTAAGAATTTTTGCATCTATCTTCATCAGGGATGTTGGTCTGAAGTTTTCTTTCCTTGATGTGTCTTTGTCTGCTTTTGGTGTCAGGGTAATACTAGCTTCATAGAATGAGTTTGGAAGGGTTCCCTCCTTTTCTATTTCATGGAATACTTTGAGGAGTATTGGTGTTATTTCTTCTTTGAAGGTCTTGTAGAACTTGGCTGAGAATTCCTCTGGTCCTGGGCTTTTCTTGGTTGGTAGACTTTCAATGGTGTCCTCTGTTTCATTGCTTGACATTGATATGTTTAAATTGTCTATGTTCTCCTAATTGAGTTTAGGTGGGTCATATGTCTCTAGAAATTTGTCATTGTCTTTGAGATTTTCTGTTTTTTTGGAGTATACATTTTCAAAATAACTTCTAATTATATTTTGTATTTCAATAGTTTCTGTTGTGATCTTTACTTTTTATTATGAATTTTAGTAATTTTATTTTTCTCTCTTTGTTAGTGTGGCTAACAGTTTGTCAATTTTACTTTTTCAAAGAACCATTTTTTTTGTCCATTTTTTCAGTTGTTTCTTTTGTTTCAATTTCATTGATTTTTAGCTCTGATTTTGATTATTTCCTATCTTCTACTACCTTTTGTATTGATCTGTTCTTGTTTTTCTAGGGCTTTGAGATGTAAAGTTAGGTCATTTATTTGTTGTTTTTTTTTTTTTTCATTCTTTTAGTGAATGAACTCAGTGCTATGAATTGGCCTCTTAGTATTGCTTTCATAGTGTCCCAGACATTTTGATATGTTGTATCATTGTTCTCATTTACCTTTAAGAATTTTTTTATCTCCTTCCTGATGTCTTCTGCTATCTATGGATCATTCAATAGTGTATTATTTAGTCTCCAGGTATTGGAGTAGTTTCTGTTTTTTCTTTTATCATTGATTTCTAATTTCATTCCATTATGATCTGATAGACTACAAGGTAGTATCTCTGTTTTTTTGTATTTGCTAAGAGTTGCTTTGTAGCATAACATATGGTCTATTTTAGAGAAGGATCCATGTGCTGCTGAGAAAAATGTGTATTTGCTCGTTGATGAATGGAATATTCTGTATATGTCTGTTAAATCTAAATTATTGACTATTATTGAGTTCTATGGTTTCTTTTTTCAGTTTTTGTTTGGAAGAGCTATCTAGTGGTGAGAGAGGTGTGTTAAAGTTACCCAGTATTATTGTGCTGTGGTCTGTTTGATTCCTGAAATTGAGAAGGGTTTGTTTGACGTGCATAGATGCTTCATTGTTTGGGACATAAATATTTATGAATTGTTACGTCTTGTTATGGTTCCATTAAGCAGTATGAAATGTCCTTCCTTATCCCTTCTGTGCTATCCATTCTTGGTTTAGGTGTTTTAGGATTTTTGTCATTATGTTTCCATTAGATTTTAGATTATGAAAGTGTTCAAAAGAAAATAAAGTGAATAATGATGTATACACACAAATAATAGAATATTTTTCAAAAACAGGAAATTCTGTTATTTGCAGTAACATGGAAGAATGTGGAGGATATTATGGCAAGTAGAGTAATGCAGACACTGAAAGACTAAGACTGTATGATCTCTCTCTGTGTGGAATCTAATAAAGTTGAATTCATAGAAGTTCAAAAAAGGTGGCTACCAGAAGAGAAGGAAGATATTAGCAAGCTGTTTATAAAATGCAACAAAATTTCAGATAGATAGGAGGAATAGGTTTTATAATCTATTGCACAACAGTATGACTATAGTCAATCATAAATGTAAATTTCAAAATAACGAAATATAAATTTCAAATGTCTTACCACCAAAAAATGATAGGTAAGCTAAGTGATGGATATGTAAGTTAGCTTGATTTACCATTCCACATTGTATACATACATCAAAACATCACATCGTACCCCATAAATATATACCAATACAATTTGTTTGTTGAAAGTAATATAAATGATAAATTTAAAAAAAAGAAAAACAGTGTTTGGAAATTAACTGGACAATTCCGTGACAAACTTGTTTTCAAAAACAAAGAATTTGGAAGAACTATAAAAAGTTGTTGATGATATAATGATTGTTCTATATACTTGATATTATTTAATATGTCCTTTCTTGATAATAAGAATGATAACACACAACATGTATTGAATACTTGCTGTGTGCTAGAGAAGCCCATACCTACCAAATTTCATTTGTTCTAGTAAAGAAATTGCTTTGTTCTAGTGAAATAGTTGCCTTTTTAGGTAAATGCTTAATCTAAAATAAGTAATATATATATAGTTACCTTATACATACATATCCCTGGGCCAATTATATAAATGCATGTTAGGACTATGAATTGTGTATACACATTTTCCTAAGGTGTGCTAATAGACTTGTTTTCTCTTTTGATAGGCAGAAAAAAATGCACCTGATTTGAAAAGTACCTATAACAATGTTTTACAGTTGCTTAAGGTATGACTGAATAACAATTTTTTTAAATTTGATATTTTATAATATCAGATGTCCAAGTATATTATGAAAATTATCTAATAACTATCATTATAAAATCCTTGAGACTGAAACAATATTATAAATTGTATCTTTCATACTACAAAGCATAGTGCCTTGTAGAGACTACAGAAGCAAATTTTTATTGACCTGTTACTAAAATCAACTTTGTTCTTCAGGTGAATTTTTCATCTTTGGATATTCATTTGCATACTGAAGCACTTCTGAATACAATCAATTATCTTAATAACATCCTTCCACAGTCAGTGGAAAAACCAACCTCAGTATCTGTTGGAGAGACTGAAGACAAAGGAGATGTCATTAAAAAATTAGGTATTTTTTAAAAAATTCAATTACAATTTTTTTACCAAGTAGATCAATAAATTTAGCCTGAGACTTACTGTTAATTTATATAATTGACTTCATTATTCTGTTGCCTAAACTAGCATTCATAGGATTCATGTGTCAAGTTAATTTTAGAAAATAATATTAAAGGTAAAGAAAACTCCTGAAAAAAAGTGTTTTTTTATCATGCAGTTGGTTTTTGTTGAAGATTATATAGTAGAAGTATTTGATTTAGATTAAAATCCATGCATTTAATAATTTAATAGCATTATTTTAGAATAAGAGGAATGCAAGTTTGAAGACTAGCCTGGATAACTTAGCATGACTCTGTTTTAAAATGAAAAATAAAAAAAAGGACTGAGAATGAAGCTCAGTGTGGAAGTGCCCCTGGGTTCAGTCCCTGGTACCATAGAACAAAATAAGAAAGTAACAAAATTTGAGTAATATCAGAGTTGTGAGTTATGTGTGTGTTCATTTTTCTTCCTCCTCTTCTTTCAGTTCTAAAAATCAAACCCAGGGCTTTATAACATGCTAGGCAAGCAAGCACTCTGCCAACTGAGCTACATCTCCAGTTCTGCTCAGTATATTTTTAAACAGAGTAATGTTGAGTAATCCAATCCAAAAGTTTGAAATTCTCCAAAATCTGAAACTTTTTGAGTGTCATGTTGGTGCTAAAAATGTTTTTAGTTTTGGAGCATTTTGGATTTTTGGATTAGGTATGCTTAACCTATTACTTTTTAAAGGCAACAACAATTTGTTATTTTGATAATGACAGGTATTTCCTAATAATCATTGAGTCTTAAATATTTAGGATTTTACAGTTACATTTTCTTAGTTTCAAATCATTAGACTCCTCTAGGAACAGTGTTTCATTTTGCCTTTTTTTTTTTAATTAGGCATTGTATTTTAGAAATCCCAAGTCAGTTGGAATTATATTATTTTGCTTTTGTTCCTGCAAATCGGACTTTTAATGTCATTATTTATGTTGATAGTTCTGTTACGTTCTTAGTATGGTAACTACTAAACTTTTCTCTTATATTTTACAATATGATTTTTTTTGCAGCTTTAAAATTATCCATCAGTGAAGATATTATAACCTTGCAGATTTTAGCAGAATTATCATGTTTACAGATTTTTATTCAAGATCAGAAACATAACATTTCTGAAATTAAGATTGAAGGTAATAAATCTCATAAAATAAATTCAATAAATGATTAAATGAAAGAAAAAAACTAATAGTCATCTTTTTATTTCCTTAGGGCTTGATTCTGAAGTGATTATGAGGACTTCAGTTGTTGAAATAAATGCAAAGCTAAGGAATATAATTGTTTTGGATTCTGATACAATGGCTGTATACAAAAAGGTAAGAATTTGTTTTCATTAATGCTGTATCACTAAATATGATCATACTTTAAGAGTGGTCATACTTACCAATTATATAGACAGTAATATTTTAGCAACATGACTTGTTATGGACATGAATTTTAGGGTCAGGCATAATTGTATTATCTTAGCTCTACTCCTTAGTAGTTGTGTGGTCCTTAGCAAATTGCCTAATTTCATCTCAAGTTTCATTTCTTTCTTTGTCAAATTATGATAATTGTATCTCATAAATATGATAAGTAGTACTCCTAAACAAAGTGTTTTCAGGCAAAATTCAGTTGCCCCCCCCTTTTTTTCTTTTCCTCTTCACATACCCTAAGTCTCATAATGCATCTCAGATGTCAACATCAGAAGGTCTGAGTTTTTTTTTTTTAAAGCTTATTTTCAGGGATGCTGACTAATATAGCTTTTGTAATGTTAAGAGGGCCCTTTGAACTGGATGCTTAGTGACTGGAGAGTAGGTGTTTTGTTACTTGATGTAAAACTTTAGGGATTCTGGATATGATACTGTTTGTGGAGTTGGACAATAATGAATAATGAGGTCTGAAGAGTGAAGGAATATATCAAATAGTAAGATCAGAACACCTGAACTTCTCGTTGAGTGTAGTCAGCATTTGGAATTTGACAAGAAGAAAGGAAAAATGCATGAATGGACTTAAAGAGTGTTCTAGTCAACTTTTTCACAGCTGTAACTACAAGACCTAACAAGAACAATATTAAGGAGGAATGTGCATTTGGGGACTCTTGGTTTCAGAGGTCCATAGAACACTTGCCTGTTTCTCTAGGTCTCAGAAATGGAACATTTCTTGGTGATCCTGTCCCTCTTCCCCATGGTATTTAATTACTATGTTTCGTGGCTCCTACATGGGACCAAATATCCCACTCTGTCCCAGCAGGAGGAGACCTCTAAAGGACTTGTCCCAGGAGGATTTCTTATTCTTCTTTCAGGTATAGTTTTCTCATATCCTTGTCCCTAGAATTTTGAATCTTCATCTGAACCTTGATGGACAGGTTTACTGCCCTTTAGGTCTTAAAACTTTTATTCTGAGAAGTGGATAATCCTGGTGGTGCTTTGGACTATTTTCTGCATTGGAAGGCTTCTTTTCTTTTCCAGGAATATACCAAGGAATACTCTGATTTTCTACTTTGTCCCTGTCTTTCTCATGAGCTTCCAGAAGAGGTCCATGAAGTACCTGCAACTGAGTGTGAACTAGTCTTGTTTTTATGGTTCTGAGGGTTTCATTATCTCACATTAGTCCACAGTCCATCTTTATCACTTTAGATAAATTATTTTTACCTAACTTGTATGGTACTGGCATCTCTGTGTTCTGCTTTTTGCCTCAAGTGAGCTGGTGTTTATCTTTTGCCTTTCCTTGAAGATAAAATTTTCCCTTACATTTTAGGGTGTTTTGTTGTCATGAGACCTCGTATTTCTAATGGTTCCAAGAAAAGTTGTGATAGTTGATCTGGGTGTTTCTTGTTTTATGGTTTGGAATGACTTTCTCTCCAGGTTCATGCATACTAGGCAGAAGCACAACTGTAGACTTCTTTTCAGACCTCATACCTTTGCTTCCTGAGGATTATTGATGCTATGGTTGGAATTGATTTGCTTTTTGATGGTTCTTCAGCTCTCTTCTTGCTTCTAGAATTTAGGAGACTTGAGAAGACAGTAAATGAGTGTTCTTTCCATGTTCCAAAGTATTAAAATACATTTTACACCACCTGTTATCTCCCATTTTTAATTGGTATTACAGAGTTTGAAATTTTAAACCACTGTAATTCCAAGTTAACAATTAAGATTGGTCTTCACAAACCAGTAAGGAATGAGGAATATAGAAATAGGAGATCCTTTAAAGAATCTGGAAAATCTGTTCAAATACCTCAGATCAAAAGAAGTAGTTTTCAGTAAGTTATAAATGTAGTGTTTTTCAAACTTTTGAAAGTGAGCAAGGAAAGAACCTTTAAGTGATGACTTTTGATACAAAAGTATGAACTCTAAATGAGAATGTAAATACTGATATTCTCTCTTCTCCATTAAAAATAAAATCTGAGCCACACCTACTAATATGATTTCATGACCTACAAAGGTAGCTGCCACCATCAGTTTGAGAAACTGTACAGCTTAGGTTCTAATAAAGCAGATAGAATTTTGGCCTTGAATATGTGGAAGATTTTTCAAATATGTTTGTTTTTTATTATATTTTGCTTTATTTTTGTCCTGAAGGCATTTTACTTCAAAAATAGATTATAATAACTGGAATTTTCTCTCCTTAAGGCTGTGTATATCACTGGAAAAGAAGTTTTCAGTTTCAAACTGGTTTTTTACATGGATGTAACTGCTGGTTCTGCAGACACAGATATGAATGTGGTTGATGCCAAGGTTAATTTAACTGTTGGTTGCATTGAAGTCATTTTTGTCACAAAATTTCTGTATTCTATAGTGGTAAGTATTTTAATTATTTTTATTCTTTTATACTAGTTGGAAATGTCTGTGTATCAAACAGATGAACAACAACAAGAATTCCTTGCTTTCTAAAAAAATTTAATAATATTCTGGGTACCTTTTATAATAGTGACTGAACTGTTCAGTACCTTGTTTATATAGCATCATTTTCACATGGGTATATTCTAGTTAATTGAAATGTTTATTTTATATATTACCATTTTAACATATGTAGTGCATGTCATAATTATATATGTTATATATTAATTGAAATCTTTTTGTATATCATTGACTTAAGTCTTTGATTTGCCTGATTTCTAGCTCTAATTTTTTTTTCTTTTTTTTTTTTTTCGATGCTGGGGATTGAACCCAGGGCCTTGGGCATGCAAGGCAGGCACTCTACTAAATGAGCTATATCCCCAGCCCTCTAGCTCTAATTTTAAAAATGCCAAACGTCATTGAAATTTGTTTGGTCTTAAGTCATCATTAAGAAAATTAAATTGTTTTATTTCATTATAATTCTGTGGATATTGGAAACATCAGGACTGATATAATTCCTATATGTCTTTGTGCTAAAGCTTCCGAGTTCTTAGTTGTGCTTTCATATTTTGTTTTCTGTTTTACCCTTGCCATCAGCTGTTATTTTTTCCTCTGTTATACCTGTCTGAATGAGGTCACTATTTGTTTTTAAATCTTGGCTCTGAGTTTTAGTGTATAAACTAGATAATCAAATCTAAGGATATAAATAGAATAAGTAGGCCAAGTATAGCAAGTATACGTATGTATTGTACATATACAACATGGCATATGTATTGTTAAGTATGGCAGTTTTTATAAGGATGAATTCATATATTTACTTGGGTTTATTTGGGGGTATGGAACCCTCTTTTGTTATTTCAGAATTTTGAATCAATTTGAACTTTTTGTCATCTTTCAAATTGAAGTTACCATGCAGTTTTATAGACTTAATGTAAGGATGAGCAAATCTTCTTTGTCCAGTTTACCTTTATTGCTCAAAACATTATGTCAGTGAGCCCTCTTATGATAGCCTTATATTTAAAAACTACTGAAAATGAAATGTTTTTTTTCTGAATGTGAAAATTAAGGTTAATCTGTATACATTTTATTATTAAGGTAAGTTTTCTAGAATTTAGAAATTTGAAAACTTACTTGAGAGACCTTGAGGAAAGATATTTTATCATTTCTTTTAAAATCTTACAACATAAATGAGCTCTGTCCATTGAGGTTGTGTGTGAAAATATGATTGTTTAGGGAAAGTATAAGAAGAGGAGTAGACGTCAGTGAAACATTCCCCTATTCTTATTTCGCTTTGTTTGAGATATTAGATTTTTATTTCATCAATATCTTTGTGTTTATTTCTCAATTTATCCATCAGAAAGGTAAGATTTATTTTTTTTGGGGGGGGGTGCTGGGGATTGAACTCAGAGGTGCTTAACCACTGAGCCACATCCCCAGCCCTATTTTGTATTTTATTTAGAGACAGTGTCTCACTGAGTTGCTTAGGGCCTTGCCTCTGCTGAGGCTGGCTTTGAACTCCCGATCCTCCTGCCTTAGCCTTCCAAGCTGCTGGGATTACATACTGGAAAGCAGTATGGAGATTCCTCAGAAAACTTGGAATGGACCCACCATTTGACCCAGCTATCCCACTCCTCGGTTTATACCCAAAGGTCTTAAAATCAGCAAAGTATAGGGATGCAGCCACATCTATGTTCGTAACTGCTCAATTCACAATAGCTTGATTGTGGAATGAACCTAGATGCCCTTCAGTTGAAGAATGAATAAAAAAACTATGGTATATATGCACAGTGGAATATTACTTAGCCATAAAGAAGAATAAAATTATGGCATTTGCTGGTAAATGGGTGGAGTTGGAGAATATCATGCTAAGTGAAGTAAGCCAAACCCCAAAAACCAAAGACGAAATGTTTTCTCTGATCAGGGGATGCTGATACATAATGGGGGGGGGGGATTATGGGGGGAAGTAAGTATGGATGGTGTAGAGGAAGATGGGATGGGAGGGGGTGGGGGAAGGAAAGATAGTAGACTGAGACAGTAAAATGATATGAATCGTGTGAATCTACATTGTGAAAAAAAAGATATATTACCTGCTGTATGATTATATCAAAATGGGTTCTGCTGTCATGTATAATTAAAAAGAACCAACAAAAAAAAAAGATTTAATATAAACAGTCAGACTTTGAATAAATGCTTCTTGGTTATGTCAAGTCAGAGTTTTCCTTATGGAGGTAAAATTATACACATTAATACACATTTAGTAAATCTTATTGATCGTAATGTTAAGAATATCATTCTATATTCTTTATAGGCTTTTATAGATAATTTTCAAGCAGCTAAACAAGCCTTGGCTGAAGCAACTGTTCAGGCAGCAGGAATGGCTGCTACTGGTGTAAAAGAACTGGCACAAAGGAGTTCTAGATTGGCACTGGATATTCACATCAAAGCCCCAGTTGTGGTCATCCCACAGTCTTCAGTTTCTGAAAATGTTTTTGTTGCTGATTTTGGACTAATTACAATGAAAAATAAATTCATTCTAATATCAGAGAGCCAGAGCTATCCCCCACCTGTTATTGACTTGATAACAATAAAGCTGAGTGAAATGAGACTATATAGGTAAGTTTTTTGCAAGTATAGCTGTGTACAGTGTAATCTTTTTCTAAATTTTTATGTTAAAGACTTTAGTGGCTTAAATAGTTTTTTTAAAGTGAGATTTTATTTTATTATGATTATACTTCATTTTGTGATTCTTTCTCCCTCAAATATTTTTGGGCAAGATCAATTATAGACTTACTTTTTAAAATTGTCTTGTATTTGGAAATGCTACACTAGTTGGATTCAAGCGACACTGAATTCTTGACAAACAGGTATGACTTAAGGTTAAGGGGACAGGATTCCACTGAACGATACTCATGCTGATGAATAATGGTGTTGGAAGATATTAAAGACAAGAGGGTACTGATAATGTAAAAGAATATAGAGGCATATATAGATTGGAGATTCAATAATATCAGTCTTAAAAAATAAGCACTATTTGTTGATGGATTATAGCATGAGTTAAAGGTGGCAAACCTGGATGTTATTAATATTAAAGGAATAGTGAGAGGTGGGAGGTATTATCACAAATTAAGAAAAATTATTCCTTTTACCCTGAGATAGGTAGGGTATTAGAGAAAAACTGACATGTGTTTATAGAACTTCTTGGAAAGCCAGGCTTCAGTTAAGATAAGAAATGAATGATACATTTAGTGGAGACATTTGGAAGAAGTTGAATGATTTGTTAGCTGAGTCCAGGGATTTTGGAAATTATGAGAAAATATTGAGATAAGAGATTTCTGTTTTAATAGTTGGCTGAAGTTTCAAGTGGTTCATTAACCTGGAGAGTTTGAAGTATAAAATATATTTACTAAAAATAGAATATTTATACTTGTATTTTATCACATTTGTTTTAAAGAAATAGTAGATGTAAATTAGGCATGAATTGGTATTAAAATAGATTGTTAGAGTTCACAAGTATCTGTAGAATATTAAATCATAATACTTATAATTTTATTTCCAAAATGATTAATTTTATTGATAATGAGCATAAAAGATTGCTGACAATCTTTCGAAGACCTCAGAATAGCTGCCAACCATTCGGTATATTTGTTAAAGTTCATTTTATTTGCATATATATTTTACTTAAGTAAAATTAGGACTGTATAGTATGGTTTATGTTATAAATTGCTTTTTTTCTAACAATATGCTCTATTTTTCCATGTTTTTATTTTGAACGCATAATTGTTTTTTCTTAATTTGTTGCTCAGTTTAAAAAAATCTTTTTGTTTTTGTTAGGAATTAAGTTGATTCAATTTCTTTTCACTGTTATAACACTATAATGATGATTGATATTTCTGTTCATCAGTTCTTACATGATCATACTTTTTTAGGATAATTCATCTCTGTCGATTGAATTCCTAGAAATAGAATTATTCAGTTAAAGAATATAACCAGTTTTTCCTGAAATAACTTTAACGTAATTGGTTTGTGAAAATATTGTTTAGTTACTACTTCTTTCCATATAAGCAAGGACAAATAAGTACTTGTGTTTCTGACTGCCTATATTGTTGTATATGCTTAATCCAATTATTGAATACAGTTTAGCAAATATTTATTATGTGACTTATGTCAATCATCTGAACTAAATACTAGTAATCCAACAAAGAATAAGATAAACATAGTTCCTTGCCTTTCCTCATGAAGTTTTCACTCTAATTGAAACTAGTAAGAAGACTGTATACATTAAAATGCATTATATGCATTACTTGGATATAAAAAGTTCAAGGTACTTGTGGGCGCACATAGCAAAAGTATCTAACCCCAAGATACAGAGTAATATTGATACAAAAGATTTTTCCAGAGGAACTAATGTTTAGATTCAGCATTTATGCTTCTTGCTGTTTATCTAGAGAAAAATTTACTCAAATATGTTGAAGGTAATGATCCAAGTATTTATTACAGTGAAGAACTGGAAATAACATAAGTTTTTCATGATAGAAGGCTGATTGAATGGCTTAGGATTTAGCCATATGATATAATGTATAGCCATTAAACTTGAATATGCAGTATTCCCCTAAAGAATTTTCAGATCCTTAATTTATTACATTAAAGTGGAGATTGCAAGCATGCATGCGTGGGTAAGTATAATGCCACTCCATATTCCATCCATGAAATGGTTTGATAACTAGACATTCTGAGAGATCCCTGATGACTTCCATATATCTCTCCCATTGCATAAATGATAGCTAAAATTACAGTAATATCCTAATACTCTAAGGATTTGCTGTCAGTTAAACTATAAAATCCTTACTAAGGAGTAATTGAGATTTCACTTGAAGATACAGTGAGAGACTTCTTTGATCACATTGTCCTTGAAGGGTGTTTTAGTTAGTTTTTTTTTGTCACTGTTACCAAGAAACCTGACAAGAAACATAGAGGAGGAAGAGTTTATTTGGGGCTCATGGTTTCATAGATGGCCTACTCCATTGCTCTAGGCCTGAGGTGAGGCAAATATTATGGCACTGGAGGAGGAAAGCAGTTCAAGTCATGGCAATCAGGATGCAGAGAGAGAGCTCCACTCAACAGGGACGAAATGTAAATCCCAAAGGCATGCCCCTAGTGACCTGCTTCCTCCAGCCATACCTTACCTGTCTTCAGTTGCAACCCCGTTAACTTCTATCAGTGAACCCAGTTAATCCTTATCAGTGGATTAATCCACTGATTGGATTATAACTTTCAGAGTCTGATCATTTCACTTCTGAGCCTTCTTGCTGTTTTCTTACACATGAGCTTTTGAAGGACACTTCATATTTAACAAAGGAATTCAATGATCTGTTCTTTTTTAATTCCTGAGTATCAGTCCTACTTTTCTAAGTGCCTGGAAAAGCAAATATGGTTCAGCTTTATTTAAAATTGTGCATACTCAGCTGTTTTGATCCATAGAAATAGAAATTTCATATGGTACAACTTTATTTCTTAAGCGGCTAGGGTTGTGGCTCAGTGGTAGAGAACTTGCCTAGCATTCGTGAGGCACTGGGTTTGAACCCCAGCACCACAAAAAAAAAATCTAAATAAACAAAATAAAGTCATTATGCCCATCCAGAACTGAAAATTTTTTTTAAAAAGTTTTAAAGTAAAAGAAAATACAATATTCTGCTACATATCTCAATCAGTGTAATGAAATGTTTTTATAATGAGGTTTTATATGATGCTTGTTTACTGATTATATAGAAGTAATTCTTTCCTTTAGGACTGGGTGCACAATAGTATTTTTTGTCACTTTTTACCACATTGTAAAATGCTATTTTAAAAATTAATTTCTCAGAGAAAGTCACCTTGGTTTCTACAGGTATGGAACATCTTTCATGTTGCTATATAAAATGTAGCCCAAGAGGGTTTTTTTTAATACCCAGTTTATTGATTTCTCTTTTATATAGAAGTTTATAAGTTAATCCCTGCCCCCCTTTCTAACTATATATGAAATAATTCAAAGAAATTTTGTTTCTACTTACAGGTCTCAATATATTAATGATGCATACCAGGAAGTACTGGACCTGTTACTGCCATTAAATCTTGAAGTGGTTGTTGAGCGAAATATATCCTGGAATTGGTACCAGGAAATTCCCTGTTTTAATGTAAATGCTCAGCTAAAACCTATGGAGGTAACATTCTGGTTGCTTTTTGATTTCTGTTTTTATTGTTGTTTTTCAATTTTTCATGGAAAATGTTGCTTTGGGATATAGAACATTTTTGGGTAGAATTTTATATAATCAGTTTGGTCAGAAGTGAAATTATGACTTACTAGTATAGAATTTTTTTAATGTCCTCCATTCACTCTTTCAACAAATACTCTAAGGATTTGCTGCCAGTTAAACTATAAATATAAATGAGTACTTACTGTGTGTTAAGCTATGTGTTAAGTGCTGGAGATGTAGTGACAAAGACAATAGGACATTATTCTTCATGCAATTTACAAGTCTAAGGCAGGAATTGGTGTTGATGGTGATCTGGAATATGCAGTACTTAGATAGTAAAAAAGTAAATGGACACATAATCAAAATAGTCATAAATTGTGGTAAATTCATTGAAGGAAACAGTGTTAGTCAATTAGTTGTATTAATGGAGAATTTAGTGGAAAGGACTAGGCTGGAAATACTAATTGATACAGTAGCAGCATATGGTATTTAAAGCTATGAGAATATATGAAATAACCTATTTATATTTCTCTATAAAATGTTATTCAAAAAGAGAAAAACCATCATTTTAGAGATTTCAGACTTTTAAGCCAAAATTATATTCAGTGTTTAAACCATAGTGGTGTCAGCTGAAAGTGTTTAAGCTCGTAATATGTAAGGTAATATGAATTCTATAATTTGCAGGGTTGGGGATGGATGGTATCGTCAGATAAATATTTGAAATATTTAAAGTCTCTTTATATTGGTAAGAGAACAGATAGAAACTTTAAAAGCATAAATAGTGCATTCCACCCAGCATGCAGAGAAATCCCCTGTCCATTGTGTTATTAGGCAGATTTTTGTGTGGCAACAGAGATTTTGGTTTTGCTCACTCTTCTAAGAGAGACTTCCTGCAGAATATTCTTGTGATATTGCAGATCACTTGCAAATGCCTGAGTGCCTTCCGGGGCAGACACATTAGGAGGAAGTTGAGTTTTCCCCTACCCTGATTCACCTGAACAATTAGCAAGTGTTGCCCTAGCCCACTCCATAGCCCACATATTTTGGCCCTTTGGACCTTATCCTCTCTGTCAGGGAGAAGGTGGAATGAAGTCATTTGGTTTCATAAATCCAGACCAACTGCAGCAACGTTTGTTTTCTGGCTTGTAGAATGTTCAGAGACTATACACAGAGCCTGCACTGATATGTAGGAGCCATACATCAGCAGTCTTGAAATTCTTACAGTTCTTCTAGCTTCCTCCAGTGAGCTGCTGACTAGATTGAAGAGTTATGATTTAAATCAGTATTTGAGGGGGGAGTTCAGTGTACATGTACTAATTGAAATAAATGATTTAAAAGTTCTAACGCTTAGTTCTAGTTTACTAATTTATATGAGCATATTATTTTTGCAACGCCTACACCATAATGAGCACAAAATAGTGTCATGAATAAAAAAAAATAAAAGAATGAATGAAAGTTGTTTTTAAAAAATATAGGTAGCATGAATGAAGTACATATGGACTTAAAAACTAGATGAAGTACAAAGGAAGCCTGATACCAATAAAACTATCAAAATTGGTGTGATTAAAATCCTTTGAGCTTATAACAACCAGAAATAAAAGCAATTTTGACAAGTTTAGAATTGAGTCAGACTTTCAAAATTAAGAAAACTGCCTTGATCACATACATCAATTTAAAATTCATAGAGATCTTTTTTTATGTAATTGCTGTTACTTGAGTCACAGCTCTCCAAAGAAACAAATAGTAGTAATGGTGTGTAGGGGTAAAAGGGAGAGAATTAGCCTAAGAAATTGGTGCACATGATATGGAGGCTAGCAAGTTCAAAAGCTGCAGGGTAGGCCTAGAGTACAGAAAAGTTGAGATTGCAGCAGTCTGAAGGCAGCCTGCTGCAAAATTCTTGCTTGAAAGGGATTTTCCTAGTGAATGCCTTCAACTGATTGGATGAGGCCCACCATATGAAGGAAGGGAGTCTCTTTTGCTTAAAGTCTACTGATTTAAATGTTAACCTCATCTAACAAAAAACTTTAGAATACTGTTTGACAAAATATCTAGCTATTGTGACCAAACTAATGTAACATAAAGCATACCTTTATATGTACGTAGAATTAACCACTGTATTTCTCATGATCTTCCGGTGTTGGTTTAGGCTAATTTCAAAACGTGGGGTTTGATGTTAACTGTGAGTGAGTTATTGAAGTCTATGTGAACTTAAGCATTTTACTTAACTGTTTAGCTTTATTTTCTTTTAAAATCAGGATTATATTCTGAATACTTAAGACTTTTATGAGATTCAAATAAAATAATCCATGCAAAATACATTATATATTTCATCACACAAATATCCTGTTATTTTGGTTATTCTACTTTGTAAAATATAAAATAGGTGCTTACTAACCAAAAATGTGCAAAGTAGCTAGAATCTACTTAAAGATCAAAGTTCATTTTAACGGTTTAAAATTATTGGATTATTTGGTACATTCATAACAAATAGTTCATTTATAGCTTCACTGATATTGGCATCTAATTTAGTTGTGTATTTCTCAAATTCCTAAAGATCACATGGCATTTAGAAAACTGAATGTTCAGGTAATAGACATCTTTAATGCATTAAAATTTTGATTTTGTAGTGGGCTGAAATGAAATACTTCATCATTTTTCTTACATGAGAATTTTAAGGGAAGGAAGTAGGGGTATTAAAAAGAACAAGTCTTTTTTTTCCTTTTTCACTTGTATTTTTTTTATTTTCCTAAAGTCTTTGTTATTCCTTTTTTACAGTTCATTCTTAGTCAAGAAGATATAACAACTATTTTTAAAACTTTGAACGGCAATATATGGTATGAAGGTGTTCAGGCCTCACCTGCTGACGTTAAAGACTACTCTAGCATTGCTGGTGGAGTAACTAATGCTTCACACCATTCAGGAGGTTTGTTAACCTTAAATTAGTTCCCCCTTTCCATGCTCTCTCATCTCTCTTTTATTTATTCTCTTTCTCTTCTCCTTTCTCCCTTACCCCATCTCCCTCTTTTCTCCTGTTCCTTCTTTTACTCTCCCCCTTCTTTCCTCTCCCTTTCCCTTCCTTCCTCTCATTTTATATAAAATTGAATTAATAAATCTCTTTCTGATGCACTAATTCCATTTTGACATTTCTAAATTATCTCTTTTATTAGTCATTCTATCGATATTTACCCTTTGAATTAAAGTTCCTAGGCCTGTTGTAACAAAAATCCTTAGTACTTTTTCTTTTTTCTCAATTTCCTTATAGGTCTTTATGCCTGCTCCCAACCTCTCTCTTATCCCTAGAATAATGTATATCCTGGGTGGAATATTTTACAATGGTATTAGGAATATCAAAATATTAGAGGTGTGTATAGAAAGGTGATCATTGTAGATGATGGATTTTAACAAACGTTTTCAAGATGAATGAATGAAAAATAGGGTAGAAGGAATCATAACTTAGGAAGGTGTTTTCCAATGTTAGATCCAAAGTGCTATGTGGAATATGGCTGGGTTCTGAGTTCAGCACTAGCACATGGAGAATTTTCTTAGTCAGGAATGCTAAGATGATTTTGCTGCAGAATAATAAAGTTATCCTCATTCTAGTATTTGGAAATCACCAAACCTACCCACCATAAAGTGAAACCTACAAATCCACAATGTCTACCTTTTCAAAGTCCTGAGGTATTATAGCACTTTATCATTTGGAGAATCCTAACACAAAACAACCTGACATTTACAGCAGTATCGGAAACCCATCCTTACTATCTAGAGTCATTAACACAGTCCTTTATTTTTAAATATAAATGGTCAGATATGAAGATAATCACAAGAGCACAAGCATGGAAAGAAACAAAAAAAATACATTAGTGTTTTCTAAATCAAACAAATAATTGAACAGAAAAGAAAATACCCAAAACCAAACTCTGATATTTTGAGAGGATTTTGCAAGAGGAGACTATAAAAAGTAGATCCTCCCAGCACCATCAGCTCCCCAAGGATGGGAAAGAGTTCTTAAAATCCAAAAATATGTTTGCTGAAATTTTGAAACCAGAAACTAACCATAGGGTTAGATTATAAGTATTGCATTCTTGGAGCATATAGTTAAGGCAATATCCCATGGTACAGGGATGTAGATATACATAATATAAGGTCATATCCCATGACCTTTAGCTATATGTATATCTCTATATCCCCATGTCATGGGATATAGAGATATCCCATGGGATAAAGTGCTTAAGTTCACATAGACTTCAATAACTCACTCACAGCCTTACATTATGTATATATAATATAGTATAGTGCAGAAGTGTAGTTTACTAAATTTTGCATGATTTTTGAGCCATTGTTAAATGTGAGAGAAGAGAATCTCTTCATTTTTAAGAGGTAAGTTAATGAAACTGTAGTAGCAGCATTAGTATCATAATAAACTGTAAATCCCCTAAAACACAGGGATGAAAAAGTGATGCTTCAGTTCATAAGGCCCAATTCCTGAATGATAGATACTACAGAAGAACTTTCTGAGAGAATGAAAGCTTCCAAATGTGTATTAAATTTTAAACTCTGTAGATTTAAGAGAATATGGAGTCAGTTCTTTTAAGAATCTACCAAGTTTCAAGTAGCTTGAGTAAACTGTCTTCCCATGCAAACAAATTAGTAGAAGAAAGATGAAGAAGAAGGAGGGAGAAAGAAAGAAAGAAAGAAAGAAAGAAAGAAAGAAAGAAGAAAGAGAAGGAGGAGGAGGAAGCAGGAAGAGGAGGAAGAAGGAAAGAGGAAGAAGAAGGAGGAAGAAGGAGAAGGAGGAGAAGGAGGAAGAAGAAGAGGGGGAGGAAAAGGGGGAGGGGGAGGAGAAGAGGGGAGGAGAAAAGTTAGTTGGAATAATATCCTATAGCATAAGAATAATAGCATACATTCTACATAATTTGTGTGATGAGGACTTGACTACATTTTATAAGTGGTATAGAGAGAATGGAAAGTTTTCTGTTTTTAAGAAAGAAATCTCAATAATAACAGAATGTGTGACAGACACCATTGCCCTGTGTACATGTGTGAATGCACAGATGGTGTAACTCTACTTTGTGTACAACCAGAGAAACAATAGCTGTACTCCATTTGTGTTCAATGAATCAATAAGTAAATAAAAAAATAAATTAATTAAAAAAAAGAAAGAAATCTCTACTATAATGCAGAAGTGTAGTGTACTAAATTTTGTGCAATTTTTGAGCTGTTAGAATGGGAGAGAAGAGAATCTCTTTATTTTTGAGAGGTGCACCAGTGCAAGTACCATAGCACAGGCATTATAAACTTATATATAAATCTCTTCCCTGAAAAGCATTACATAGTCCAGCAACACGTGAAAGACTATGTAGGTGCCAAACCATTCGTAGATGACCTTCTTCTTCTGGGTCAGATTTTCTTAACATAGCAGAGCAGCTCACTTGCTGTGACCTGTTGAAAGTCAACCCTTAATATAAGGATTTGGGGACAGGGGGAAGGCAGAGAGAGACTATATAAATAAGCAAATATTATTAACCATGATATTATGGAAGTAAAGACGAATTAATTAAATCTGGAGAGGAAGATGTAACAGGTGAATAAAATAATAAGTATATAAATAATTGGGATTATAAAGATAATATTTAAAATTGATGACACAAGAAATAGAGGTTAGAATATATTGTTAATAATGTTCTTTCAGAAATTTTTTTACCTATGTCATTTGACCTGAATAACAACATAGAATATGAAAATTTGTGGACTGCAACTTAAACAATGTTGAAAGGAAATTCTAGCTATAACGGATATATTAGAAGAGAAAAAGAGTTTAAAATCAAATATCAAATTTTCTATCTCAAGAAACTAGAAGAGGGCTGGGGTTGTGGCTCAGTGGTAGAGTGCTTGCCTAGCATGTCTCAGGCACTGGGTTCATTTCTTAGCACCATATATAAATCAGTCAATCAATCAATAAAATAAAGGTCCATCAACAGCTAAAAAAATTTAAAAAAAAGAAACTAGAAGAATAAACCCAAAGTAAATAAAAGGAAGACAGAAATAGAAATAAGAATAGAAATAACAAAAGAGAACAGATCAACAACGAGAAGTTTAAGTCAATTTAATAGGTTTTAATGGAAGGACTAATAAAATTGATAAACCCCTAGAAAGACTAATGACAGAGAACAGAAATTCTCAATGTAAGATTTAAGTAGATTACTGCAGACCACTAGCAGGATAATGAGTGGATATTATGAATAATTTTTATGACAGTGAATGCTACAACATAATATTAAATCTGATAATAAAGATATGCAGAAAGTTCATCTCAACTAAGTGATAATTATCCTGAATGACAGTTCGTTTAATATTTTTTAAAAAACAATGTAATTGAGCAAATTAACAGAGTAAATGTGGGGGTGGCGATCATATGATCACCGCAACTGATACCAAAGTGCATTTGACAAAATTCAACACCTATTTAAGATAAAAACTAGAAACCTAAGAGGCATATTTTTTTGACAGAATATTGAAAGTCCCCACCCCCCAAAAAAAGGAATAAGGCAAGAATGTGCACAGTCACCATTCATGTCATTTTTTTTCTAGCAGACATATACAGAGCAATAAGACCAAGAAAATGATTAATGTGTCTGGAGGATAAAGGAAAGTATCCCTGCCTTTTTTCTCAGCTTGACCCATCACATAGAAAACGCTAAGAAGTGTTGAACAAATTCTTAGAATTAATAAATAAATTTAGCATTTTCACAGGATGCAAGATGCAATATGTAAATGTCTTCAGTAACAGTTGGAAAATAAAAATTTTAAAAGCATCATTTACAGTAATGTCAAAAGTCACACTTGGGAATGAGTTTAACAGAAATTACACAAGACCTTTATACTGACTGATGAGAGAAACTAAATAACTTAAATATATGGAGAAGTATTTTGGGTAGGTGCATTGGAAAAAAATCTCAATATTGTTATCAGAGCTCACTACATTGACCTGTAGATTCAACATAATCCGTCAGACTTCATTTTAATAGGCATCAGGAATCTCAATTTTATATGGAAATGCTAAGAACCAAGAATGGTTGAAAACAATACTGTGAAAGAAGACCAAAGATTTACACTAATTCTAAAACTTGCTGTAAATTTATAATAATTGAGACATACAGTGCTGGCAAAGCACAGACAAATAGATTGGAAGAGAATAGAGTCTAGTGGATACACAAATATAGTTAGTTGATTTTTGTATTCAATATGGAAAGGACAGACTTTTTAACAATGGTGTTGTCACAAGTGGGTAAATGTGAGAAAAATTGAACCTTGTCCCTTTACACCACATACAAGATCTAATTTAAAATGGATGAAAGATGTAAATTTAAAAGGTAAAACATCTAAACTTCCGGAAGAAAACATGAAAGGTTGTCTTTATTGGTCGTAGGCTAGCCAAAGATTTCCTAGTTAGATGCAAAAGCACTAATCATAAAAGAGAAACTTAGTATATAGAGTATCAAAATTTTACATTTTTTGATCATCAAAGATAGTATCAAGGTGACGAAAATCAAACCTCGGACTTAGAAATGTATTCATGGTCACTTGCCTGATATTGTTCTTATATCCAGAATATATTAGCTATAAGTCAGTAGCAACTTTTTAAAAACAAAATAATAATCAAAAGATTCATATATTTGAAAGAGGATTGCAGGGGTTTCAGCCATGTCCAGGGTTGATGAGGGAGGGGTTAACTGTCGGAGGACAGTGCCAGCAATCAATCAATTAATTACCAATAAACTTACCTAACCAATAAACACACAAGAGCCAATACTCAATTGAAAAGGAAGTGGGTGCGACAGATTGGGCCATACCAGATCTGGCCTCCAACAAGATGGAGAACCCCTCCTTCACCTTTATTTATAGTTATACAGATAAAGGGGCCCAGACCAGGAGGGACTTCTTCTGTGAGAAACAGGATGGGGTAGAGTTGGGAAGCTATTGCTTAGGGAACCAGCAATCCCTAGATGGTAAGCCACTCCCATACAGGACCACTTACTCCTAGGCCATCTGAAGTCATCTCCCATGACCACCATTTCCTGGGAGTCAGACCTCTCTATCCCATGGCTCTGCCAAGTCTGATTTTGCTAGGCATGGATGGCTCCCCACAGAAGATGATGTGTACATGAACAGTAAACACATGAAAAATTGATAATGTAATTTTTATGAGATAAACTTCAGTTTACCAGACTACTATTATAATGGACTTATAGTACCAAATGTTAATGGAGAAAATGGAATTGCTAAAACTTTGACATGTTACCTGTAGGAATATGAAGTAGTATAACTGGTTTGACAAAGAGTTTGTCAGTTAATATTTACCTGCCTATAATAGAGTAATTCCAGGCTTAGGTATTTAACCCCACCCTATCCCAAAATAAGTGTGTATATACACAAAATAACTTATTCATAGAAGCCCAGATCTATAAATAATCCAAATGTTTTTCAGTAGGTGAATGAATACACTATTATCAGTACATGACTACTTCCATGTGTGAACTTCTGGCATGTAGTAACATAAATAAATCTCAGAAACATTATGTTCACTGAAAGAAGCCAAACATTTAATAGAACAGTCTATATTATTGCATTTAAATGTAATTTAAGAACAGGTGAAATTAATCCATGATGATTGGAATTAGAATGGTAGGGATGGTGGGGCTTGACTGGAAAGATCAATCAAGGGGACTTTCTGGAGGGATTTATATGTTCCATATCTTAATTGCAGTGTTGGTTTATATGGATGTGTACATTTATCAAATCTCATTAAGTTCAAATAGGATTTATTTATTTCATTGTATATAAATTTTATCTTAGTTAGAAATAAATTACCTGGCATGTTGGTACTTATCTCTTGAGTTGGGTAGAATATGAATTAGGAATTGCTGTGTTTTCCTTATAAGCCCATTTAATATATATCATGTACATATAATACTTTCATTAAAATTTCATGTAAGAAACAAAATATTAGAGTCTTGATTAGCAGAACAATTTTTAAAATAATATCTAAATATTTAATTTAGAACAATTTTTAAAATAATATCTTGTTTGGTCTTAGTTTTTAAAAGTAAAATTTGAATATTAAACTATGTGACAGGTGCTTTATTTACTTATTATTGAGTACTTTAGTATACATTTTATGCATGCTGCTTTACTTAATCTTCAAAACCAACTCTGGTTAGCTCTGTTATTCCCATATTATAAGAGTAGAAATGGAAGGACCAAAAGAAAACAGAAGTGCTGAATGTTTAATATTCCCAAGTTATTATGGAAAGAATCCCAGGCCAGAAATTCCACATGTGAATTTTCTAATATTTTAAATTTTTTTGAATAACCTTTTAATTAGTTAAATCTATTTCATGATTGTTCTAATGAGCTACTTATATTTTTTTCTCTTACTCAATAACTTTAATTTTTCAAGGAGCAACTGTGGTAACAGCTGCAGTTGTAGAAGTACATTCACATGCTTCTCAAGTTAAGACAACACTAAATATGAGTTTCAAAACTGATTATCTCACCTTGGTACTGTACAGTCCAGGTCCTGAACAGGTAAGTTGAGGAAGAAAATACATTTTATTTGTGAAAAATTATATATGTGAATGTTTATTAATAACACTCGTTAATATTTTTTGTGTGTTTTTTAGTGTTCTTTTGAAGAAATGGTTGATCTTTTCACTTTATTAAATTGATAATAATTTTAACACTTCCATTTTTAAATTAGAAATATTTCTTTTATATAGCTAATAATGTGAAAAATAAATTGTAAAATTATTTTTGGCCTTTTATTGGAGAGTCTTTTGAAAATGAAGAATTTTGGATTTGAGATTATATATAGCCCTGCACCACCCCCCAAGCAGATGTAATAATTTATAGTAGTTTATATCATGAAGTATACATTAAGCTTATTTTTGTGTAATTTTCAGATTTCTATTTGGATTTCTTATTCCACAGGCTTTTACAGATGTTCGTGATCCTTCTCTGAAACTTGCTGAATTTAAGTTGGAAAATATTATAAGTACTTTGAAAATGTATACAGATGAATCAATGTTTTCTTCTTTCTCATTAAAAAACTGTATTTTAGATGATAAAAGGCCTCACATCAAGAAAGCAACTCCTAGGTATTTATTACAATAGCATTCTTAATTTTTACCTGAGAAATGGTTAATATATTGTATAGAATGTACCTTTAAGATTGTATTTTAACTTTCTAGTTACATCCTAGGATCTTCAGAGCTTCAGTTGAGTCAAGTCATGGTATTCATTTTACATTTGAAATGTTCTAGTTTAGTTATATGCTATTACTGGATAGTTGATGGATTTGTTGAATAAAAAAAATAAATGGGAAAATGCATGAAAAATTGAGAAGAAAAAGCATGCTAACATTCAAAACTAATAATTTCTTAAACATAGAGTTTCTAATGTGTGAAGCATTTATGCTCCAGAAGTTTATAGCTCTGTTGTTTGTTGCACTTTGTGGATCTTCCTAAGAGACATGACTTCAGAATACTTATTTGTTGTCAGTGAGAGGAATAAGAGGCCTCAAAGTTTTAATTGGTGTCTTTCGTTATTTGTAAGTTAGTCATACTTGTTATTGTAATCCTCAGAATGATAGGACTGACTGTTGGGTTTGACAAAAAGGACATGATGGATGTTAAGTATAGGAAAATCAGAGATAGTGCGGTGACTGATGCAGTCCTTCAAGAAATGTATATCTGTGCAAGCGTGGAATTCCTGTTGACGGTTGCAAATGTCTTTTTGGAGGCCTACACATCAGGCACTGTTATGGAAACCAATGTTCAAACATGGATTTCTAAGGAAGGTTAGTTATGAGTTAAAATATTTAATATTTTTACTATTGCAATACTATAATAGCACCTTGATTGGCTATGTAGATTATCAGAGTAAATGCAGAAATAAATTAAAATCTTTATTGTTCAGAGTAGGAAGAAAACAGTGTATTTTCTGGGAGTATATGCAGCTTGTATTTTTTCTTTGAAAGTGCAAATATATATTGGGTTAAAAAATTATGAGACCTACATTAGAATAAGTAATTTACTTATCTACAGGCAGCAATATGAACAAATTTGTTGCTGAAAGAAAACAAGCAGGGAGAATGAGGACCAACCATGTCTTTTTAGAAGCAAAGATAGTATTTTAACTTAATGTATTTTTTGTTCTGTTGATAAATAGCTTTAACATTATAGTTTTTATATTACTTTTTACATATTTCATTCATTGTGATATAGTAGAGTGTCAGATTGAGACTTGGAATCTAGATTAGGTTACGGTTGTGCCATTAAATAGAAGAGATTTTGTCCCACATTTTTTATTGTTCTTGTACCTGTAGTTTCTCCAAGTCATTATGGAGAGAACTGGAGTTTGATAGAGCATGTGCTTGGTAGGCATGAGTCCCTGATTTCTATTTTCAGTGCTATTAAAAAAAAAAAAAACACACACACAATCAAGAAGTCTGAGTAGGTTATTTTGGGATCTGAGATTCTTTAATTTTCCTTTTTTTTTTTTTACTAAGAATGAAGTAACATTTTTCATAAATAATAAAATATTCATAAGTATTATTTATATAACATGTATATATTTAAGATATTGAATTATTATTTTTTTAATTTTAGCACCTGTACAGGAATTGGAGAAATGGGAAGTTAATATTCTTATTAAAAACCCTGAAATTGTGTTTGTGGCTGACATGACAAGAAATGATGCTCCTGCCTTGGTCATTACAACACAATGTGAAATTTGCTATAAAGGTGACCTTAAAAATAATACAATGACTGCTGCTATTAAAGATCTTCAAATCAGAGCATGCCCATTTCTTCCAGTCAAGAGAAAAGGCAGAATTACTACCGTGAGTTTACTAATTAATTATCTGCTTAATTATAAGCATTTAATATATTTCGCTTTTAAGAAATGAATATTACCTACATTCTTTCCAGTCTTGCTCTGTATAATACATTTGTGTTCAGAGAGCCTAATTTGGAATATTATTACACCAGTTTTCAAACTTTTTTTTTCATTTTTTCAGATGTTCTTTATTGTTGTGTGTATTTGTGAGAATATTCTTACGAAGAAGTTGTTTTCATCTTAATACTTTTCAGTTAAGATCTTACTCTGAATTTCTAACACTATCAGTTTCTAACCGCTCTTTGACTTTTAGGACTTTCTACCAGTTGTTTGCTCTTGTTTCAGTTTTATTATTTTAACTTTTTTCTCCCATTTGGATGTTTTGCTTGTCTGCCTATAACATATTTCAACCTTCAGCCATTAGCTTTGATATACTTTATATTTGAATTTTACCCTCTAGTAAGCCACTTGACTTTCTTCCTTCTTAAAGCTGTTAATTCTTAAATTTTATCTGCAAAGATTCCCAATAATTTAAAAAATACTCTTGAAAATGTTTAGGCTTCTAAAGGAGTAATAGAAGCATTAATATTCTAATTTTTAAATATAACTAGAAGCTATAATTTTGTTAATATATTTTGGTTAAGATATTAAGTAGACCATTGCCCTAATTTGCAAAGTGGCTCATTATTAAGAAAAGAGAGGCTATTAGGACTGGAGATATAGCTCAGAAATAGAAAAGAGAGAGGAAATAGAAAATGGAGGGCATAAGAATTTTGTCTTATATTATCACATAGAATTTGTGCATGTATTTCTTCTGTTTACATCCTTCTGGCTTGACCACACTTAATGTGCAATAGAGGTTGGAAAATGTAGTCTGTTTTTTGAGCTACCTTGTTCTGGAAGAAAACTATGGAAGAGAACAGATATCAAGTGACAACTAAAGGTCCTTCATTCAGTCCACTCAAAGGTTTCTTCCTTCACCCACACAAGTAATCCATATTTATCTTTCTTTTCACTCATAAAACGTACTCACCTCTTCTTTAAGGAATCCAATCTCCACTCAAAGTCCATGACTTTCAGCTCTCCTTATTGGGTCTTCATGTGGCCTTTGTTGGTCTGATAATTGGTTAATAAATAGACAGTAACAGAATTTTTTTTAATATACACACAGACATAGATCCCTTCCATCAGACACACAGTTACTTTATAATGTGATGTAAGGGCAGGATAATTGCAATTTTTTTTTTACGTTCTTAAATTTTTTTGCAGTGCTGGGGATTGAACCCAGGGCCTGTGCATGCAAGACAAGCACTCTACCAACTGAGCTTTATCCCCAGCCTGGATAATTGGTATTTAAAAACCTGTACAGAAAAATAAAGAATGGGAACATATTGTTGTCACAGATCCCTCACAATTGTCATATACTGCTTAGCAGAATTGTGAAAACTTTAAAGCTCTGGTGATACAGAGTAAGTGCCTTGGATACCTTATGTTGCCGGTAAAGTTTTCTGGTATTTATCCTTTGGAAGGAACATTGTTGTCATTCTTATCATGTGATTATATTTTTTCCCCTCTGAGGAATTTTTATTTTTTTAACTATTATCCTCTGTAGACACATATAAAGTGGCTATTACATGATTTAATTTCCTACCGAGTTGGTTACTCAGAGATTGTTTTAATAATTGAGTAATTGCAGGCCTTTGAATGCCAAATTCTGGTTTCTTTGGTATTCCTTAATCCCTCCAACACTTACTTTGTACCTAGGGAGTTCCATGTATAAAAACAACCAAAGCAATTATTTATTCAGCTTTTTTTCTTAATTTTTTTTTTTTTGGCTAGAAAACTGGTGTTTAATTTACATGTGTCTGTGTTCTACCTGTCCTTCCTTGGTTCCTGTTTAGTAAGGCTACTTTAAGAATGGGTTTGGGGGAGCAACATCTATAATTTTTTGTTACTTCAGGTTTCCATGTCTATCTGTAACAAAAATTACCAGAGAGAGAACAGGAGTCACAGATTTTGTCTTGCTGAATCTCCTATTTAGAGTTTCAATCTCCTTAGTGCTTGAATGTTATCCTTTCTCTTATAAGACTTGGCAAACAACAGAAAGAAGGAGCTAATTCACAAAAACATTCTAAGTATTTCAAATCTGTCTGGATAGATAATCTAATCATTTTAAAACACATGGTCTGCCTTCCCTAGGTCTCATTTTAGTGGTTTTATGAAATATTTTACTGTAACACTTAGGGACAGGCTTTATCTTTTGTAATATTCCTTGTCTATCCAATTGCTAAATCAGTCAGAGTGATTACTTTTTTTACTTTGCAGGAGTGTCAATGATATTGACATTTTTGACATTGCAAATTTCCAGATATAAAATTTTGTAGCAGTTAGGATATAAAGTAGGCTACTATACCAAGAGGCTCTTCCCTTCTTGCTCACATACAAAATGTCTAAAGCATGGTAGAGCTGCATTTCTGTTTCTAGGAAAATGGTATAATGGTTATGATATAATGTAGAGAAACTGGGCTCTTATCTTGTTTAGCTATTCCAAGGATCTAATTTGCTTCTTTGAAGAGTTTATAGCATATTCATTTTATAGCTTTTTGAAAATGAGTAGTGGTAATAAGGAGTAAGGAGAGAACAGAGATCCAAGGAATACCTTTTCTCACTAAGAGCAGCTTTACTCAGCAGCTGCATATACTACTTTGCTCACATTCCTTTGACCAGATTTTTGTCATAAGTCAACACACAATTTTAAAGAAGCCCAACAAATGTAACCTTTCCAAAGAATTTATGTTGTTTGATTCATTTATTTTTGTATTTGTTTTCTGTTTTATTATTTCTATTGTTGTTCTTCTATTTCCTTGAGGCAAATTACTATTTCCCTAGATTTTCTTCTTTTTCTTGACCAAATCTGGTGATTCAGTCCAGGGCCTCATGAATGCTGAACAGGTGCTCTTCACCTGAGCTACACACCATTTCCTAAGGTCTTGAGGATGGTTAGCTAATTGGTTTTCAGCCTTTCTTCTTTTATAGTACATGTGTTTTAAGCTTACATTTTCTTCTATAGACTCAGAATTACCCATATATACTAGGTTTTTATTAGTGCTGAATATTGCAACCAAGACCTTGCAGATAATAACCACATTCTCTACCAGTGAGGTACACTGCTGGCCTCTACTAGTACTATCGATACCTTGCATTTTTTTCATTACTCTTTTTATTTTTACTCGTGGGATAAAAGAGTTTTCCTTGATTTCTGAGTATTTGGAGGTTTTCAAGTTCTCATTTTATTATTGATATGTACTTTAATTTTACTGTGGTCTATTTTGATACTCCAATTTTAATTCGTTAAAAAATTTTAATTAAAAATTTTAATTTTGATTAACAATTTTAATTCATTAAATTTTCTTGAGACATTTTATTGCCAATGACATGGTTGATTTTATTTTTATGAAAAATAAATTCATTTTGTTGTTCAGAGCAGATTTTTATTTAGGTCAGTTTCATTCATCATGTTCACATCTGTATTCTTCAGAGACTTTTTTGGGAATTTCTTTTTTTTAACTAGAGCTTTATAGTTTTACATAATATTTGGGTTTATCCTGATAAACACACATGAATGGAATTTGATTTCAGTTCATGATTCCTCTCATTTCCCCTCCCGCTTTTGCCTCCTGTCATCTCTCCCCTCTCTCATTCTCCTTCCTTTAGTCTCTTTAGACTTCCTTTTGCTCATATATCAATTTAAGTTTGATTGGTTCTTTCTACCTATGCAGAAAGGTGAGGTACCCTGTTGTATTACATGTCACATAATATGATTTTCTAAGAATGTATTCTGCATTGCCTTCCCTTAAATATCTGTCCACTCCACCTCTCGATTTCCTTATTCTACATTACTCATCATCCCTTTGTTTCCTGTCCTTCCCTGCCACTTTTCTTTAATTTATTCTAGCTTCTGCATATGAGAGAAGGCATTTGACCTTGAGATTTGTTTTGGAACCAGGGATTGAACTCAGGGGCACTCGGCCACTGAGCCACATCCCCAACCCTATTTTGTATTTTATTTAGAGACAGGGTCTCACTGAGTTGCTTAGGGCCTCGCAAAGTTGATGAGGCTGGCTTTGAACTTGGGATCCTCCTGCCTTAGCCTCCCAAGTCACTGGAATTACAGGCCTGCACCATCACGCCCGGCTCCCGACCTTGAGTTTTTGAGTTGGCTAATTTCACTTGGTATTATGTATTAATTTTCACTTGGTATTCACCACCAAGTTCCATATTTTATTATATATGAATGAGTAGGCTACATTTTGTGTCTTTACAAATTTCTCAATCCATTCATCTATTGATAGGAATCTGGGTTGATTCCATAATTTAGCTATTATGAACTGTACTTCTGTAAACATTGATGTGGCAATATTGCTGTAGTATGCTGATTTCAGATGTTTTGGGGAAATAACAAGGAGTAGGATAGCTGGGTCATATGGTGTTTCCATTCCGAATTTTTTGAGGAGCCTCCATACTACTTTCCAGAGTGTACTAGTCTGCAGTCCTGTCAACAATGTGCACATGTACCTTTTTCCCTACAACCTTGTCAGCATTTATTACTGTCTGTATTCTTGATTGCTGCCATTTTGACTGGAGTGAGATGAGATCTTGCTGTAGATTTGATCTGCATTTCTCTGATTGCTATAGATGTTGAACATTATTTTTTTATATCTTTGTTGGCCATTTGTGTTTCTTTTGAGAAGTTTTTCCTTAGATCTTTTGCCCATTTATTGATTGGATTATTTGATTTTTTGGTGTTAAGTTTTGAGAGATCTTTCTGAGTATATTTTGGACATTACCCTATCAGAGGAGTAACTGGCCAAGATTTTTGTCCATTCTCTAGGTCCTCTTTTCATGCTCTTAATAATTTCTTTTGCTGTGCAGAAGCTTTTTTAGTTTGATAGCATCCTACTTATTGATTCTCGGCTTTATTTTTTGTACTTTGGGGGTTTATTAAGGAAGTCAGTGCCAGCACCTACGTGATGGAGTGTTGACTCTATGTTGCCTTCTAACAGTTGTAAAGTTTCTGGTTTAATTCCTAAGTCTTTGATCCCATTCAATTTGAGTTTTGTTCGGGGTGAGAGATAGGGGTCTAGTTTCATTTTTCTACATATAGCTATCCTGTTTTCCCAGCAGCAGTTGTTAAAAAGACTGTCTTTTCTCCAAAATATATTTTTTGCACCTTTGTCAAATATCAGATGGCTGTAGGAGTGGGGATTTGTCTCTGTGTCTTCTTTTCTGTTCCTCTCATCTTCATGTGTATCTTGATGCCACTCCATGCTGCCTTTGTTAATATAGCTCTTTTTTTTCCATTTTTTAATTTCCATCTTTTATATTTAGTTATACATGACAGTGTTGTTCCACATTTTTTGTACACAAATGGGGTACAACTTTTCATTTCTATGGTTGTATACAATGTAGATTCACACCATTCATGTAATCTTACCTATATATAGGGTAATACTGTCTGTGTCAGTTTTATTCTTTCCTTCCCCCACCCCCTCTGGTCCCATTTTCCTCTACACCATCCAAAATTCCTCCTTTCTTCTCTTGTCCCCCCTGCTGCCCCAGTATGTATCATCATCCACTTATCAGAGAAAACATTCGGCCTTTGGTTTTTTGGGCTTGACTTATTTCACTTAGCATGATATTAATATAGCTCTGTAGCGTAATTTCTAATCAAGTATTGTGATGCCTCCTACTGTGATTTTCTTGCTTAGTATGGCTTTGGTTATTCTGGGTCTCTTATTCTTCCAAATTAATTTAAGAATCGTTCTTTCTACTTCTGTGAAGAATGTCATTGGTTTTTTGATGGGGATTGCAGTCAGTCTGTATATTGCTTTTGGTGTTATGGCCATTTTGACAATATTAATTCTGCCTATCCAAAAACATGGGATGACTTTTCATCTCCTAAGGTCTTCTTCAATTTCTTTCTTCAGTGTTCTGTAATTTTCATTGTAGAACTCATTTACCTCCTTGTTTAGATTAATTCCCAAGTATTTTATATTTTTTGAGGTTATTGTGAATGGGGTGGTTTTCCTGATTTCTTCAGGAAACATAGATTCAGCTAAATCACTGTTGGAGTATGAGAAAGCTAATGATTTGTGGGTGTTGATCATCTATCCTGATCATTTGCTACTCATTTGCCACTTTGCTAAGCTCCAGAAGTCTTCTGGTGTAGTTTTTTGTGTCTTTTAGATATAGAATTGTAACATCAGCAAACAGATAAATTCTCTTCTTTGCTGTTTGTATCCCTTTGATTTCCTTTTCTTGCCTTCTTTCTCTGGCTAATGTTTCAAGGACTGTATTGAATAGGAGTGGTGATAATGGACAGCCTTGTCTTATTCCTGATTTTAGAGGGAATGTTTTCAGTTTCTCTGCATTCAGTTAGACGATGGCTTTGGGTTTGTCACAAATGGCCTCTATGATGTCAATCCCTAGCTTCTTCAGCATTTTTGACATGAATGGGTGCTGCATTTTATCAAAGGCCTATTTTGCATCTATATAGATGATTATGTGATTCTTACCAATAATTCTCTAAGTGGCGAATTACATTTATTGATTTACATATGTTGAACCAACCTTGCATGCTAGGAATGAAACCCACTTGATCATGGTGTATTATCTTTTTGATGTGGTTTTGAATGGGGTTTGTATTTCTTCTTTTGAGAAGTTTTTCTTTAGTTCTTTTGCCCATTTATTGATTGGGTTATTTGGGTTTTTTGTTTGGTTGGGGGTTTTGTTGTTGTTGTTTGTTTTGTTTTAGTGTTAAGTTTTTAGAGATCCTTGTATAGTCTGGATATTGATTCCCTATCAGAGTAGTACTTGCAAAAATTTTCTCCCCTCTATGTTATTCTATTTTATTATGGACTTTTGCATCTATATTCCTCAGGAATATTGGTCTGTATTTTTCTTTCCTTGATGCATCTTTGTCTGGTTTTGGTATCAGGTTTATACTGGCTTCATAAAATGTATTTGGGAATGTTCCCTCCCTTTCAATATTATGGAATAATTTGAGAAAGACTGTTATTCCTTCTGTGAAGGACTGGTGAACTCAGCTGGGAATCCATCTGGTCCTGGGCTTTTCTCTTTTGGAAAGCTTTTAATTGCTTAAAAAATTTGCTTAAAAATTTCATTTCTTGATACTGGTCTGTTTGGGTTTTCTCTGTCTTCCTGATTCACATTGGGCAGGTCATATGTGTCTAGAAATTTTTCTTCCAGCTTTTCCAGTTACTGGAGTATAAATTTTCAAAATAGGTTGTGATAATCCTCAGGATTTCAGAAGGGTCTGTGGTGATATCTCCTGTTTCATCTCTGAACTTGTTGATTTGGGCCTTCTTACTCTTTCCTCTGGTTACTTTCGCTAAGGGTTTGTCAATCTTATTTATCTTTTTGAAGAACTAACTCTTTATTGCTGTGCTCATGGGTATTGTATTCTCACTCTCAATTTCATTGAGTTTGGGCTCTGATATTATTTATTTCCTGTCCTCTACTGGGTTGGGGGTTAGTTTGTTGTTCTTTTCCTAAGGCCTAGAAATGGAGCATAAGCTTATTTACTTGGGATCTAATTTTTTAATGTAGGTGCTCCTTGCTATAAATTTTCCTCTTAGAACTGCTTTTATGCTGTCCCAGAGATTTTGAAAGATCTCTTCTTATTTATTTCTAAGAATTTCTTGATTTCTATTCACATTTTATCTTTCATCCATTCTTCATTTACAAGAGTATTGTTCAATCTCCATGTGTTTATATGGTTTCTGTTATTTTTCTTGCTGTTGATTTCTAGTTTCATTCAATTATGATCTAATAGGATACAAGGGAACATATCAACTTTTTTTCTATTTGCTAATATTTTCTTGGTTGCCTGGTATATGATCTGTTTTGGAGAAAGTACCATGCAGAGCTGAGAAGAAGGTAACTTTATGTTTTGGAGTGGAATATTCTGTAGATATCCATTTGATTTATAGTGTTGTTTGGGTTGGAAATACCTTTATTGATTTTATATTTTGATGACCTGTCTATTGATGATAAGGGTGTAATGAAATCACCATGCATTGTATTAGGGTCTATGGGTATTTAATGTCTTGGTATACTTTTTCCATGTCATCAGGTGCATTGACATTTGGGGCATAAATGTTTATCATTGTTAAATCTTCTTGTTGGATTCTTCCCTTTAGTAGGATGTAGTGGCCTTTTTTGTCTCTTTTCATTAATTCTTGCTTGAAATCTGCTTTTTCAGATTTGAGAATAGCTACTCCTGCTTGTTTTCATGATCTGTACACATGGAATATTATTTTCTATTCTTTTTCCTTCAGCCTGTGGATGTCATTTCCTTTAAGAAGAGTCCCTTGTAAACAGCATATAGTTGGATGTTGTTTTTGATCCACTCTTCTAATCTATGTGTTTTAATCGGGGAGTTGAAACCATTAACATTCAGCGTCAGTATGGATATATGTTTGTGGTTTCCTGCCATTTGTTTTTTGCTATATTTTATCCTGTGGTGATTCTCATTTAGTGGATTATTCTTCTGTTGAACTTCCTCTGTTGGGAGCTTTGGAAACTGTTTTTCAGTTCTTTTGTGTAAAGTTTATCTTTGAGTGTTTTTTGCATTGCTGGCTTAGTACTCATGATTTTTTTTTTTAATATTTTATTTTAGTTGTCGGTGGACACACTACCTGTATTCTGTTTTTATGTGATGCAGAGGATCGAACCCAGGGCCTCACAGGTGCTAAGCTAGTGCTCTACCACTGAGCCACAACCCCAGCCCCATCATGAATTCTTTTAGTTCTTTGTCGTTGTGGAAAGTTTTTATTTCCCCCTCAGATTTGACACAGCTTTCCTGGGTGTAGTAGCTTTGGGTGGCAGTTGTTTTCTTTTGGGGCTTATAATATCTCATTCTAGGCCCTCCTTGATTTTAGAGCCTGAGGCATGAAATCAGAAGTGAGCCTTACTGGTTTGCCCTGAATGTGACCTGATGTTTCTCTCTTGCAGCTTTTAACATTCTTTCCATATATTCTGTTAGGCCTTTTGGTTATGTTATGTCTTGGTCAGCTTCTCCTTTGAATAGGTCTATTTCAGGTCCTGCAAGCCTCCTGTAAGTGGATGTTAATCTAATTTGTAATATGGAAACATTGTTTGTAACTATCCCATTGAAAATATTCTTTATCACTTTGTTTTATATCTCCATGTTCTCTTCTATCTCAGTGATCCTCAGGGAATCTAGAAGCTCTGTCTGGTGTCTTTTCATTATTTCAAATTATTTATTAAAGTGACCTTTCATCTCCTGTACCTGCTCTTAATTCCTTCCTTAGGTCTTCTTTTAGTTCATGGACTGTTTTCATAATCAGTTTTGTATAATCTCTCTCTGTGCTTTCAGCCAACCTCACTCTCAGTTGGATCCACTGTTGGGGGATTGGGTGGGGAGGGTTGTTTGTCTGTTTCCTTATATTTTCAGAGGTCTTGGACTTGCACATCAGTTGAGGTGGATTCACCTCTCTTTTTCATGTGTCCTTTCATGTGTAATTATCTTATTTATTCTGGGACTTCTCTCTGGTTTTGATGTATTAGTAGAAGCCAAGGTGTGGAACCTGAGGTTCCTCTCTGCTTGTTGTTGGTTTGGGGCTTTTGTCTCCCAGCTTCTTTTAGTTGAAGCAATGTCAGGGCTCAGGTGGAGCCTGACAGGTGTGTGAAGTGAGATTTACTGTTGCTTGGTTGAGATATGAGTGTTTCTCAGGTGCAGGATCTCTACCCTGTGATCTTAAAGTGTTCCCATCTATTTCTGGCACCTCTTAGACGGGGAGGGGAGCAAGGAGTGACACTAATGTCAGCAACAATCTTATTGCTTCATGTTCAATGCCTGGTCTCTAGTTTGATGTCTGGAATACTATTTGCCACTTATATGGAAATCATGGGTTTGGCCTTTAGCATCAGTACCAGTAAAAGAAAAAAAAAAAAAAAAGCCTGTTAACTAGATCAGGAATTCAACAGCGGGTGTCAGTTGTGTTTTCTGATGTATTAATGATCACCCCAACTCGAATGAGGTGGGAATTAGTGTTAGCAGTAGTTTTGGTTTTGGTCTCTTGTAGTCTTTGTATTAAAGTATAGCTTGTCATTAGTTTATGTGTGGAGCAAGGTGTACTCTCTTTTGGTTGTGTTTAGTTCAGCAGCAGAGTCTTTGACCTGTGAACTTTTGGTGTTCCTGTGAGTTCCCTGCACCTCATAGAACAGGTCAAAATAAACAATAGTAACAATCATTGCATACAGTACACAGCATTAAAGTAAATACCCCATTCCTACTACCAGGTCTTCAACATTAATTACCACCAAATACAAGTAATGGTGGGTTTAGCAGTTATCAATAGTGTAAACAGTAACCATGAGCTAGATCTGTCTTTAAATCAAATAGCATGTGTCAAGTATGTCATCCGTAGCAGTAATTGAATGTATCAGCATTAATGGTAGAGGCAGGAATAATATAACCGAGTTAATTTTGAAAGATGTAAAAAGTACAGTTCATCAGGGGGAAAGAAGATTTGTTAAAGAAATCAGAAAAGAGTTTACAGTTTCAAAAAGTGAACACAGAGAATGCAGAAGAGATGTAGCAGATATTTTTATACATAAAGAAGGGAAAAATAGAAGAAGTAAAGTGATATTATTATATGTGATGTTTGTGATTTTATACATAAAAAATTTACTGTGTTCAGATATAAAGTCATATACTTAATTTCATAACTGCAAATATTTTAATAAGTGTGGAATTTCATTGTGTGACTGTTGCATGACTCTTCACAGAAAGAGAATAGTTTTTCCTATTACTTTGTTAAATGATGTTGATAGTGTTTATTATAGTATACCAGCATTACATTTATTGTTTGGGGTGGTCTTTTGGGGGTGGGGGACTTTTCCCTGGAAGTAACATTTTTGGTGATTCCTGGAGGATGAGTCAATATTAAACTTGGGCAGGAGGAATCATAGGAATGTATTTCAAGAAGAAGGAACTCTATGTACAGAAAACCAGTGTTTCAGAGATCACTTTTCCATCACCTTCTTTACCCAAACAACATCATGTTATCTCATATATTTTATCTTTTCTCTTGTTATTCAGTGGTCTTAACTTGGGGCAGTTCTGTCTACCACCATATCAGTCTTTGTAATATAGGGAGTTTATTGTGAGCATTTGTTACGTACCTGTTCATGTTCTGTTGAACCTTGTAGGATTGCTTCTTTGAAGAGGAAGCAGTACTAGCAACTACAGTAAAAATTATGTAAGAAAGGGAGGAGTTACAATAGTAAGAAAGAAAAACCAATAGAAATAGTGTGTTGTGAAATTTTTCAGATCAAAGTGTAGATAACATGGCACCATCAGTCTCAATGTGCACATTCCACATCTCTGTTGTAACACTGTTGCAGTTCTATACTGTGGGAATAGAAAGCCTAATCAGAATGTGTATTATTTTATATGGGAGACAAAAGACTGACAAGTAAAAGAGAAACTATCAAGAGTGGGATATAAGGCCCAGACTCTTGCATTAGGTGCTCAGCCTTTGGATATGAATCACCTGGGCCAGTACTGGCACTAATAAACACTGCTTCCTGTTGAATACCCCACTGCCTTGTCTCTCTGTGCAAGAGTTCCACCATGGCACTAAAATCAAAGTGGATGTAGGTGGTGGCAAAAATATCAGTAGCAGGAAAATAATTCCTTTTAAAAAAATATTCTACAATCTGAAGTCAGACTCTATGGACTATGTTATGGAGAATGTGACTGTTACAGCTTGGGCATGAAGGTTTAAAGAACTGGACAGAGGAATTTGGTGAGAAAACACAAATACATGTAAAAGTTTTCTACAACTTGAAAAATTTTAATTGGTATCTGGTGAAGTTCAAACCAAAAGTTTCAGGGGCTTAAATGAATCTCCTGGTTTCAATTAGACAAAAGCCAACTAAAATTTTTCAAATGTAAAATACTTTTTCATGATTTATATTTTTTGTTTTTTTTTTCCTTTTGTTTTTGCCTTCTATAAGATGAAGAAATAACACAAATTTTATATTGAGAAAAATATAATTTTTCTGATTATATCTGATTTTTCTGATTGTGTATCATTCTATGGTTATAGTTTCTTATCCTTAAAGTTTAAAGAGCTAGTACATTGAATTTTAAGTCACATACTGGTTGTGTTACTTATTAATAATAGTATTTTTTGTGTGATTTCTCAGGTGAATGGTTTTAGTTTTTTTCCTCCCGGTTTATTTTTCTTTGTTAGTGTTGTAAGCAGAATTCCAAGATGGCCCACAAGATTTCTTCCCCCTGATTTATGTTCTCTCTACACGGTCTTTTCCCCTCCTGTGGATAGGATAAAGTTAATCAGTTGATTTTGAGTTAATGAGAGTGTGATTATTCTCAGTGAAACAATAAAAAAATGGTGAAGCATCAGGGAGATGTCCTACTGCTATTTTTTTTCTTATTGAGCATGTATTTAATAAGATTTTGTGACTTTAATAAAAAATTATCCCAATAATATTTAAAAATCAAAATATTAATTTCCAATGACTAATATCTTCACTTGAACACAATCATGTTTTAGAAATATCTAGTCCTCAGAGTGCCATTGTATATTGCATATTTTTTCTAAGTGTTATAAAAACACAAACAAAATCAATGAACTTCCACCCAAAATGTAAAAGTGTTTCCCAAGAGAAATTATTTCCATCAGTAAGGGTAATAGTTAAATATTCGTATTTCCTCTCAAAAGTCCTAAGGTACTTCATACTTCATTTGTGTTGCAATGCTTAATTTTTTGTTTGTTTTGTGGTGCTGTGGATTGAAATTAGGGCCTCAGGTAAGCTAGGTAAGCATCTAATGCTGAGCCCCAGCCCCAACCCAAATAACACGTTCTTGTGTCTCCAATTGTGATTCAAATAGAAATCACATTGTTAAATAATTATATTGCCCTGCTCTTAACTTACTGGTCCTGTGATTAATACCTCATGCGATAAATATATGACTAGGTTAGGACTTTTGGACTTAGGATCAAGTAGAGCATGTCTGACTTTACTTTGATGGTAAATATTTTTGTTATGCCCTATGGGAGCTGCTCAGTGGAAAGCTTTTGCTGACTATAAAGTCAATGGTCAGAGACAAGTGGAGAGAAGAGATGGACCAATTTGAGGCGATTTGAATGAAAAGTCCTAGTGGGCAAAAATATTGTCCTACTGCTATTTTGAAGTAATAAATTGCCATGTCATAGAGAGGGTCACGTGGTAAGATCCTAGGAAATGGAAAGTGGTCCCTGGCTGACAGAATACACATGGGGATCTTAGTGTTAGGGCTGCAAGGAAATGAATTCTACCATCAACTTGAAGGAAGTTGAAAGCAGGTCTTTCCATTGTCAGTCCTCCATATGAAGATGAAACCCATCTATCCTTGATTTCATCAAAATTCCTGACACATAAAAGTGGGAAATAATAAATTTGTTTTATTTTAAACCACTAAATTTGTGGGAATTTGTTACACAGCATTTAAAAACTAATATGTATAGTGTTTTGCACCAGAAGTAAGATGCTGTTGTAATCATTTATTTAAATGTGGGAGCATCTTTGGAACTGGGCAGTAGACCGAGGTTAGAGGTACTTTCATAATGATAGAGTAAGTCTCAATTATGTCAAGCACGTTCTTGGTAGAAATATGATGAAGGAGAACACTTTCAGTGAAGACTCAGGAGAATAATGTATATGTTATTGAAGACTTGGGGGAGAAGGAGATTGGTACACAGTGATTAAAAAGCTTTGCAGAGTTGTCTTATGGTTACATAGAAAGTGGAACTTGTGACAACCTTTGGTATATATAGCTAGAGTTTGCCACTTGCCTGGTTTCTTTTCGTTGATAATAAAATACTTGGGGGAGAGAAATAAATTGTGGAGAAAATGTTAAAAAAGAACCAGAATTTAATGATTTTGATAATTCTCAGCCATTCTAAATGGCAAAAGCTTCTAGAAGCCAGAAATGGGTTCCCAGAGGGTAACCTGGAGAAAAGATTTTTGATTGTATAATCTTTTGCTTTAACCTAAGAAAGATTAAAAGATTAAGTGTTCACTCACTCAGTAGTCCCTTTCACAAGTTTAGGATGGTGTTTCACATCTTAATCCAGAGGGCCTCTAGAAAGCACAAGAGTGTTATCCCTTAGTCTTCTCAAGAGGAGGACAAGGTTTTCTTAAAGAGATATTTGATGTAGCTTTTGTCTAATGAAATGAATTCTCATGAAATCCACAAAAGACCTGCAGAGTTCTTGAGAAAATTATTCTGCCTGAAACACTGCTAGGTTACACTGACAGGGATGGAGTACCAAATGAAGAGAGACTTTTGAATCCCCAAAATTCTTCTGTTGGGAAGATTCTAGAATGATAAAACTAGACAGCTGCAGATTTGCCCTATCTTTTATAGAGAAGGAAGGAAGATTCAGAGAGTGACAGTGAGAGAGAATTATTCCCAGGTTTGGAAACTGAATCAAGAGACTCATTTGCCTGGCTAGATTTCACAATTGTTTTGGACTCTGTTGACTCCTTTTTCTGTTCTTTTTCCTCATATGAACTGGAATATCTGTAAACTGTTGTCCTTTGTGTGTTCCACCATCAAATATTGGGAGTGGTGGGCACTGGTAACTCAGCTCAAGTTTCAAAGTTTCAGAAGGAAAGAAATTGTGCCCCCAAAACTATATTGAATGAATTACATCCAGGAACTTCATCTGTACCTGGACATGATTTACATTTTAAACTTTGTGTTGATAAAAGGTAGATGAGATTCTGGACTTTTGAATCAATGAGAGATACAAATCAGATATATGATGAGACACTTGTGAATTTTAGGGAGAGGGTAAATTATGTTTTGCATTTGGGAGAGACATGAGTCATTGGGCAAGCAAGAGGGCAGAACTCTACTTACCACAGGTAGGGAAAATTCAGTTAGTTTGTAATTATATTACAGAATTAATTAGGAAATCTACTGTATTTGTAAATTTTCAATTTGCCTTGCTTTTTATAGCTTTCATAGCTTCCTTATGTAGATTAACTTTTTCATTTCAGTTTTACAGTGGAAAAATGCTATGGTAAAGTAAAATACATAGTATAAGTTCTTTAGGTTTTTCATATGATTAAGAATATTTAAGAAGTGTTGAGACAGGCATGTATGCTCCTTGTCATTTGCCATGTGATACCATGTGCCATCTCTGGACCCTTTTTTGACCCAGCAGAAAGGTCATTACCTGAACTGAGCTGATGCCAATGCCATGTGCCATGTCCTTGAATCAGGAGTGTTCTCTTGGAGTGAACTTATCTTCTCAGGAATATGTGTCTTCCTAATAATATCAGTTACACTACTTCACAATGATTTGTGTGCTCTTACATGAATACTTTAGTCTGATACATCTCTTCTCAGATAAAGCCCTTCAGATGACTTTTGAACCCTCAGAAGGAAATAAGATGGGATTAATTGGGATATTTTCTACTTGGCAAAAAAGTGAAATAGGTGGGGGTTGCCACACTGGTGATCTGGTGGATCTGAATAGAATTTCCTTGGGAAGTAAAAATAGGAAAAATTTAGTATCTTGGCTAGGGGAGTATGAGATGAAAATGCCAAGGGCCAGGAATCTAGGAGCCTCTTAGCTGGGTGATCCAGGCTTAGGATTTCTCATAAGATTGCAATGAAGCTGTCAGCTGAGGAATCAATCTTCTGAAGCTTTACTTGTCAAGAGGGCAAAGGACTGCTTGTGAAATAGTTTCTGCCAAAGTGAGTGACCAGAGAGAAGGAAAAAGATATCATTAGTCTTGGGTGCTGCAATGACTTTGAGAGCATAACCTCTTTATTTTATTGGTCACACGTTGAGAGCCATCTTACAGGATGACTGTCATAAGACCTGTATTAAGACTTATGATCTCATTAAAATATGCCAACAATCTAAAGAGATAAAAATGGCTGCTATTCAGTTCATACTCAGTAGTACATGTATTGACTGTCTTAATTTGATCAAGTGGGTATTTGTTCTGATTTTTTATACCTTTATTTTGTTTGTTTTTATGCAGTGCTAAGGATTAAACCCAGTGCCTCGCACATGCTAGGCAAGCATTTGACCACTGAGCTACAGCCCCAGCCCCTGTTCTGATTTTTTGGTGCTCATGCCCAACTAGTTGTTAAATATTTTGATTCTTGTTCTTGAGATAGATATTATTATTCTCATGTTATAGATGTTAAGTATGAGGTTTTTAGAACTCTATTCCTCATTAAATAAATACCAGAATCGGGGGAAACATTTACATTGAATGTATTACATTAATACTATTACAAACACAATTGTTATTACTTTGTGTATTATAAAGAATGATTAGAGATTAAGAAGTTTTGAGTCACTTGTTTTTTTTACAGTTAGTTACTTTTTTATTTAACATAGCTATTACTATGAAAATCTTTAAATAGAAATATTTTATTATCTGAATGTTAATTTAGTGGTAATTTTTCTCTCATAGGTTTTGCAACCCTGTGACTTGTTTTTTCAGTCTACTCAAATAGGTACAGATCCACAAGTGATTGATATATCAGTAAAATCCCTTACACTAAAGGTGGGTTAAAATATAATCACTCAAATCTTTAGTATAGTTTTAAAAATTAGTAAAACCTGGAAACAAGCAATTATTATGGCATATTTTTAAATAATTAAATAAGCATAAAAATTAGTTTTTGAAAATACTCTTGTGAGACATTGTTTACAAAATATTTAGCATATACTTTTATAATGAATGTTATCATATATTTAGTACTGACATTTGACTACTTTTATTAATATCTAGCATCCCTATAGAACATATTATACTTGATAGTTCAGTATTTATAAGATCATATAAATACTTAACAGATTGAAGTTTGTTGTGGTAATTTAAAAATTAATGTAGACAATAAATTATATCTATTTTGTGTTAGTAATGTTTAATATTATTCCTTATGATCATTTAGCAAATATATTTTGAAATTTTTTTTCCATTTAGGTTTCACCAGTTATCATAAATACCACAATTACTATAACTTCAGCACTTTATACAGCTAAAGAAACCACCCCAAAAGAGATGGCTTCTTCCTCAACACATTTATGGGAAATGAAGGATACAAAGAATTTAAAAATGTGGTTTCTTGAAGGATCAAGTGAAACTGAAAAAATAGCTCCCTCAGCTGAATTGGTACCCACAGGAGAGATGATGAAATTGAACATTGATTCTATTTTTCTGGTTCTTGAGGCTGGAGTTGGTCATAGAACAGTGCCTATGCTTTTGGCAAAGTCACGTATTTCAGGGGAAGGCAAAAACTGGAGTAGCCTAATAAATCTCCACTGTCAGCTTGAGCTAGAAGTAAGTATATATACATAGTATTTTCTAGTTTTTTTTAACAAATAGTACTATGCATAAAATATTTTGGGAATCTTATGTATCTATTTAAATTATGCTTTTAAAGAGGATTTTATCTCAAGTAAATGATGAAGGGCAAATCTAGACCATAAAGATAGCCAAATGAGGAAGGTGCTGAGGGAGGGATTAATTATAAAGTTCCTGAATGATATGCAGCATGGTTTTCATGCACAGAAATAGCACGGCCAGAAGACATGGTTATGGGAGCCATCATGGAAGATCATTTTTAAAAATATCAAAATGCTTCATTTAAAAAAAAGTTTAAAATTCTCCCTTTAGGTTCATTATTACAATGAAATGTTTGGTGTATGGGAGCCTTTGCTTGAACCATTAGAAATTGATCAGACTGAAGAATTTAGACCATGGAATCTTGGAATCAAGGTATATATACATATATATTTTTTTATGTATATATTTCTATATTACATATATATATAGAGAGAGAAAGTGTGTGTTTAATGACTTTCTTTTTTTAAATTTTTTTTAGTTGTTCAATGGATCTTTATTTTATTCATTTATTTATATGCGGTGCTGAGAATCAAACTCAGTGCCTCACTCATGCAAAGGCAAGCACTCTACCCCTGAGCCACAACCCCAGTTCAAATGACTTTATTTTCTTTGAGCAGTTTATATTCGTGAGAGGATACAGAGATTTTCTATTTACTCTTTGTCCCTCTAAAACTCTGACTTCGTATTACCGTCCCCATCAAAGGATATTCGAAGTCTGAAAAATTCTCAAAAATTGATGTGCACACCAAATTAGGCACTTTAATTTTAATCATAGCACAGTTGAAGTTTTCTCATTGTGAATTTTGTCCATTTACTTCCCTGTTTGACCTCCAAATATGATTTTCAAATCCAAAGCCCTTACTACCTATCCTTCTAATACAAATAATTAACATTGCTTAGGTATCAGGCACTGTTCTGAATAACATATATTTGTTTTAATCCTCACAACCCCACCACCACCACTGAAAATGATGCAGTTTTTATCAACATTTGTGACTGAATTAAGACCAAAGAGGTTAATGGTCTTCCCTAAATAATAATAGCTACAAAGTAGAATAGATGAGATACAAATTCAACTGTAGTCCCCATTCTTCACTAGTATATTATAATGCCTCTTGTTTTCTTTTATGTTGTAGTCTATTCCAAGTTTCCTTTGCTTTCTGGAGGGAATATTTATCTAACAATCTTATAGTCTATCTTTTTATCCATAGAAACTATATGGAGAAGATTGTGTAGTATTTTTTGCTTGAAAGATGTTGTGAATTTATAATCAGGGCTTTTAGGTGGACAAATAGTGCTTCTGAAGCAAGAGATTTTAGTATTACCAGCATGTTTTCTGCCTAATAGTGACTAGTCAACCTGCAAACAAAAATTTTGTTTGGGGGGGTGGATAGTACTGGGGATTGAACCCAGGGTCTTGTGCATGCAAGGCAAGCACTCTACCAACTGAGCTATATCTCCAGCCCCTGCAAACAAACTTTTAGGGGCTTATAGCCAGTTAAAATAACAACAGAAGTGGCTAGCTTGGCATGCCCAGGTATTATGTAGTATATCACTTGATTTAATTTTCTAGATATTTTAGATGAAGGATTTAAATAAAGGAATTCCTTTGGTAATTTTTAGGTCAAAATATGCATGAACAGTAGGTCTTTGAATCCTAAAAATAGGGTAACTGTTATTGATTCTTATGATGGCATGTCCACTTCAGTAAGACATTAGAATGCATGGAATTTATTGCCCTAACAGTATTATTGGATTTGTCTCACGTTTGTTTTTACTTTGTAGAATGAATTGTGTTGTGTTCTCAGAAGGGAATTCTTTTCTTATATGTCATAATTTATCATTTTAGATGAAAAAAAAAGCAAAAAAAGCTATTGTTGAGTCAGATACTGAAGAAGAAAACTACAAAGTGCCAGAATATAAAACTGTCCTCAGTTTCTATTCAAAAGATCAATTAAACATTACATTATCTAAATGTGGCCTTGTAATGTTAAGTAATTTAGTTAAGGTAAGAGAATTTATAACTTTAAGTTGATATACTGGTCTGAGTTACCCTTTTATTGAGTGTATTTATTGTTAATTTAATTGTCATGTGTCCCTTAGTATTCTGCTTATCATTTAGTTTTTCACATTTCATTTAAGAAAACTGTCCCTCCTTAGGCATTTACAGAAGCTGCTACTGGATCTTCAGCTGTCTTCATAAGGGATCTAGCACCATTTATGATTTTAAATTGTCTTGGACTTACTATCTCTGTATCACCAAGTGATTCTTTTAATGTACTCAATGTTCCTATGGCAAAATCATACGTATTAAAAAATATGGAGAGTTTAAGTATGGATTATGTACGAACTAAGGACAATGATCATTTCAATGCAATGACTAGCCTAAGCAGCAAACTCTTCTTCATTCTTCTTAGTAAGTGATAAATTTCCTTCTTGACATTTTATTCAAAATTACATGTTACCCGTTTGTAGTGTCTTACAGGGTGTACATGTATATATGGGTGTGTGTGTGTTGTGATGGTGGTGGTGGTTTTTTAACAGGTTGAGACCTTTTTTTATTCTTTGTAGTGCTTTAGTTCCTTTTGTCACTAAATCTCTGTTGTCCAAATCTGACATTTTTTAGAGCAGGGTAATTAACTGCTGGGAAGGAAAAAATGTTATATCTCTTTCAGTTTTTATAGACTATGGGTATTGGTGAATGGTTTAGTCATACATGGTATTTAGATGTTCCACCAGTTTTGTAGCTTAGTGAATTAAAAATAGTTTAAATTCACACAAGATTCTTAAATTGTCACAGTATCTAGTCATTATGAAAAACAGTCCCAAATCCTTACCCATACTACTTTCTGATACTCTGATATTTATGTAGTTATTGAGGAGGGCATCATTTGAAAAGGGTAATTAGATTTGGGGAAGAGGGAGCAGGCTACTAAAATATTGCTCATTCTGTAGTTAAGAAATAATGCATAATGGGTGTTTCAGAGCATTGTCAGTGAACTGATCAATTTTACCTGTTTGCTTTTGCACTAACATTTCTATGAATGGGAATAGAGTGAGTAAAATTTATATAAATGAGTAAATTCACACCTCAGTACAATGTGTATATATTAGATAAGTATATATAAAGTTTTGTTTAACCAAATACAAGATATATCAAAATAGTTACAGAAGTAGCTGGAAGAAATGAAAACTAAAAAATTGAAGTTCTCTTGGTATTTTCCAGTGTCTGTCTCAAGGTATTAGTCAGTGACTGCAAACCAGAGATCATTGTTCTTGAATTTTATAACAATTCTTATTGCTCAGATTTTTTAAAAGGTTTAACCTGGGCATAGTGATACATGCCTGAAATCCCAGCTACTCAGGAGTCTGATACAGGAAGATCACAAGCTTGAGGCCAACCTGGGCAACTGAGACCCTGTCTCAAATTTAAAAATACATAAATAAAAAGAAATAGGGATGTAGCTAAGTAGTAGAGTACTGAGTACCCCTGGGTTCAGTCTCCAGTATCACAACAATAATTTTTAAAAAAGTTTTAACACCATCATCTGATATTTTTGGTATTTAACATACTTCAAATTAATACACAGTGAATTACAATAAAAATTTTCAAACATTTGTGTTTAATTTAGCCCCTGTTAACCACTCGACTGCTGATAAGATTCCTTTAACAAAAGTAGGACGACGTCTATACACTGTAAGGCACAGAGAATCTGGAGTTGAAAGATCTATTGTTTGTCAAATTGATGCAGAAGAAGGAAGTAAGAAGGTAACAGTTCGCTCACCAGTGCAGGTATGAAATGATTGATTTTGGGGGGAAGTTCTATTTATGCTTACCTATGTGATAGTTAAAAAAAAAACAAATTATTACTAAAAGGATACAACTGTAATAGAAGTAGTTAATATCAAGAGGAATATCTCATCATCAGTAGCTGCATTGCTAGTAGAATTTGTTCAGTATATGTCTTACAGTTTTTTATAGAATGACTTTATAAGATATTTTGTAAGAAAAGCCATCAATATTTTCTTTAGGTTTTTAGAATATATATATCCTTTCTTTTTAATTAGAGACAAATTATATAGCTTTATCTAGGTATGTGCAATAAACTGCATATATTTTGAGTTTTGATACAAAAATACACTTATGAAACCTTGATCATAGTCAAGGTAATATACATGTTTATTACCCAAAAACTTCCCCTTCCCCCTGCTTACCCCGTTCCTACATATCCACCAATCTGTACTAAGTGTGCATTATTATATAGTCTTGAATTTTATATAAATGGAATGGAATACAAAATAGAATTTAGCTTCTTTCACTCAATTTTGTATGTGTCAACTTCTGTGAATAGTGTTGGTACATGTAGCTGCTGAGAAGTAATTCATTATATGGAGATATCACGTATCCATTTTGAGTTATTCATTGTATACATTGCAAGGTAAAGATTGAGGTTCAGTTTTCCAGATGACTTTCCAATTGCTCCAACTCAGATTGTACTTTCCTTATAAATTTTCGTGATACTTGCCAAAAATGATTTGACCACATATGTAGATGGTTTATTTCTGAACTTTATTCTGTTTCATTAATCTATTTGTCTTTATGCTGGTACCACATTGTCTTGACGATTAAGCCTTGAAATCAGGTAGTAAAAGTTTCCCTCTTTGTTCTATTCTGAAGTTCTTTGGATATTGAAGGTTCTTTCTATTTCTGTTTAAATTTTAGTCAGATTACCTGTTTTTATCAAAACATTGTAAAATTGACTTTTTTATTTTAATTTTCACTTATTCAGTACTAGTATTTAGAAATAGATTATTTTTCTGTTAACCCAGATTGTACAACCTTACTAGACTTATAGTCTAGTAGATTTAAACAGTTGTGTAGCTGTAGACAATAAAGACATTTTTATTTCATCATTTCTGGGTGTTTTTATTTTTTCTTGCCTTTCTTTCTGAGCTTATTGAAAAGATCTTAAAATTTTAGTTAAGATGATAGATTACAGTTGTTTTAAAATGTTCAATTAATTGTGCATTCCTGGGATAAATCTCATTTGATCATGAAATATTGTTAAACTTTTGTTATATTGTTTGCTAAACAATATATTCTTTGCTAAAATTGTGATTAAAATTTTTGGATCTATGTTCACAAAGAATTTTGGCCTACAATTTTAATGTATTGTGTGTCTTGTGGAAAAGTTTTAAACTATGGTTTTAATTGATTTGATTAATAGGTATTGGGCTATTCAGGTTATCTACTCCTTTTTTTTTTTTTTTTTTTTTAAGTGATGTTAGGTACCAAACCCAGGACATTGCACACGCTAGGCAAATGTTCTACCATCTACACCTGAGCTATACCCATGGTCTCTTCTATTTAAGTGAGCTGTTTGATTCATGAAATTTGTATATCTCACCAAAATTGATGAATTTGGTAACATTAAATTGTTCATAATTTTCCCATAATGTGTAAATTTGCAATGACAATTTTTAGAGCAGTGACCTTAAGTAGACTTTATTTAAAATACATCATTAGATACTTAAAACATTTTGTTGATTGTAATTTACCTACTTCCCCTCAATGCAGACAAACCAGTTGAGCTCTCCAGGTTACTATTCATATTTTTTAATACCAATGAGAGACAAGCTGCATATCTGTGAGGAGTTAGTTAAGTACTCTAGAGAGCCATTGTAAATGAAAAAGAAGTTAGAAAGAGGGAAGGGAAGACAGAAAAGAAGGAAGGAGAAAAGTGAAAAAGGAATAAAAAGAAACAGTAGGATCAAAGATTGCTACAATACATTATTGGAAGTACTCATACATTAAAAGATTTGTTTTCAAAAGCAAGAATAGAGGTTTAAAACAGCATATATAAAACTGAACACTTGTTGTGTCTTACAGGATTGTGTGTGTGTGTGGTTTTATGTTATTGTACAGATAAACAAAATACTTCAGGGATTATACCAAGAAGTTCTTTATGGACAGAATGATTTAGATTATACCACTAAGTTGTTTATGGATAGAATGACTTAGAGTTTCTTTATGTTTTTCTGTATTTTTAAATATTCTGGTATGTGAATTCATTACTTTTAGTAGTCAGAAGAAATAGAATCTGTCAAGATCACAGCACTAGTTAATAGTAGAGCCAGGATTTGATCTCTGATTTTTTGTTTATTATTTTATTTTGTTTTATTTTGTTATCCATGTTCCCTCTCCTATTACTGTGTTGCTATATAGTGATAAAATTTAGGATGAACTTAGGCTTCAGCATACGTTTTTTAAAAACAAAGAACATGAATTTATTTCTCACTCTTTGGAGGATTGGGAAGTTCAAGATCAAGAGGTACCAGCACAGGTGTCTAGTGAAAACTGCTCAACACTTTGATTCCAAGATGGCACCTTCCTGCTGTGAGGATACAGCAATAAGGTGCTATCTTGGAATCAGATGCTGGAAGGCAGAAAGGCAAGAGGGACTTGATGCTGTGTCCCCAAGGGCAGAAGAGAAAATTGGGTAGAGCTATTGTAGACTTTTATATATGATTCCTTTTTCCAGACATTTGGTCCTTCCTAGTTTTAAATCACTCCTTTGTTCTCTGCTTCCAAACAACTTTTTCCACACTAAATTTGATTGAGTAAACAAAGCAAAATCACGCTTAGGTAACTAATTTCACATTCCAAACATGCATTGGAAGCATGTACATCTTAGTAGGCTCCATACGCTTGAGTGGCAAGTTGAATGTAAAGTTTATTTGAAATTTTATTTGTAATCAAAAAATGTGATTGTAAAACTTACACCTAATGTCAATTGTATGAACTTTGATGGCTGGTTTGATGTTGAATCTTGTCTTTAGAAAAAAATTTCAGTTGTATTTTTAATTTTGAGAAAATTATTATATATAGTCCTCTCTGTGCACAGCATGGAATATAACAAGTGTTGACATTTAAAGTTTTTTCTTCAAATAAAAAAAAGTCAGATAAAGTTGAAGTCATCTACTTTGTTTTCTTCTTAGTCCATATTTACTCCTTTATTCTTAGAGTAAATATCAATTTGGTAATATGGTATATGTATTTCTGTGTTGTGTTTTTAACTGTGATAATATATTCTGTTGCATAAATATAGAAATATATCAATTCTAAGATTTTTCTTTTTTCTTTCTTTCTTTTTTTTTTTTTTTTTTTTTTTTTTTGCAATGGCAGCATCAGACTGACCCAAGGCCTTTCACATGCTAGGCAAGCATTCTACCACTGAACTACATCCCTAGCAACAAAGTTTTCTTAATCATTGCACTTTTTATGAGGTGTTTTTTTTGTTTCCTAATAGCATCAGTTTTGTAGAGAACATGACTAGTTTTTGATGCATATGTGTAAATATTTCTCTGGGTTTATGACTAGGAGAAAAATTGCTAAGCCTTTAAGTAGGGGAATATTCATTTCTTTGCCCAAGTGTTTTCTGAATAATTTTTTATGAACTTATATTATACCAGCAATATGCAGGAGTTCCTGTTCACATTCTTCTTACCTGTTGATATTATAAGGCATATGATTTTTTTCCTGGTCTGTTGGTATGAAAACATATCTAATGATATGTTTTGATTTCCAGGAAGTTGAGTATTTTTTTCATCTCTTTATTGATCATTCAAGTTTTCTCTTCAGCGAATCACATGCTTATATTGTTTGTATTTTTCTTTTGATTGCAGTTTTCTTAATGATTTTACAGATTTTTGTGTGCATACTGGTTGTAAATTCTTTGTTAACTATATTGTAGACATTTCCCACCTGGTCACATTTTTCACTGTCACATAAATAAAAATTTAATATATTTTTTCCTGTGAATTTTTCCCTACTGTTTCTGCCTAAATAAAAACATGTCTCTAAATAAATTAATCCCTACCTCAAGGTCAGGAAGGTATTATCTTTCATGCCTGAAGATGTTTAAAGTTTTATTTTTAAATTCTTTTTTTTAAAGCTGTAGAAGCTTTTCATATATTTTTTAGGATAAATGATTCTCTTTCTTCTAATTTATATGAACAAGATGAATGTTGCCTGGTAGTACCTTTGTTTTAGGGTGTTTTAGATAGACGTTTTAGAAATATATTTAGGTTCTTATAATAATGTATTAAATGTGTTTTATTTTTCTTTCCCAGATTAGAAATCATTTTTCAATTCCAATCTCTGTTTATGAAGGAGGTACTTTACTGGGAATTGCTTCACCTGAAAATGAATTCAACATACCATTAGCATCTTACCGGTAATTTTTTTTCTTTATCTTTTTGATTGTTCTTTCATAGAGTTTTTAGTTTTAGATGCTATATAGCTATTTATCTTTAACTTATCAAAGTTTCATCAAATCCATCCTGTTAAATATCTAATTTTTTTAGGTTTCAAGAATCCTAGGTGGTTCTTTTCAAAAAGAAATATTATTTAATGTATAATTAATTTATACCATCTAAATTATTTATGCTTTTGCTAATACAGTTTTTACATGCTTGAAGTATAATCATCTTAACCATAGTCATATGTATTCATGAGTTTTAAAAATGTTTAAGAGCTTGATTGGTGGTTTCTTGATTTATATATCGTGAGCTGATTTTTACTTTTCAAAAGTATAATGGAATTTAGTGAAATTTTTTTTGAAAAAAATATCTTTTAAAGTAAACACTTATCTGTTAATTTATTTGCTAATTGTTTAGGGATAGAGTAATGTAAAATTAATGTTAAATATTTAAAACATTTAGGTTAAATTTGATATAAAACGTTTTAAGAAAAAATTAACAAAATAATGCTAGTCTTATAATTGTAGATTTAACATTGGAACAAATATGTATTGTTTAGGCTATTTATTTTACAATTGAAAATAATCTCTTCTGTGGAGAATGGATTCTGTTGGAGAATAAACTTTCTGTAGAGTTGAGCATTATAGTTTGTTTAAATGCTATTTCAGAACACACTCTAGAAAAGGATACTTTAATGCTAGGGAAGGAAAAAGGCAAATCTACAGTTTTTAACTGTCTCCTAGCACTGTTCATTCTGATCCAGGCCTGAAAGTTTAGGAAGGTGTGTTCTGAATGCTTAGAAAGCAGTCTAGCAGTTTGGGGCACATATTTTCTAATAGATGCACCTAAAAACCCAAACGTGCCTTTTATTGCTTAATTCAGAAGTGCTGAGGGACAACAAAAAATAGTCATTTACAATATCAGACATTGTTCTAGAAAGTATTTGGGGGTTAAAAGACACATTTGAGATAACTTGTAAGATATTTAAAATTTTCTGTGAAGAACTTTTAATCCATTTTGTACTTGGTGTACTTGGATAGTAATAGTTGATGGCATTCATATTGACAAAAATGCATGGTATTGGCACCAAAACAGACACATAGACCAATGGTACAGAATAGAAGACACAGAGAAACCCACATAAATACAGTTATCTCATACTAGGCAAAGGTGCCAAAAACCATACATTGGGGAAAACATAGCCTCTTCAACAAATGGTGCTGGAAAAACTGGAAATCCATATGCAGCAGAATGAATTTAAACTCCTTTCTCCCCTGCACAAAAATCAAATAAAAGTGGAGCAAGGACCTAGATACTAGAACAGAGACCTTGCAACTAATTGACAAAAAAGGTAGGCCCAAATCTTCACCATGTTGACTTAGGAAATGACTTCTCTACCAAGACACCTAGCCAGGCACAGTGGCGCACACCTGTAATACCAGTCACTTAGGAGGCTGAGGAAGGAAGATCAAAGATAGCCTCAAAAAAAGTGATGTGTTAATCAACTCAGTGAGACCCTATCTCTAAATAAAATACAAAATAGGGCTGGGGTTTTGACTCAGTGATCAAGTGCCCCTGAGATCAATCCCCAGTATCAAAAAAATTTAAAAAACAAAAACAAAAAACTAAACCTCTAAAGCATAAGAAGTAAAATCAAGAATCAATAAATGGGGTGGAATCAAACTAAGAATCTCCTTCACAACAAAGGAAACAATCAAGAATGTGAAGGAAGAGCCTACAGAATGGGAGAAAATCTTTACCACATACACCTCAGATAGAGCATTAATCTCCAGGATATATAAAGAACTTAAAAAACTTAACACCAAAAAAACAAATAACCCAGTCAGTAAATGGTCTAAGGATCTGAACAGATACTTAACAGAAGAAGAAATATAATCAGTCAACAAATATATGAAAAAATGTTCAACATCCCTAGCAATTAGAGAAATGCCAATCAAAACTACACAGAGATTTCATCTCATTCCAGTCCAAATTGCATTCATCAAGAATACAAGTGGCAATAAATGTTGGTGATACACTGATACATTGCTTGTGGGACTACAAATTGGTGCAACTACTATGGAAAGCAGTATGGAGATTCCTAATAAAACTTGGAATGGAACCCCTGTTTGACCCTGTTATCTCACTCCTCAGTTTATACCCAAAGGACTTAAAATCAGTATAGTACAGTGACTTAGTACATCAATATTTATAGTAGCTCAATTCATAATAGCTAAACTATGAAACCAGTGTAGGTACCCTTCAGCGGATGAATGGATAAAGAAAATGTGGTATATATACACAATGGAATATTGCTCAGCCTTAAAGAACAATGAAATGATGGCGTTTGCTGGTAAATTAATAGTGCTGGAAAATATCATGCTAAGCAAAATAAGCCAATCCCACAGAACCAAAGGCCAGATGTTCTCTCTGATATGAGGATGCTAACTCACAACCGACGGGGGCTAGATAAGAGTGGAGGTACTTAGGATTAGACAGAGAGGAGTGAAGGGAGGGGTAGGAACCTGAGGTGGGATAATCAGTGGAATGAATTGGATATTATTACCCTCTGTGTATATATGATTACATGATCCATGTAATTCTGAACCATGTACAACCAGAAGAATGAGAGTTATACTCCTTTTATGTATGATATATAAAAATGCATTCTTCTGTCATGTATAACATGTATAAGAGTTTTTTAAAAATTACTACCATTCTGATTTTTAAGAATTTCTGTAGTAGAGAAAAAAATATGTTCAGACTTTTGTTCAAGGCTAAATAACACTTCATTTTGTGACATTTAATCTGCCTTAATTAGAGATATTAATGATTAACCATCTAGAATTTTGCATTAATGCAATGATTAGATGTATGTGCACTTAAATATTTATAAGTGTTTAAATTAACAAATGGTATTTTTCTCTATAGAATTTGACTGTGCTGATCCTTAAATTTAGTTAACAGATATTTATGAAGTGTTTTGTTGTGGGTGAGACATCGTAAGATACCAAAATGAACTAGATGTGGTTGTTACCATTGAGAGCTTGATACATTTTCTAAATTTATAAGGTAGGAGAAAGTGGGATTTAGAGAGTTACAGAAAGTGTTATTGGGAACTATGGAAAACAAAGGATCAGTGATTGACTTCTGGGGGAGACACATGAAGTACAGACAAAATACAGTAATATTGAGATTAGATGGGGACAGCAGTCTAAGTAGAAGGAATCGCATGAGCAAAGATAAAGAGTAATGAAATATAGTGATTTCGTATAAAGTAATAAAGAATAGTCTGAATTTCATTGGAATATGAAGTATGTATATAAGCAGTTACTCTCTCATTTTTCGTGCTGCCAGTTTTATAAATCTTAACCACCACCTAGTATATCATGTTTTTTTCATTCTTGTCTCATAACATTTGTTCTTCTGTTTCAAGACCACTCATTCTACTACCTCTTCTACTGTTGATCATTTTCTGTTGTTTTCTCTTCATTCTTTTCTTGAACTTCCCTACACCTATTTCTCTAACTCGACACTGCTCCTCATAACCCTTTTTCTTCTTCTTCTTCTTTTTTTTTTTTTTTTTTTTTTAAGGTGCAGAGAATTGAATCCAGGGGCACTTAACCACTGAGCTACATTCCCACCCTTTTTATTTTTTAAGACAGGATCTCACTAAAGCTAGCTTTGAACTTGTGATTCTCCTGCCTCACCCTTCAAGCCCCTGGGATTATAAGTGTGTACCACCATGCCCAGCAAAATTCTTTCCTTCTGCAGAACACCCTGCAGTTTGTCTAGAAAGAGTTGACCACTCTATTATGCCCTCAGTCTTCTGCATACATTTGCTTTTTTGGTACTTATTATAGTGTAGTAGTTACCTTTTAATATTACATTTACTACTTGATTATGATCTCTTAAAGAGTAAAAAATGTTTTACTGGTTTGTATATTTTAAACTTTGCCTTCTCATTGCTACATAACAGGCCCAAGGAATATTTTGATAAAATGTTCTGATGAGTGTGTTGACTTTAGTAGAAAAATAATTTTTTTAAGTGATGGAATAATGGAAAGTAGAATGAAAATTATGGAGACAATGTACAAATAGAATAGACTGTCTGAAACTGATTGAATAAATAATTGTATGTAGGTCAGTTGGTAAGAGTAGTCTAATATTTCAAAGACCAGTAGCTTAAAGTCACTGAAAAGGGACATACAGAGAATCAGGTGTGGAGGGTTCATTGTTAAATGTGGGAGATTTTTGTTAACATCGGACATCTTTGTAGAAATTGAAAAAATAGTTAATATTTTTGGACAACAACTTAGGAAAAATAGGGATGGAGATAGTTTTTACAATTCTTCATCTGTAAAGAATACTCATAGCTAATTAGTTTTACAAATAAATATTTCTAGGGGCTGAAGGTGTAGCTCAGTGGTAGAGTACTTGCCTAGCATAGTTGAAGCCCTAGATTGAGCCCCCTCCCCACACATACATATAAATATTTTTAAGTGTTTATTCTAGCGTATAGCTTAGTATAAAAATTATTACACCTAGTCAGCCACGGTGGCATGATCCTGTAATCCCAGCAACTAGGGAGGCTAAGGCAGGAGATAACATGTTCAAGGTCAGCCTGGGCAACTTACCAGACCCTATCTTAATGTTTTAAAAAATAAAAAGGATTGAGGATGTATGTAGCTCAGTGATATAGTGCCCTAGATTCAATCCCCAGTACCACTAAATAAATAAACAAAAACTTCTTAAAAATTTTTAAATAAAAAATTATCACACCTAAAGATACTGTTGAAATATAAACACAGAATGTGATATTCAAATATAAAGATTAATCAATTGATACACCATGATTCTGTCACCATTTTCTTGTACTTACTTCTCTGCATATGTGCCCCACATTTCTGTAAATATGTGTGGAAACTTTTTTTAATTGATTCATTTTAGTTCTACATGACAGTAGAATCCAATTAATACATTTATATAACTATGGGATATATCTTATTATAATTAGGATCCCAGTCTTGTGGATATATACAATGGTGATTCACTGTGGTGCATTCGTGTATGTACATACGAAAGTTATGTTAGATTCATTCCACTCTTTCCTGTTCCTATCCATCTCCCTTCCCTTCATTCCCCTTTGTCTACTCCACTGAACTTCTGTTCTCCTCTCCTCACCTTATTATGGGTTAGCATCCACATATCAGAGAAATTTTTCAACCTTTGGTTTTTGGGAATTGGCTTATTTCAGTTGGTATGAATAGTGTCCAGATCCATGCATATACCAGTGAATGTCATAAAGTCATTCTTCTTTATGACTAATAGTCCATTGTGTCTGTAGTACCACAATTTCTCTATCCATTTATCTGTAGCTGGGTATCTAGGTTGATTCCATAGCTTAGCTATTTTGAATTGTGATTCTGTAAATATTGATGTGGCTGTGTCACTGTAGTATGCTGATTTTGACTCCTTTGGATATTTATCAAGGAGTGGGATAACTGGGTCAAATGGTGATTGCATTCCTAGTTTTTGAGGAATCTCCATCTGCTCTGAAAACTTTCATTAACTTTCAAAGCCTATGATTATTTTTTAATAGAATTTTTTAATTTTATGATCACTGTTGTGACATTAAAATGACATAAAGCCAACGTCTTTCAGTGATATGTACAAGTCACAAGTTGTTTTTTGTGTTTAGCTTTGCAAATATGATTGATATGATTGTGTATTTTCTGTAAGAAACCAGTTATTATAAGTATACTTTTAAAATAGTAAGTTTGTAATAGGAATATTCTCCTCTCAAAAAGCCAAATACCTTAATGGATTTCCAGAAAATTAAAATGATATCTAATAATCTTACCTAGATCCATAAAGTATATGAAAATTTATTTTTATGGTATTATGAAACAAGATAATTTCATTATTCTAAAATAAAATAATTTCATTATTCTAAAGTTGTAATCATGAAATTTGCTTTCTTTTAATGCATTTCAAAGTGTTATGTTTGATGTTTTATGCAGGTCATTTCTTTTTCTGAAGCCAGAAGATGAGGACTATCAAAAGTGTGAAGGAATTGACTTTGAAGAAATTATTAAAAATGATGGAGCCCTTCTAAAGAAGAAATGTAGATCTATAAACCCTTCTAAGAAATCATTTATTATTAATATTGTCCCAGAAAAAGATAGCTTGACATCGTTGTCAGTGTATTCCGAAGATGGCTGGGACTTACCATACATAATGCATTTATGGCCACCCATTCTACTTCGAAATCTTCTTCCTTACAAAATTGCTTATTATATAGAGGTAGTTTGGATTTGTGTGTGTGTGTGTGTGTGTGTCTTCTTGTCTTTGACTTTACAGCTTGAGTTTCTTAAAATCATGAACAATAAAAATTGTTTTAATGTTCTAATAAAGTCATATAGTACTAGTAAAGAATAGCTAGTAGAAATATTCTTCAAGTAGAAATGTTTTAATCATGTATAAAATTTAAATCATGTATAATAATTTAAACTATTTTCTACTAGTTTACCTTAGAAGTGTGACTACTAAGCTGAATACAAATTATATGCACAAATGTAGTATGCCATTTAAAAAATAACTTACAAAAGTAATATATAGTCCTCTTAAAAATTTAGAATATGGAGATAATAAAATTGCATTTAATCACCATTTGATGAGATCCCCTTTTTAGACAATATAGTGCATGTGTATTTCATAAATCATTTGTTTAAAAGATGAATACTAATTTTTGAAATGAGTATGAGAATTAATATTGAAATAACATTTAAGTACTAGACTTAAACAGAAAACTTGCTGCTTTATATCATATTTAGTGCTAATACCCTAGAAGAATTTTTTACCCTATGAAGATGCTTTTCCCTTTAATACTCAAATTTATTTTAGCAGATTAAGTATGGTTTTCTCCTATTGTTATAAAAGTAATCTGTCTGGCATAGATTTCATATAAATATTCCATTTTCCAAACTTATCAAATGAAAGAACCTTTTTCACTATAGTCTGTTAATCATAGATTTATTTTACTTTATTAATTATTATGTTCCTTCACTTTTCTGATACATTTTTCATGGAAAGGTGGTAGCATATCTGTGATTTAAGAATATCTGTTTTTCCATATGGTTGACCAGATTGTTACAGTGGTTTAAAGTTTGTACTTTGCTGTCAGATTTGAAATTGCATTTTAACTATATCATTTACTAGCTGTGTGTTCTTAGGCTATGTTTCACTAATTTTTTTATAAAATGGGAATAATAATAATACTTGCATGGTTGGCATATGGGGAAATTAAGTTTATTGCTATACATAAAGAATTTAGCACAGTGCCTAAGAGGTACCCAGTTGTCATTTATTAATTCCTCCAACACCCTACCATCATTACCATCTTTTTTGTGTGTGTGGGAAATATTATTTAGCATAGAAGGAGTCAGTAGCTGATATTTTGCTTTAATTAATTAAGTATCTTTAGATGAAGAGATTTCTAGGTTATAACAATGTTAACAATAGGAAGAACCCAGGAAAGAAATATTGAGAATACTGGTGAGATATATAGATGCACTGTTTACATTTCCATTCTTACAGAGTTTTAAATTTGATGATTTTGGGATCATATTCTATCTGCCAGTTTCCAAAGAATATGATCAATTTTATAAGGACAATTTATATGTGTATGAAAGAGTCAAAGAGGAAAATGTGGTTAGGAGACTCAAACTGAGAGGTTATAGAGAGGAACTAAGGTAATAGAAGCATGGTTGGAGAGAAGTGAACAGTTTTGAGAGATACATAAGGTGTAGTACAGTGATTGGATACATGTGAATGGATTGGTAAAAATCAAGAGTGGAACCTGGCACTGTGGCACATGCCTATATAATCCCAGCTACTTGGGAAGCTGAGACAGAGGATTGCAAGTTTAAGGACAGCCTGAACAACTTAAGGAGACCCTGTCTCAAATTTTTAAAAAATTAAAAGTGCTCGGTGTGTAGCTCAGTCATGGAGCACCCCTGGGTTCACTCCCATGTCTGCCAGAACAAGAACTACAAATCAGGAATGGAAGGCAGTAGGAATTATTTTGGATTAGCATCAGCTTTTTATATTTTTTGTTGTTTTGTAGTTTTCAAAACTATAATCACTAGTAGAGATTTTTATTTTACTAATTATAATTATTATGTTTCACATATAATTTCCAAAGAAGTTCCATATTGCTTTATTCTACACAAGAGTCCTTTGAAGTAGGTTTCTTAGACCATTTTACAAATCAATTACTTAAGCTGAGATTGCATATTTTATAGAGGTTTTCACTGTTGGCAAAGTTAGAACTTGAGTATAGGTCTTCTAACTGGTTCTGATTGGTATTTCAAGAGTATTTTGTATATCATTAGTTTAAATAGAACTTTTGAGTGTATTATTCAGACATTTCAAAATCTGTTGTATTTTTTCATTACAGGGGATTGAAAATACAGTTTTTACTCTCAATGAAGGACATTCAGCCCAGGTTTATACTGTTCAAGTGGATAAAGCCAAGCTACATTTAAAATTGCTTGATTATCTAAATCATGATTGGAAAAGTGAATTTTATATAAAATCTAGTCAACAAGACATTAGTTTCATCAGTTTTACCTGTGTTACAGATATGGAAAAGACTGATTTAGATATTGCTATTCATATGACTTATAACACTGGTCAGACAATTGTGGCATTTCATAGTCCATACTGGATGGTCAATAAAACAGGTCGAATGTTACAATACAAAGCAGATGGAATTCATCGAAAGCATCCACCTAATTACAAAAAGCCAGTTCTCTTTTCTTTTCAGCCAAATCTCTTTTTTAATACCAATAAGGTATGTAACTTTTGTCTAACTTTTGCTCTTCTATAATTCTTTATTATTCCTGTTTAGAATATATAAAGTACGTGAAACTTAGATGGAAATAACATTTGTTAAGTACTTGAGTTTAAATAGGTTTAGCATTTAATATTGAGAAAGGTTTTGTGTATTAACAATATAATACTTAGCTTATGCAAAAAAGTTTTCAAATTATCAATTTAACTAAACATTTTTAGAGGTGCTAAATTGTAATATACTTAAAATATATTTTTCCCTAGGTTCAGCTTATGGTAACTGATAGTGGATTGTCAGATCAGTTTTCAATTGATACTGTTGGTAGTCATGGAGCTGTTAAATGTAAAGGCCCGAAAATGGAATATCAAGTGAGTTCATTCTGTGTCCAACAACTTTTATTTAAAATGCCTGTTGGTGACTTAAGTAAATTTTAAAAGGATGTTATGATAATATAACAATTTTTGAACTATTAATTTTTTCTTAGGTTGGTGTCACTATAAACCTTAGCAGTTTTAACATTACCAGAATTGTGACATTTACTCCTTTTTATATGATTAAAAACAAGAGCAAATATCATATATCAGTGGCTGAAGAGGGAAGTGATAAATGTCTCTCTCTTCCGTTGGAGCAGGTGAGTAGATGAATTTCAAAAATGTACCTCTTTGGATTCCCTTTTTTCTTTTTGAAGTTAGGTGCCTGAAATTTTAACTCTCCCTCACCCCAATTTTGAATCGATTTCATGAACCTTTATTGAGTATTTGTGCTAGGCTTTCAATATTTAATTATCAAAACTGGACCTTTCTCTCTAGGAATGCATAGCTTGATCGGGAAGGTAAACACCAGATTGGTTAAATATACTGATGGAATTAGTTATAGATGCATCAAAGAGGAGGAAATGATATATTTTCTGTAGGAACCTTTTAGGAATGCCTTCACATACAGTAGATTAAGCCAAACTTTTCTTCAAATTATTTGAAGTGACATGAAATTTTGATTCCAATCGTTTGCTGTCAGATCTCTGCACAGAAGATTGACTTAGGTTGATAGAATATTTACTTTTTATAAAACTTGCAACTGAGTATCTCAAAACTTAATATTGCTTTTCATTTATTCTTCTTTTTTTTCCTTCTGTGTCTTTATTCAGACATGTTAGATATTTGTATTCTTCTTCATGTATCTTAAAATATATCTTAATATCTCTTTTGTCTTTTCCAGTCTCTAACTCTGCTGCATTCTGGATAAGTTCTACTTTGTATCTCTCTCTTTCTTTTCTTTTTTTTTTTATTTTACTGAGTTTAAATTGGTCTTTATAACTTCAACTCCTGACTTTTTAATTTAAATGTATTTCTTATTCCCAGAAGTTCCACCTTTTTCAAGTCTGTTCATTCTTTCAATGAATACTTACCATGTACTTTTTTTTTTGGGGGGGAACCAGGGATTGAATACAGGGACACTCAGCCACTGAGCCACATCCCCAGCCCTATTTTGTATTTTATTTAGAGACAGGGTCTCACTGAGTTGCTTAGGGCCTCCCTAAGTTGCTGAGGCTGGCTTTGAACTCAAGATCCTCCTGACTCAGCCTCCCAAGTCGCTTGGTTTATAGGTGTGCGCCACCACGCCTGGCTTACCATGTACTTTTTATGTGACTTGCATTGCATCTGTTAACAAAATCTCAAGTGTCTGTCCTTTGACAGTTTACATTTCAGTGAATGCCAAGAAAATAAATCAATAATACCATAATCAGTTAATAAAATGTGTAAGAAGGTGACAGGTCTAATGGTAAGATAAGGAATATCAAGAATTCTGAAGAGCAAGGAGTGACCTTTAGTTTCAGTAAAGTGGTCAGGACTCACTGAAGTCACTGTTGAACAATAACTTGCAGAAAATGAGAGTATCTGTCAGGAGCTCAACTGAGCTGACAGATATAGGAGTAACTAATTAAGACAACAAATCAAAATGAAAGTAACACAGATTTATAATCATTTACTTTGAATAGTATAAGCAAGAATCTAAATCAGAGAAAGCACCCACTTCCCCTTGTTCCATTTTCTCCTTCTAGGGACATTGATCAAGGGTCAAGTGGATCAACACAGACATTAATGTTGTTTCCTTGTTGAAGGACCCCTGAACAGAAGACTGGTGGTTTTATAAACGTGAGGGATGAAAAGGGCAAAAGTAGAAAAATGTTAAGTACTGAGAGTAGGAAGAGTTCTCAGGGTTTCTCCTCTTCTCAGTTAAAGATCTGGCAGAGGCTTCTGAGGAAGACTTCTGCCCATGGGCCCAGATAGAGAGACCTCCAAATGAAGGTGCCTGGGCTAGAAATGCAGATATATCTAAAAGTATTTGTTGAGGAAGAAGTGGGAGGGATTGTCTTTGAGACCACAATGTCCTGGCTATGTACCAAGTCTAGTACGGGAAAGGTGCTTAGTTAGCCTTCTAGGCCTGATAAAATATTTGGGGAGACAGCATTAGAGACAGAAGGATAAACCAGAGTAGGGACTCTAAAGGGGTAAAGTGTTTGACATGTTTGAGGGATATGAAAAGAGGCCAGTGTTACCGGTAAAGGAAAAATAGTAGAGGACAAAGCATAGCGGTAATGAAGGATACCCATATAGAACTTTGTAATCCCTTACAAGGACTTTACCTTAATTGAGTGAAATGGGGAGCTTTTGGAGGGTTTTTGCCAGAGATTAAGCATAGCATGTTTTCGAAACATACTTATTGAATTACTATGTGATTTATTTTATTTTTATTTTTTTGGAACCGGGAATTGAACTCAGGGGCACTTGGCCAGTGAGCCACATCCCCAGCCCTATTTTGTATTTTATTCAGAGACAGGGTCTCACTGAGTTGCTTAGGGCCTCACAAAGTTGCTGAGGCTGGCTTTGAACTCACGATCCTCCTGCCTCAGCCTCCCGAGTCGCTGGGATTAAAGGTGTGCACCACTGTGCCCAGCTTATGTGTGATTTATTTTTGTGAATGTTCCACATAATCTCATTAGCTTTATATATTTCATAGACATATTTTTCCCATGATTTTGTTATAACATTTCTATCTTGATGTATATATCTCTTAGATATTGTCAGGTCTTGATTATTCTTTTAAAATCATATTTGTAGACTCTCTTTCGACAGTTCCTATTTACATTAATTTCAATAACAAATGTGTAATGACTTTAAAATTTTACTTTGTTTCTTTTTGTTTATCATTTCAACTTAAGGTAAATTTTCTTTCACTTTTTAAGATTTTTACAATCTAATCTTGTTTGATTTTTTTGTTGTTGTTGTTCTTTACAGGGCATGGTGTCTCACTATGTTGCTCAGGCTGATTTCAAGTTTTTTTTTTTTTTTTTTTTTTTTTTTGTACTAGAGATTGAAACCAATCATTTTTGCCACTGTACTACATCCCCAGTCTTTTATTTTTATTTTGAGGCAGGGTTTCTCTGAGTTACTAAGGGTTTTGCTAAGGTTGACCTCAAATTTGTGAGCCTCCTGCCTCAGGCTGTCAGGTAACTGTTGTTATAGTTGTGCACCCTGTTTCACACTAATGGGCTTAAGTGATCCTTCTGCTTCAGCTTCCTGAGTAGTAACTGGGACTTAGGCATGTGCTGCCATTTCTGGCTTAATTTCTGATTTTGACTTATAGTGATCAATCTTACCACATTAAGTAACATACCAGGCATGTTGTTGCCCACCTGTAATCCCAGTGACTCAGGAGGCAGAGGTAGGAGGATTGCAAGTTCAAAGCCAGATTCAGCAACTCAGCAAGGTCCTAAGCAGCTTAGTTAGACTCTGTGTCAAAATAAAAAATAAAAAGGGCTGGGAATGTGGCCCTGTACTTAAGTGCCCTGGGTTCAATCCCCAGTATCAAAAACAAAAACAAACAAACAAACAAAAAACCATACTCATGATTACTACCTCTTTTGATGTTTTTAACCTTATCTATATATCTCTGTTGTCTTTTGTCTCTACAAAAGACAAAACTTTAGCACTTTCTTAAGCCTCAAAAGGCCCCACACAGTATTAAAAGACATTGTACATTATTAAACACAAAAGATAAAGTATTAAATAAGCCAGGGCTATCAAGGAATTATAGCCTTGGGGATGACTAGAACACAGATTTTCAGTCTTCTCAGCTCTTCATGGGACATATGCTTGGATTAGTACTATTGTTTCTATTAGGGTAGTAGGAAGTCTTGACAGGGAGAGGATATTGTAAGCCTCTTACATCCTCAACCTTGTGCAATATCTTGTTCCATCTTTCATGGTTGAATAAAACTGACTTTAACAAGCTAAGACACTTAGTTCTGCTACAGAATTGTCCCCAGGTAAAAACTGGTTATCAATATGTAGAAGAATGAGACTAGGTCCTTATTTTTCACCCTGCACAAAAATCAACACAAAATGGACATAGAAATTAGACCAGAAAGTATACAACTTCTAGAAGAAAATATAGAGTCAACTCTTCAACTTGTAGGCATGGGCAATGATTTTCTCAGTAGGACCCCTAAAACTCAGGAAATAATCCCAGAGTTAATAAATGGATTGGCATCAAAGTAAAAAGCATCTGCACAGCAACGAAAACAACTAAAAATGTGAAAAGAAAGCTTATAGAATTGAGGAAAATCTCTGCTATCTCCTCTTCTGACAGAGGATTAATATCTAGAATGTGTAAAGAAATCAAAAACTTTAACACCAAATCCCAAATAACCCAGTTAATAAATGGGCAAATGAACTGAACAAATTCTTCCCAAAAGAAAAAGTACAAATGGCCAACAAATACATGAAAAAATGTTCCAAATCATTAGCAGTTAGGAAAATGCATGTCAAAACTACACTGAAATTTTATTTCCCTCTAGTTAGAATGGCAGCCATCAAGAATACAAACAATAATAAATGCTGGGGGGCTCCAGGTGAGATTTAGCCGGGAGCAGAGCTGCTTGCCGGCTCCAGCGGGGAATTTGGGCCAGGTTGGCGCCATTCTAAAGCTTCCCTGGCGGAGAGACTCCATCTTGAGCTGTCTGAGCCCTTGGACCTAAGCCCAGCCCTTCCCGCGGGGACACGGTGCTTCGGCTCCAGGGCCACGGTGCTGCATCTCCTGGTTGCCTCTGCCCAGAAGCATTGATCATTCCCAACCTGGAGGTTGTGAGACAGAAGCTATCTTGGGTCACCACTTGATCAAGCACCTCTCAACCATCTGGTGAGTTGCTGGAAATCTGCAGGGACGCCCTGGGTCTTTACAGGGAAGTTGCAATCCCTCTGATTTGCACTACTAGAGGGGAGGATATATGAGCAGCATGGGAAGACACGGGAAGAAAGTGTCCCAAACAAACCTGGATGGTGCATCAGGAGATCCCAAGGACAGCACGGTAGAGGGATTGACAGAAATGGAGTTCAGAATGTTCATAATTAAAATGATCCGAAAAGAGAATGAGGTGACGAGAGAGCAGATTCAGGCTATGAATAATCAGCTAATAGAGCAATTGCAGGAAGCAAAAAATCATTTCAATAAAGAGATAGAAGTTCTGAGAAAAAAACAAACAGATATCCTTGAAGGAAACAAGGAAATGAAGGAAACAATCAACCAAGTTAAAAACTCAATAGAAAGCATAATTAACAGAATAGATCACTTGGAAGACAGAACCTCAGACAATGAAGACAAAATATTTAATCTTGAAAACAAAGTCGAAGAAACAGAGAAGATGGTTAGGAATCATGAACAAAACCTCCAAGAAATATGGGACATCATGAAAAGACCAAATTTAAGAGCTATTGGGATTGAGGAAGGCATAGAGATACAAACCAAGGGTATGAACAATCTGTTCAATGAAATAATATCAGAAAATTTCCCAAATATGATGAATGAGATGGAAAATCAATTACAAGAGGCCTACAGGACACCAAACGCACAGAATTTCAACAGATCCACACCAAGGCACGTTATAATGAAAATACCTAACATACAAAACAAAGAGAATTTTAAAGGCTGCGAGAGAAAAGCATCAGATTACCTACAGGGGGAAACCAATACGGATATCAGCAGATTTCTCAGCCCAAACCCTAAAAGCAAGAAGGGCCTGGAACAACATATTTCAAGCTCTGAAAGAAAACGGATGCCAACCAAGAATCTTATACCCAGCAAAACTTACCTTCAGATTTGATGATGAAATAAAATCCTTCCATGATAAACAAAAGCTTAAAGAATTCACAAAGAGAAAGCCTGCCCTACAGAACATTCTCAACAAAATATTCAAAGAGGAAGAAATGAAAAATAACTATCTCGGTCACCATGGGGAGGAACTACCCTAAAGAAAGAGTCAATCAAAGGAGAAACAAAGTTAAGCTAAAAACCCCCCAAAAAGCTAAAATGACGGGGAATACAAGTCATGTCTCAATAATAACCCTGAATGTAAATGGCCTAAACTCATCAATCAAAATACACAGACTGGCAGACTGGATTAAAAAGAAAGACCAACAATATGCTGCCTTCAAGAGACTCATCTCATAGAAAAACATGCCCACAGACTAAAGGTGAAAGGTTGGGAAAAACATACCATGCACATGGACTGAGTAAAAAAGCTTGGGTTTCCATTCTCATTTCAGATAAAGCAGACTTCAAGCCAAAGTTAGTCAGAAGGGATAAAGAAGGACATTTCAAACTGCTTAAAGGAAGCATAAATCAGCAAGACATAACAATCAAAATATTTATGCACCAAACAATGGTGCATCCATGTATGTCAATCAGATCCTTCTCAATTTCAGGAATCAAATAGACGAAAACACAATAATACTCGGAGACTTTAACACTCCTCTCTCACCGCTGGACAGATCCTCCAAGCAAAAATTGAACAAAGAAACCATAGGACTCAATGACACAATTGCTAATTTGGACTTAACAGACATATATAGAATATTCCATCCATCCAAAAAGCGAATACACTTTCTTCTCAGCAGCTCATGGTTCCTTCTCTAAAATAGACCATATGTTATGCCACAAAGTTACTCTTAGCAAGTACAAAAACATAGAGATACTACCTTGTATACTATCAGATCATAATGGAATGAAATTAGATATCAATGATAAAGTTAGAAACAGAAACTACTCCAAGACCTGGAGATTAAATAATATGCTATTGAATGATACATGGATAACAGAAGACATTAGGGGAGAAATTAAAAGATTCTTAGAGGTCAACGAGAACAAAGATACAACATATCGAAATCTCTGGGATACTATGAAAGCAGTGCTAAGAGGAAAGTTCATTGCAGGGAGTGCATTTAATAAAAGAATGAAAAGTCAACAAATCAATGACCTCACATTACAGCTCAAAGCCCTAGAAAAAGAGGAACAGATCATCACCAAAAGTAGTAGAAGACAGGAAATAATCAAAATCAGAGCTGAAATCAACGAAATTGAAACAAAAGAAACAATTCAAAAAATTGACGAAACAAAAAGTTGGTTCTTTGAAAAAATAAACAAAATTGATAAACCCTTAGCCACTCTAACGAAAAGAAGGAGAGAGAAACTCCAAATTACTAAAATTCGTGATGGAAATGGAAATATTACAACAGACACAATTGAAATACAAAACATAATAAGAAGCTACTTTGAAAATTTATACTCCAACAAAATAGAAAACATGGAAGACATCAACAGGTTCCTAGAGGTATATATATGAGCCACCCAAACTGAATCTGGAGGACAAACACAACTTAAATAGATCAATTTCAAGCAATGAAATAGAAGAAGTCATCAAAAGCCTACCAACGAAGAAAAGTCCAGGACCAGATGGATTCACAGCCGAGTTCTACAAGGCCTTCAAAGAAGAGCTCATTCCAATACTCCTCA
>JAJEJO010003427.1:6719-111054 GCA_020662805.1 Glaucomys volans
GAGTCAGCGATCCCAGGGGCTTCGGGCCAACCTCTCCAGGTGCGGCTTGAGGGCCTGGGAAGCCCGAGATGGGCACTCTCCACCAGGGAAGCTGCAGAAGTGGGGCAGAATAGTTCCCACTCCCCGCCAGAGACTGCGTTCCCAGAGTTTCCCGGCTGGAGCTCCCCTGACGTAGCTGGAGGTCCCAGGAAGCTGGTAATGGGCCTTCTCCGCCAGTTAAGCCGCCAAAATGGCGTGGGGTAGTTCCATCTCCCCACCAGAGTCCACAATCCCAGAGTTTCCCGGACGCCTCTGGATGCCCAGGTAGCCTGAGATACTCGGTCTCTGCCTGGGAGGCCGCCGGCAGGTGCCGGAGTCACTCTCCAAAGCGCTACTGGGGACCCGCACTCACTTGTTGGCTGGCGCAGACCCAGGTTGGTGGCTCCGAAGCAGCTGCAGGGTCTGGCGCTCCCGGATGGTAGCTGCCCGCGGCGGGCCGAGTCCAGCCCGGCTGAGTTGGTTCTGGAGCGGCACCTGGGGACCCCTTATATGTGCTTTGAATATAAAATCTCGTTGAGAGTCATATTCCTGCTGTTTGAATCCCGAGCAAGTAGGAATCCACGGAGCAAGTAGGAATGCAGCCTTCCTCTAATCCGCCATCTTGGATCTCGAAAGCATATTTTTAAATTCCCTCTAAATAACCCATTCTACAGATGTATGTTAATTTACTTAACACATCCTTAACTCTTAGGCATTTAGATAGCTACAGTTTTACCCTTATGTTAATGCTGAGATTGTCTTTTGAAAATCAGTTAAATACTCATGTGTGGCTTTGCCTCACTTGGAGTTATTATACAAATATAAATAATGAGACATTAAATTTACCTACAAAATCACAAAATATCTATATGTTTGATGTATTCACATACACCAATGGTGGCGACCTAAATTATTAATAATTGTAATTTTGTCTGTGGAAGAAAATTTAGCAATGTCTATCATGTTTATTCAAGTCAAGTGCCCCTTAACATGTAGCAAACATATGTCTAAGGTTATTTATTGCATCATTTTTAATAATAGAAAAATTCTGGAAGCAACCTAAAGAACCACAAATGAGAAACTAAAGGAATATAGTATCACCATGTAGGAAAATACTTAGCAACTGTAAGAGATTACCTAGATTTTCATATACTGATGGAAATTGTTTGTTAAAAGTAAAATGTGGGTAACAGATGCCAAAACATGGTTAACTAGGAGGAATAATTCTGGAGTTCTCCAGCATATTGGGATGAGTGTAGTTCACATTACCTATTATATATTTTATGAAGAGGTGGAAGAGAGGAGCTCAGGGGCTCTAAATGAAGATATAACAGGAGAAGGAAATACTGATTGACCTGATTTGATCCTCCATGCACATTATATGCATGTGTTGAATTGTCGTGCTGAACCCCATTAATATTTATAAGTATTACACACTCATAAAAAATTAAAAATGAAAAAACATTAAAATGGATAATCAAATTCCATAAAAATGTGAATATATAGCACTCTCATTCTTATAAAAATGAAGTTTGATTTCTCATATATGCATATAACCATTCGTGTACATCATGCATATACAAATACAAGTTTTATATGTAGGGAACATTTCAGTATACATGAAAAACATAGCAATCCACTGCCCATGTTACAATGGACTATATGCCTGGGCTATGAGAAATGTTTTGTTTTATGCATACTCCCTTGGGTTTTTGCATACAAAGGTTGAGTATATACATAACTGTGAAATATATGTATATATATAAGTATATATATGTAATATATGAATATATATGTGTGTATGTACTCTTATTTATTGAATTTAGAGTTCAATATTTTGGAGTACATTTTGAAGTAAAGTATAATTCAGAGCTTCAAAATAATTTTTCTCAATTATTTAGTTGGATTTCCAAATACTGTTTTAGGAAATTTCTCCCATTTTATTACTCTTAACACAGTTGTTTGATTCAGAATAGTTATTTTTAGGCCATTAAAAATAATATAGTTTTGTCTGCTGGTTCCACAGCATTTAAAATTATATGACTTTGATATTGGGGAGAATAGTGAGTCATATAGGTTTATCAAGGTTTTTTTCCCCCTGAAGAAATAAGTGTGTCATTTTGTCCTTTTAAATTTAATATGCTATTAGTGCATGCAAGGTATACAGAATATTGAGTTTGAATGAGGCATATTCATACAAGCATATAACATACTTTGATCATTTTCACCCTATTATCCCTTTTAACCCTCCAGTCTCTCTTCCCCCAATCCCCTTGCCCTTTTCTAACATTTCTTCTATTTTCATTGTTATCTCTCTTTGTCTCTTTTTTCGACTTAGGTTCTCCATGCAAGAAAGAAAAGAAGCAATACTTGTCTTTCTGAGTTAGTTTATTTCACTTAACATCATCATTTTGAGTTTCGTTCATTTTCCTGCAAGGGACATGAGTTTGTTCTTCTTTATGGCTGAATAATACTTTTTGTGGATATACACCACATTTTCTTTACCCATTCATCCATTGACAGGTACCCCTGATTTCATAATATGGTTATTGTGAATTATGCCACAATAAACATGAGCATGCAGGTATCTCTGTAGTATGCTGAGTTTAATTCCTTTAGATATATATTGAGGAATCATATAGCTTGATGATAAGATAGTTCTCTAGTTTCATTTTTTAGTTTTTTGAGGCACCTCCAGACTGATTTTCATCGTGACTGTACTAATATACATTCCTACCAAAAGTGTATGTCTTCCTTTTTCTCTACATCCTCACCAGTTCTTATTAAAATTTGCATTCTTAGCGGGGCCCAGTGGCCCACACCTGCAATTCCAGAGGCCCAATAGTCTGAGACAGGAGGATGGTGAGTTCAAAGCCAGCCTCAGCAGCAGCAAGGCACTAAGCAACTCATTGAGACCCTGTCTTTAAATACATATACAAAATAGGGTGGGGATGGTGAGTGCTCCCGAGTTCAATCCCTGGTACCAAAAAATAAATAAAATAAAATTGTATTCTTGATGATAGGCATTATAATTGGGGTGAATTAATGTGGTTTTGATTTGAATTTCCCTGATGACTAAGAATGTTGAACATTTTTTTCATGTAATTGGTGGCCATTAGTAATTTTTCTTAGTTCATGTGCCCATAGATCTATTGAATTATTTGGGGCATTTGTGTGAAGTTTTTGAATTATTTATATAATATGGATGCTAATTCTGTGTTGGAAGAGTAGTTCTGTGACTCCTATTCTATTCCATCGGTCTACTTGTCTGTTTTTATTTGAATACCATGCTGTATTTGTTACTATGGCTTTGTATAACCTGAAATTGGTATTTTTTTACCTTCAGTTTTGCTCATTGTGTTCAGATGGTTTGGCCGTTTGGGGTCTTTTTTGCTTTCACATGAGTTTTAGGAATTTTTTTTAAATTCTGTGACAAATGTCACTGATATTTTGATGGTGATTACATTGAATCTGTAGATATTTTGGTAATATGGTCATTTTTACTATTTTTATTCTGCCAATCCATGATATGAGACATCTTTTTACCTTCTAGTGTCTTTTTTGATTTCTTTCTTCTGTGTTCTTTAATTTTCATTATAGAATCCTTTCACCTCCTTGGTTAGGTTTATTCCTAGATATTTTAGTTTTTCTTTTGAAACTATTGAGAATAAAATTGTGTTCCTGATTTCTTTTTCAATGGGTTCATTATAGGTATATAGAAAAGCTACTGATTTTTGCATGTTGATTTTATATTCTGCTACTTTGCTGAATTTGTTTATCAGATCTAAAAGTCTTTTGGTGGAGTCTTTAATGTCTTCTAAATTTATGATCATATGATCTGTAAATAGAAATAATTTGATATATTTTCCTTTCTTATTTCTATTCCTTTCTTTCTCTTCCCCAATTGCTCCTGCAAAATTCAAATACCATACTCAATAAGAGTGATAAGAGTGGATATCTTTGTCTCTTTGTCTTGTACCTGATTTTAAAGGAAATGCTTTCAGTTTTTCACCATTCAGTATGATGTTGGCTTTGAGTTTGTCATACATAGCCTTTATGATGTTGAAGTGAGATACTTCTATATCTGTTTTTTTCAGGGCTTTTATCATGAGAGGATGTTGAATTTTGTTTAGTATGCTTTTCTGCATCTACAAGCTGATCACGTGATTATTGCCTTTGATTTTATATCTGTGATGTATTATATTTATTGTTTGTAAATGTTGGCCACCCTTGCATCCTCAGACGGAAACTTTCTTGATCACAGTGCGTGACGATCTTTTTAATGTGTTGTCGAATTAAATTTGCAAACAATAATATTATGGATTTTTGAATCGATGGTTATCACAAATATTGGTCTATAGTTTTCTTTATCTGTGTCCTTATCTCTTTTGGCATTAGGGTAATATTGGCCTCATAGATTTACTTTGGAAGCACTCCTTTCCTTTTAATTTCATGAAATAGTCGAAGTCCATTGGTGTTAGTTCTTCTTTAAAGGTCTGGCAAAAATTTCAGCAGTGGATCTACCTGGTTCTGGGCTTTTTCTTGTTGGTAGACAGTTTATTACTGCTTCAATCTCCTTATTTTTTATTGGTTTGTCTAGTTTCATTTAATTTCCTCTTGGTTCAATTTTGGTAGGTCAGATAAGTCCAGAAACTTATCTATTTCTTCTAGATTTTCCAATTTATTGGAATATACGTTTTTCAAAATATCTCAATGATCCTCAGTATTTCGCTGGTATCTGTTGTAATATCCCTTTTATTTTTCTCTAGCTTTATTAATTTGAGTTTTCTCTCTCCTTCTTTTGGTTATTTGAATTATGGGCTGATCAATTTTGTTCATCTTTTCAAAGAACTAACTTTGTTTCATCTCTCCTTTTTCTATTAGTCTTTATTACATTAATTTCAGCTCTGATATTTATTATTTCTTCCTTTATAGTTATTATGGGTTTGGTTCAATCTTGTCTTTCTAAGACCTTGAAATGTATCATTAGGTTATTTATTTAAGATTTCTAGACTTTTTAATGTAGACACTCATAACTATGAACTTTTCTATTAGAACTGTTTTGCTGTACCCACAGATTCCGGTATGTTGTGTTTCCATTTCCATTTGATTCTGAAATTTTTATAACTCCCCCCCCTTTCAATTTCTTCAATGATCCACTAATCATTCAAAAGTGTTCAATCTCCATGTGTTTGTAGATTTTCTATAGTTTCTTTTACCGTTGATTACTAATTTCATTTTTTTATGATCTAATAAGATACAGGAAATTACTTTAGGGTATTTGTTGGTTCGTTGGTTGGTCAGTTGGTTGGAGAATAGGATTGATTTCCTGATTTTGCATTTGTTAAGTCTTGCCTTATGGCCTAAAATACAAACCTATTTTGGAGAAAGTTCCATGAACTGCTAAAAAGAATGTGTATTCAATTGTTGTTGAGTGCAGTATTCTAGAGGCTTCTGTTGAGTACATTTGGTCTACAGTGCCACGTTTAGCTCTCTGTTGTTTCTTTCTTGATTCTTATCTGGATGACCTATCTATTTGTGAGATTATGGTACTGAAGTCTCTTACTATGATTATTATATTAGGTTCTATCTGTCTCTTTTTAAATCTCACTCCTTTTTATTACTAGTTTTTAAAATTTATTCTTCTGATAAAATATAAAATTTAGTTATCACCTTAATATTCTCATTCAATTAAAGAATTTTCTTATGCCATTGATTTCTTCTTTTTCATCAATGCATTCCATTTTATACATATCTATTCATGTATTTAATAGGGCCATTGGATGTTTGTAGATCTTATGAATATCCATCTAGCACACGAATTGTCACACAGGTGCTCGATTAATATTTGATGATTTAATCAATGGATGTTTGATTAAGTAGCTTCATCAGATCCCCCAAAAAAATCCATCTTGATCTTATTCTCCTGGTTTCTCTACTTATAATATTTAATGTCACCAAATTATATTTTAATCTATGGTTAGAGCTGTGAATGATTACATGCTGATATAATATTAAAAAGTTATAAATACCAAAATGTATTCATTTCGCATACTTTTTTTCAATTTTGCCCTCGATTCAATACAAAACTCAATACAATATTTGTTTGATTTTCATCAAATAAGTTATTTTTATACAATAGATTTCCCATCTTATTTTTTGCAAGCTTGTAAATATATTTTAGTTGTTTTTGCATAAAGGAAACATTAATCATTTTCTTCAACTTAGAGGGGTTTTTTATATATTTCAATATGTGTCTCCATAATCCTCCTACATAAGTATCAGAAGCTTGTCTATAAATAGAATTCCCCATTCAAATCTATATCTGTTACATAAATAAAATTAAAAAAACTTATGCACAGTATTCCACTCTATCATGGTATGTGGCATCATAGTGAAGAACTCTGAGAACAGCTTGGTTTTTTCCTTTCTCATTCATAATTTTTATCTTTAAAACTCAAAAATTTACAAGGGCATATCCAGGTGTGTGTTGAAGAACCTTTCATTTTTTCATCTCAGATCTTTCTTCAGCTCAAAAACTCCCTTTTCTTTCAGTTTTAATTATTTATTTCCTTGCTGTTTTTGCTTTCTTCCTCAGAAACAGTTATGCTTCTTTGATCATATTTCTGTCCTTCCTACCCATCATTATTTAGGTCATCTTTTTCATCTCTTTGATTTTTTTGTTCCTGCAATATGGAAAAAATTCAAATATTTCCACATTTCATTGAGTGAGTTTAATTTTTATGTGCTCTTTACTATCTTCTCAAATACCATTTTAATTTTTCTATTGAATTTTGGATTTTCTCAATCCTATTGTAGACTTCACATTTTCCATTTTCTTTTCATTTCATTCAGTTATCTACTTAGAAATACCTACTCCAGTTTCATAGAAGCTTCTCCTCCTGAATCTCTTTGAGCACATCAATGTTTATAACTTGTAAGTCTTTTTAGCTCTTTCACATTCTTTTCTAAATTTAAATTAAATGTGTTTTAACTGATATAGAAATATTAAAGTTGTACACATTAGTGAGGAATCCTGTAATGTTTTTAAATAGTGTGCACATAATATTTAAATGAGATAAAATATATTATCTCCTTAGATGTTTATCACTTTTGTGGTAAAACTTTCAATACCCTTCCTTTTAGGTTTTTCAAATGGGTAGTTCATTATCATTATCCATAGTCAGCCTGCTATGGGATAGCACACCAGAACTTCTTACTCCTAACTGTAACACCTATCGAACAACTTTTCCCCATCCCCCATCCCTCTACCCTCATCAACCACCACTCTACTCTCAACTTGAGATTTGTCAGCTATTTCAACATAAACTGATTTTAAGAGCTTTGCCATTACTTTACTCATCAAGTCAGCATCCCTTACCTTTGTCCAGCTGTGCCTCTCCACAACATCTTCATTTATTTACTTCACTTCATTGGGTGTTTCAGACCTGGCATTTCTTTCTGATAGGTTGGGCAATTGTTTTTTGTTTTTGTTTTTTTATTCTGCTGTCCCTGAATACTTACATCACATAATTTCCCCCATATATATATATATATATTTTTTTCTTTTTCTCCTTGAACTACTCTAAAATATTTTGATCCTACACAAATTTGCTAATAGAAGTTGAAACTTCAAACCCATACCTTAGGTTGTCATACACAATGTGTACACTTTCCTTTGTATAATTAAATCAGGAATTACTATAGAGTTCGACCATGCACTCTCTAAAGCAGTTCTTAAAGAATGCAACCCCTCCTCATCTGAGAGAAGTAGGGGTATAGATAAATCAGAAATTTAGCTTGGAATGGTCCAAAAGGTATTTCTCATGGATTTGGAGAAATGCCACCTGATTTTGGTTATATCAGTGTAAGACTATGAGGTGATGGAGTAAATCAAACTCTTTCTCTGTTATTTGAGGAAACTATTTGTCCTGCTGAGCATGGTGACACATGCATGTAATCCCAGCTACACACAATTGATGCAGAAGGATTGCAAGTTCAAGGCCAGCTTGAAATAAAATAAAATAAATAATAATAATTTTATTATTATAATTAAATAATAAAATAAAATAGAAATAAAATAAAATAGGAAAGAAAAGAACAGAACAGAACAGAATAGGGCTGGGAATGTAGCTCAATAACAGAGTACTTGCTGAGGATGTGCAAGACATTCAATCCCCAATATTAGGACCATAAAACAAAACAAAATAAATCTAATTGTCCCTTCATGATTCAGAGGATGCTCTGAGTAGTATGTCATTCAAACGTATAGTTCATATGTTACACCCAGTAATATCCACTCTTGGAATTTCTGTACAAATCTCAGCATATCTTGTCTTAGGCCTCTTTTCCATACTTTTTGTGCTTTTTGTCTTCACCTACACACATACACACTCACTCATTATTAGCAATTCATGACATTTTGTGCTTTAATTTTTACTTTTGTTAAGGAAAATTAATGAAACCTATAAGAAATGTCCACCCTCCCCCTGCTATTTTTTAACCAAGACTCTTTCTCATTAAGAAGTTACCTCTTTTTTTGTGGATGAAATTTTACTCATTTGTTAAGTTTTAATTCATTCATCTCATTCTTTTTTGTAAGGTCCTTGCTTAATCATTTTATATTTATAGGATAGAGATGATCTAAATTAAGTATCCTGTAAAGAATGTCTATATTTTTATATTTTTCACATTCAGAGCTAGGTCATTTGAAATCCCCTCAACATGCATTCCTAGGGTGAGTGAAAGGGTCTGCCTTTAGCTTATTAGTCAGGTGTTTACAGCCCTCTCCACTCCAGACAGTCTCTGGGTATGCTGTGTGTTGGCATAGTTATTAATAGTGCTGCTTTCATTCCCTAAAGTTGCTTGGTTTGCATAGTAAATTACATCATCACCCTACATAGGACTATGAGATATGATTTAAATGAGTCATATATGTATAATAGCCTTATTCATCCTTTCCTAATATTGTGATGCAATTTTAATGCATTAAATTTGAACAGGTGAAAATAATAGTTATTTAAATTTAGTGACAATTGAAAAGACAACTGAAGGGATCAAATATTCAAAGTAGAAGCAGATTGCTAAATCTTATTTGGCAGGCTGGTATTTTTTTTTTAATTTTACTCTTTTTTTTTTTTTTTTTTTTTGTTGGGAATTTAATCCAGGGGGGCTTTGTCACTGTGGGACATTTCCTTTTTTTTTTTTTTTTTTTTTTTGAGACAGGTTCTCACCCCTAAGTTGCTGAAGCAGGCCTCAAATTTGATACTCCTCCCTCAATCTCCCTAGTTGATAGCATTATAGGCATGTGGCCACCAAACCCAGCAGTTGGCCAGTATTTTATATATGCTAGCTAACGATGTAAAATTAGAATATTTATTTATTTGTTCTTTAATTCTAAAAATCTTGGGTGGGCCCCTTTGGTTCAGAGGTTAGATACTGGATGACTTTAAACCCCATTCCACCTGTCTCAGGAGTCAGTCACTCTTCTACCATGCACTAAGAGCTTACCTATCACAGGCATACACAATGCCTTAACCTTTGCATTTATTCATATATGGAAGAGTTGGTCCCTCTCAAAACTGATCACCCTACCCACATAATCATGCATGAACTTTTAAATTAAGGTCAGAATAAGTAATTCCTCAAAGAATTCAAACCTTTAGGGTCAGCACCATTTTTGCTTATTATTAAATTTTATCTTTAGAAAGGTTACTTAATTTCACTCATACTCAGGCATCTTTCTAAGAAATAGTTAAAGCTCCAATATCTTAGAGTGTCTGTCAGAATAAGAGAATCTAAATGTAAATCAACTAATAAAATCTTAGTACAATTCTTTCATAAAGCCCACATGTTATTATTAAGGGAAAATTAAAGGATGAAGATTCACTTATTTTCTTGGAAAGTCTTTTAATAAACTTTATCTTTAGAGTAGTTTTAGCTTCACAGCATACATTATCAACAGCCCACACAAGAGTGGCATATATGTTAAAATTTATGAATCCACATTGGCCCATCTTAATCACATGCAGTCCATAGCTTACGTTAGGGTTCACTCTTGCACTGTGTTTTATATGGGTCTGGCAAATGTATAATCACATGAATCCATCATTATGAATTACCATAATGGTAAACTACCATACAGAGTTGTTTCACTGCCCTAAAAGTTCTCTGTATTCTGCATATTGATCCCTTTCTCTCCCTTAACCCTTGAAAACCACTTATCTTTTTACTGTTTCCATATTGTTTTCCTTTTTCAAAATGTCAGAGACTTGGAATCATATAGTAGCAACCAGTAGTAGTCTGGTTTTACTATGAATTTGTTTCCTCCATGTTTTTTCATGATTTGATAGTTCATTTCCTTGTAGCACTGAGTAATATTCCATTTTCTGATTCTACCAGTTTATTTGCCCTTTTGTGTACTCAAGGACATGTTGGTTGATTCCAAGTTGTAGTAAGTATGAATAAAACTGCCATGCATATCCTTTTGCAGGTGTTTCTGTGGATAAAAGTTTTCAGTTCCTTTTCATAAATACCAAGGAACTTGACTGATGCATCATATAGTAAAAATGTGTTTTCTTTTATTAGCAAGCACCAACCTGTCTTTCAAAATGGGCTCCAATTTTGCATTCCCTCCAGCAATGAATGAGTGCTTCTGTACTACATCCTTGTCAGCACTTGGTGTTGTCAATGTCCTGGATGTCAGTCTAACAGGTTGTCCTGGTACCACACACTTATTTTAATTTGGATTTCCCTTATGACATTTGAGGTGGAACATCTTTTCATATGTGTATTATTAGTCATCTGTGTACCTTTTTCAGTGAGGTGTTTGTTAAGGTCTTTGTTCATTTTTTTTTATTTTTAGTTTAATTTATTTTTAATTTATAAATGAAAACATAAAATATACATATTAATGGGGTACCATGTGATGTTTCCATTCATATATACGTTGCATGAAGTTTAAATCATGTCAAACATATCCATCTCATCAATCATCTATCATTTCTTTTTGGTGAAAACTCAAAATTCTTTATTCTAGCTTTCTGAAATACAAACAAAATTGGTACCTATAGTCACCCTACTGCACAACAGTATACTAAAATGTCTTGCTTCTGTCCAACTAAAACAAAGTACCCATTGATCAACCTTTCCACCATCTTTCCCTATCCCCTACTTTTCTCAGCTTCTGATAACATCCAGTCTCCTCTCAATTCTATGAAACTAACTTTTTTAGATTCCATGTAATGAATGAGATCATGTGATTCTTCTCTTTCTGGACCTGGCTTATTTCACTTGACATAATGATCTCCAGTTTCAACCCAGGTTGTTACCAATGACAAGATTTCATTCTTTCTATGCATCAATAGTGTTCCATTTTGTGTATGTACCCTATTTTTTTTATCCATTCATCAGCTATGGACAGATTGTTTCAACTATCAGCTGCTGTAAATAGTACTGCAGTAAGCATGGTAGTGCAAATGTCTCTTAAAAACACAGATTTAATTTCCCTTGCATATATACCCACAAGTAGGATGCTAGTAGGATGGCCGTTCAATTTTTAATTGTTTGAGGAAACTCCATACTGTTTTCCACAGTGAATTTACTAATTTACATTCCCAACAGTAAGTAGTTGTTCCCATTTTCCACACCCTTGTTAGGTAGCCCATTTTTAAAATGGGGTGCTTGTTTTCCTATTGTTCAATATTAAGATATCTTTGTATATTTTTGGATAACAGTCATTTATCAAATGTGTGTTTTGCAATGCTTTCTCACAGGCTATGGCTTAGCTTTTTTATTATTTTCTCATTCCTTTCACAGAAAAGAAATTTTTAGGAAAGTCCAGTCCCAAACCAACATGATGAAGATTTGGGTCTGCCTTTTCTTCTATTTGGTGCAGGGTCTCTGGTCTAATTCCTAGATCCTTGATCTATTTTGAGTTCAGTTTTGTGCAGGGTGAGGGATAGGAGTTTAATTTCACTTTGCTGCATATGGATTTCCAGTTTTCCTAGCACCATTTGTTTAAAAGGCCATCTTTTCTCCATTGTAGGTTTTGGGCACCTTTGTCTAGTATGAGATAACTGTACTTATGTGGATTTGTCTCTGTGTCTTCTGTACCATTGGTCTACCTATTTTGGTGCCAATACCATGCTATCTTTGTTACTATTGCTCTGTAGTATAGTTTAAGGTCTGGTATTGTGATATCTCCTGCTTTACTCTTCCTCTTAAGGGTTGCTTAGACTATGCTGGGTCTCTTATTCACCAAATATGGTGGACAGTTAGATTGGACAGTTCATGATTGCTTTCTCTGTTTCTAAGAGGTACATCATTGGTATTTCAATTGGAATTGCATTGAATCTGTATAGCGCTTTGGTAATATGGCAGTTTTGACAATATTAATTTTGCCTATCCAAGAACATGAGAAATCTTTGCATCTTCTAAGGTTTTCTTTCATTTCTTTCTTTGGTGTTCTGTAGTTTTGTAGAGTTCTTTCACCTCTTTTGTTAGATTGATTCCCAAGTACTTTCTTTTCTTTTTGAGGCTATTGTGAATGGAGTGGTTTTCCTAATTTCTCTTTTAGAGGATTCATCACTTATGCATAGAAACACGTTGGATTTATTCATGTTAATTTTATATCCTGCTACTTTGCTGAATTCATTTATTAGTTCTAGAAGTTTTATGGTGGAGTTTTTTGCATCCTCTAAATATAGAATCAGAGTCCTAGAGCACAAGAAATAAAAGCAAAAATCAATAAATGGGACGGATTTAAACTAAAAAGTTTTTTTTTTTCTCAGCAAAGGAAACAATCAATAATGTGAAAAGAGAGCCTACAGAGTGGGAAAAAATCTTTCCACACACATTTCAGACAGAGCACTGATCTCCAAAATTTATAAAGAACTTATAAAACTTTACACCAAAAATACAAAGAACCCAATCAATAAATGGGCTAAGGAAATGGGCAGACACTTCACAGAAGATGATATACAGGTGATCAACTATATGAAAAAGTGCTCATCATCTCTAGTAATTAGAGAAATGCAAATTAAAACCACCCTAAGATTTCATCTAACTCCAATTAGAATGGTTATTATCAGAACACAAGCAATAATAAGTGTTGGCGTAGATGTGGGAAAAAGGCAATTCATACATTGCTGGTGGGGTTGCAAATTGGTGCAACGACTATAGAATACAGTATGGAGATTCCTCAGACAACTTGGAATGGACCCACAATTTGACCCAACTATCTCACTGCTCAGTTTATACCCAAAGGATATAAAATTAGCATACTACAGTAACACAGTCACATCAATGTTTATAGCAGGTCAATTCACAATGGCTAGATTGTGGAACCAACCAAGATGCCCTTCAATAGATGAATGGATAAAGAAACTGTGGCATATATACTCGATGGAATATTATTCAGTCATAAAGAAGAATAAAATTATGGCATTTCCAGGTAAATGGATGGAATTGGAGAAGATCATGCTAAGTGAAATAAACCAATCTCCCCCAAAAAAGGGGGAATGTTTTTTCTGATAAGTGGATGATAATACATAACAGGGAGGAGGGGGTAAGGGAAGAATGAAGGAAAGTTGGACTGTGGAGAGGGAATTGAGGGGTGGGGAGCAGGCAGGTGGAAGGAAAGATAATAGAATGAGACAAACATAATTACCCTATGCATAGGTATAATTACACAAATGGTGTGACTCTACATCATGTACAACCAGAGAAATGAAAAGTAGTACCCCAATGTGTACCCCATTTGAATCAAAAATTAAATTAAATTAAATTTTAAAAAAGAAATTTTTAATTTTAATGAAGTCTGGCTCATCAATTCTTTCTTTCATAATTCATACCATTGGTTCCTTACCTAAAAAGACATGAGCAAACACTACAGATTTTCTCCTACATTATCTGCTAAGAGTTTTATAGTTTTGTATTTTCATTTAGAGCAGTGATTCATTTTAAGTTGTTTTGTGAAGGGTATAAGATCTGTATCTAGCTTCATGTTTTTGAATCTAGATGCCCAGTTGTTCTAGTATCTCTTGTTGAAAAGAAAAAAGTTTTATTTTTTGTGCTCTTGCACCTGGAGTTATTAAGGTATAAGTAAAAAAGAAAAATTGTTACATGTATGTACCATATAATGTTTTAGCATATGTACATATTAATGAACAACAACAAAAGAAAGTAAACCTAGTGAATTCCTAGACAGTGACTACTTTTTTAAAATTTTAATGTACTGGGATTGAACCAATGAATAGTCTACCAATGAGCTACATTTCCAATTCTTTTTATTTTACCTTGATATAGGCTCTCACGAAGTTGCTGAAGGTCTTGCTAAGTTACTGAAGCTGGCCTCAAACTTGCAATCCTTCTCTCCAGCCTCCTATACTGCTGGGATTTCAGGTGTGCACCACCTTACCTGGCTGACTTTTATGTCAAGAAAATAGTCTTCAGCCTGCAAATGGTAGCACCAAGAAAAGTAGAAAATGGAATAAGTTCATAATGATTAATGACCTATTAAAGACACATACAGAATTTTGAAATTCTTTGATAAGTTAAATTTTATTTCAGGTTATCAAGAATACCTATAAGCATGGAACTACAATCACATCTCAGATTTTCTTAGAAAGAGGTCTTTAGCAATAACACGGCTTTTATATGGCAAGAGCTTCATGCTGTTAAATATTTATTATTATAGACTTAGATAAGGTATTGATTGCAACTTGTGGAGAAAGCAACTGTTATAGCAGAATGCAACAGCAAGCTGTAATGATGGATGTCACTATTGTCGTTCACTTAGGCATAAATCGCACAAATACAAAAGAATATAGATATGGTTTATCAGTATCATTTTCCAAACGACTTGAATTTTAATGTGTTATATATATATATGATTTAATAATGCCATACTGCTAGAAGATTGAGTAAACACTTCTCAATATTCAAAATAAAATATCCAAAATAAATCTTTCTTTTCTACCTATCAAATTAGTAATTTTACCTTTTGCTATCTCTTATCTGCTTTTAAACCTTCCTTTGAATCTTTCATTTCTGATGTCCTTTTCAATTGTAGAACATCCATTTCTTTCTTATTTTGTGATTTTAATTTTCTCATGTAATTTTCCATCTTTTCATATTTTTGTGTTTCCTGTATTCTCTTATATACTGCATATTAATCATGATCATTTTAAAATTGTCTGCTAATTCAAATATCTACAATACTTGCTTCCAGTCTCTGTTTTTGTTGGTTATCATGACAATGTTCTTTGTCTTTGAGTGACTACTATTTTTACAATTGAAAGTCAAGCATTGCATATTCAAAAACAAAGCTAAGAAAGCTCCAAGTGATATCAGCTTCATCAGGAAAGTTCTTTCCCCTGCTAGGCAGATAAACTGGAGAAGAGAGAGCGGTTAACCACCTTAATTTAGTGTTTCATTAAAAATCTGTGACATCATTTTCTCCCTAGCACTGATACTGTAGGAATCCCTGCTCAACATTTTCAAGGTCCTCAGCTTAGATATTTGATCTCATGTTCAATGAAGATTCAGATTGTGGCACTTGTCTGGATGGGAATATTGGCTTGATGAAGGGCCAAAATCTTTGCTAGTTTATCTGCCTCCACAAACCCAGACTGTGGTGCCTTCAGGGACCAAGCAGCTGTTGAAGATGGTTTCTGAGTGATTTCCCTTTTCTTGTGAGGAATTTTTGTGACCTGTCCTCCTTATACATACTTATTGGCTGAGCATCATATAAATGTGAGCCATACCACATGCAGGGCTTGGGCTCACAATTACATCCTGCTATCCAGTGAAATTTTAGAACTTAGTGGATATGTTGGAGAGAAAAAAGAATTCAAGTTCTCTCTACTCTCCAATTTTATCACTTCAGTCCCACATAACTGCCAAAAGTTCTAGTTTTTCTGTCCCCTAGCAGCAAAGCTCTTCCTGGGCCAAGTCCAGATCCCCAGCTTCTAGTTACAAACAAAATTGACAAATATTTTCAGGGTCAGCCTCAAATCTTTAGCTAATATTCATAAGGCTCTTGTCTTTTTTGAAGTATATGTATTCTCTTAGGTTCTGATTGGTTTGGCTGATCTCTGATACCTTCTATATATTGTCTTTGTGAGAGATCCAGGGTCTCTAATTATTCTCTGTGGGATCATTAGCCTGATACTAATAATGCTAATAATTATTTTATGTCCACTATCTTATTGCTGCATACCACAATAAAATCTCATGTAGGTTTCAGATGTGTGCAACTCAGGTTTTAATGGTTGGAAGTGAGTCAATTAGGCACCATCAACTTGAAGCATGTTTATGATTTGAAAATTGAGAGCAAGAGTTTCCACTTGATTGCTAAGATACTTGATACGTCATCACCTTATGGATCTTTCTACCTGTGTATTTGTCTCTCTGTCTATCATCCATCCACCTTGCTTTCATAGTAATTTCATGGTAATAGTTTATATTCTTATTAAATGAAAACTGAAATTCAGTGTCTGAAAACCATGGAATAATATGTGGTCTGGATAATATGAGGTGATAATATTCTCATTGTCTCATGACTGAGCTGAATAAATCAAATTATGTGATAACTAATTAACTTTAACATTAATTTTTCTTGACCTGAGGTTAATGTATATGCACTACTATAGATATGATGTTTATTGCTCTTACTCCACTACCAATTATTTCATAATGTTACAACCAAGGGTATTTTTATAGACATTATTTTTTACTTTTATCAGTGTACAATCATTGGTTTTTTTGGACTACTATAAACATTGAAAAATGTTTGAAAAAAAATGTGGGAAAATGATTTTTCATGTGTATATGTCTAAATCAAAGACATTGTCTTCCTGTAAAGTCAAAAAGCAAAGTTCGAAGAAAGATTTTCATGAGTGAAATTTAAGAAACAAGAGAGAACTAATCAATGAAAGGAAAAGAGAAATCAGGGATTTTGAATTAGTAGAAAATATGAGGAAGCCAGAAGTCAGATCTTTGAGTAATTAGCCAAATTCTGAGAGAGCAAAATTACCATAAAAGAATCCCCAGCAACCATACGCAAATACAAGAATAAAGAGGACCTTATTTATGAGATCAACCTCATAATCTACAATGTGCCATTTCTTTGTGTGTTTTTTTTTTTTACAGACTTCATTTTGATTCATTGTACACATATGGGGTACAAATTTTCATTTCTGTGGTTGTGCATGATGTACATTCATATCATTCTTGTTAATCACACATGTACATAGGGTAATGATGTCTGTCTCATGCCACCATTTTTCATACCCCCAACCCTCTCCCCTCTCATTTCCCTCTACATAATCTAAAGATCTAAATAAAATAATAATAATAATAATTTACTAAGTAAATATTATATTGGAGTAATTACTACCATAATAATTATTTTATGTCCACTATCTTATTTAATTTTAACAGCCACCATTTAAAGTTAGTAAACTTAGTCCTATTCAGTCACAGATGAGTAGAGCAGAGGTTCAACAACTTAGGAAACTTGCGCAGGTCACAGGGGACAGTTGGTGCCAAGGCTGCCTTGAAACCCTGTACTAATCAGCATTGTCCAAATGGATTTCCTGCAGTGGTGCTCTGCATCTGCCCTGTCTTATACACACTCCTAATGAGGTTACCGAAACTGAGGGACTGAATGTTTCATTTTAGTTTAATCAATTAAAATTTAAACAATCACATCTGCCTAATACCTACCATACTTAGCATTTTATCATTAGTTGTTAGAACTCACCAGTTCCTGGCCCTGAAAAACCTCGTGAAATACTCAGGAAGACCATTTCAGAAACTTTCATGGTTAATAGGGTGGAATATCACTCTTTAATCTACTTTTCAATAGAAACAAAATTACATATGGAAAAGTATATCTATGATTTTTTTGTTTTGTTTTGTTTTTTGCAGTACCAGGAATTGAACCCAGGTATGCTCTACCACTGAGCTACACATCCCAAGTACTTTCTATTCTTTATTTTGAGACAGGGTCTCCCTCCATTCCTAAAATCGGCTTCACACTTGCCCCATGCTTCAGCCTCCCAAGTAGCTGGGGTACAGGCATGCACCAAAGCACCTCGCTTATGTTGATTTTTATTAGTAAATAGTATGGTAAATAGCTTACTTGTAAGTATTCTGTATAAAATAAAGAGTATATAAACAAGATGCTTCTCTTATGTTGAAGGACAATTTCCTCTTTATCGGGGTTATTGCAGGCATACACACATTAGGAAAGTCATAGAAGAGGGTGGAGAGAGCTGGCTACTTTTTATCTACCTAGAAGGTGTTCGATGTTGGCTTATGAAGCTGAGTGGCAATCCTAGCTGAGGTCCCCTCCCTTCTTCCCAGTCAGGATGGCAGAGTGCTGAGTAAGGAGGGTGGCAGCAACGGGTATTTAATATGATTCTCTCAGGAGCATATGAGGTGACTTCTTTTCCCTGACCATTCTTCCTCATTTAGAAGAATTTAAAGCTAATATTAATGGGCAGGGATCAGGATTTAAGTGTGTTCTTTATTCTCCCTAGAATGTCTTCCCACCCCTTTTCCTTGTCGTTTATTTTTAACCAAAAAAGCACTTTCTTTACTAAAACTAGTGTTTCACTTTATAAGTGAAGTCTCAAAAAGCAAACTAATGTTTTATATATCTAAGAACATTTTGTGAAATGAAAGCAATGTTTCTTCTTCCCAAGTACCTGTCTTAATTATTCCAACAGAATAAGTTGGAACTGTTTTCTACCTGCTTTATTTTCATATACTTTACTTTTAAATGATTACAATTATTTAAAATGTGCAAATAATTCAAGGCCTTGATCCCTCCATTTCCTCTTCCGTGCTGATCATTTTTCAGACTTCGTTGGTAAGTTCTGAGTTAGCTGGTAGTCATGGCTGGGGAAGGGATTTTGATTGACTGCACATGTGTTAGAGCCATGCATACATTACCAGGGACACTATGAGGCAGCATGCCCTCAGAGACATACTTCTGAAAAGAGTGCTTGACTCAGGCCCCACCTATACAGAGCTCAGTTCCTAAAAATAGGTGCGAAGTTGCATCCTTTAGACTCCCGGCTAAAATAAATTCAGCCGTCCCATCCACTTGCTTGATAGACCCTCAGTGGAGCTGGCCTCCACTCTGCTGGTTGCCTTCAGGGGACTGGGAAATTTTCTTTATTTGGAACAAGGGAGGAAACTACTCAGCAGAGAACTAGAAAGACAACTTTTCCACGAGCTTGAGGTTAAGTCCAATTGTCACAAAAGGTACGTGTAATAGAATCATTGATACATGTGTGCTTCCAAGGTTGTGCAAAGTTCTTGCTGGTTTCTAAAGATCAATGAACACCATAAGTCAAGTTGGAATCAACCTAAAAGAAAATATGCAGCTGGATTTTGTTTTATGATAATATTTAGCATTGCTTTATATTATGAAATTTAGGACCTCATATATTAACATCTTTGCAAAAACAGGATTTTTAAATTAATATTGAAGACTAATGAGCCCATCTAAATAAACAGTCGTGAGTTAAAATTCTATCGTAACTTACAGTGAAAAGAAAAATGAGAAAAAAAATTGGGTTGTCTTTTATGTGTGCGAATTGAATGACTACATTAAGAAATATAAACTGCATTTCTTGGAATTTGGTGAGAGGAAGGAATAGCCTGAGATATTTTCAATTGTTGCCATTTGCTTAGAGAAATGTAGGAAAATTATTCTTTTCCAGTCTTAGTTTGATTTTGTAGTTCTTGCTTCAGACATGGACTATCTCCTCTAGGAGTTTTACTGGAGTGAGGATTAAAGAATCAGGTTCTTACATGTTTTGCAGAATTAAGAAAAGCACTGCCAGTTGGATCTGCCAGCCCTAATTATAGTAACTATGAACTTAAATAGAGAAGACTGAGATTGTACTTTAAAGGTATCGTGCTCTATATACTATTTCAAATGGATTTTTTCTGTCTCAGATTGCCTGTGAATGCCTTAATTTGGTCCTGTTTTGACTTAAGTGTTTAGATGTTAAGAGACAGAAGTGATTTGGGAGAGACATTATAGCAGAATCACCTAAGACACCATCTAACAGCAAGGACACTTTAAGATTACATAATGCTGGGTTTAAATTTAGCCAGCTGGTGCTGAACTGAAAGATATTTTATTTTTACCAGAGCTCTATTTGGTCACTGACGAGCTGTAGGTTGTTTGAATTATTTTAAAATTTTATGTACAAGGTGCCAAAGGACAAGTAAAATATTTACCTCAACTACATTCAGAGCCATGAATTTTAATATGAAAGAGCACCTATTTAGAGTCAGAATGATATTGCTAGTGCCTGGCAAAACATGCTGGGGAGGAAGCTAGAAAGTCCTGAATTTTGTGCTTGAGTATTTTCCTGTTCCTCTGCCTAGTCTTTGAATATTTTTTCCTTTTTTCTAATCAACATGGAAACTGAAAACTAGATCCATTTTTAAAAGTCAACATTTCAGATGTTTACAAAATAGTAAAGTGCCACCGATATGGGACAATGTAGTCTGGAGTTTGGACTGACTGTTTCTGTTTCAGCTAGAGTTGGGGAACTTTAACGTCCAAGTTTCCTCAGACACCTGAAAAATGAGAGTCGGCATTCTTTAATGATCATGGAGAGCTTTACTTTAAAACATGTTCTGCACAAACACCAGCCCAGGCCTCATGTGTCTTGTAATGCCTTTCTTCAGGGCTGCTTTTAGCACAAAAGCAAAGTTCATGGATAATTTACAGAGATAGCTGCCCACTAGTCCGTCTGCTCCAGCATTCTGCCTCTCTCTGTATATTTGCCCCATTCAAAAAGCTTCAGGACATCAATACTCTTTTTAGTTACTGGGATAACACTACTTAGATGGCATAATTTAGAGTCAAAGTCTTCTGACAACCTCAGTTCTTTGAACTGATATTTGCTATCTCTGTCTGTCTCTATCTCTTTGTCTCTCTGTCTGTCTGACTCTCTTTCTCTCATAGACACACTCACAATTCTGGGTATTTAAAGAGATCATCTTGTAAATCCTGATTGAAGATTAGGAGTCATGTCTAGATTCTGTAATTTATAGAGCAGGGTATACACTTGATAAGTGCCTGACAGTGTAATTGAACAATTTTTTGATAGAACAAGCTGTGGGGGGACAGAACTTAATTGGCAATAAGTTGTCCTTTTTATTTGCTTCCCATCCCCTCTTTTGAAAGTACTCAAGTTACACTTTGAAATTTAATTAAATTGTAATTTGTTTTTTCCTATTTCTGAAGCAAACACTTGTGCATTCAAATCACAGTTTCACTCCTTGCAGAGTGGCAACTTCAGCCTTTTCTAATTCAGAAACGACGTTTTTAGAGCACAGCTCTATTCCTCATAGGTACTCAGTCTTTATAAGACCGAGTGGGATGTTGTATTGCATGTTTCCTGACACTGCTTCTGACACCAAAGGTTGTGTCTTTGCCAACAACAAGCAATTTATTTCTCTAACACCAACAGGTGTCCCGCCATTCAATTCAGTTCTGACACTAATTCTCAAACATAGCAAAGACATCATGGGTTATAGTCCCTGTCACACAAATCTGCCTCCAGATTAGGCACCAGCCACAAATGGAGGACCAGGCCACTGACACTTCAGCCCATATTACCACTGATTCAAGGGTTCCCAGTTTGATAATTCAGTAGTACCCCCTCCTCCAGTTTGATAATTCAGTAGAACAGCTCACAGGACTCAGTAGGGTGCTCTGCTTGCCATTACTGCTATGTTATAAAGGGTGCAATTCAGCAAAAGCAAAATGGAAGAAATGCATGGGACAAAGCATGAAGCAGAGCTTCTTTCACAGTGTGCCCCCCTCTGAGCCTCTGCAGTATGTTCACTATTAAACCAAAACTCTTGGGACCCAAGGATCTCTGAAATAAAAGGGTCTATTGAGTTGCTCCAGATGCTAGTTAGAAAAAAGGTCAGGTCCTAGGATAAGTTCCTCCACTACCAGCCACAGGCTAAATATCAGCTGGAAAAAATGTCCCTTGGATCTAGAACATTTTTATAATGAAAATGTAGGGAACAGGAAGCAGAAGTTGCCTACAGTGAGCCTGAATTGGCTATAGATAAAAGTAGAGTGACATGAGCCAGAGAATACTTTGGGATAGGAGGGCTTCTCCTAAGAAGTGCATGTCTGTTCTGGATTGGCTGGTGCTGCAAGCCCTGTGAAAGACACCTAGGGAGTCAGCAGCCTGAGTTTTTGAGTCAAGATTTTAACATGCATTCAGGAATGTGAAGAAGTCTTCTGTTGGTTTATCCCATAGCTGTTAACTGATAACCTTTCCTTTTCTATCCTATCTTTTCTCTTCTGGCACTTTTAATTGAGGATACCTCAGAATTTTTCTCCAATCATCATCTATCCAGAAACTCACTGAAGTCTGTCATTTAGGGCTTTTTATGGAGAAGCTCACTGCAGGAGTGGAGCTGAAGATTCTAATCCTCTCATCTCTTGACTGGATTTTCTGGCAACCAGCCTCCATTCCGAAGTTACCCCTTGTCCCCCTACCCACCCCAAATTGCCATGAGTCACCCTGTTAATACAAGAATAACTGTCACTCAGGAAACTATAGGGTGTCTGAACCAGGAACAGGGGACACAGGCCACATATTTGTTTTTTGATATATCACATATTTGCAATGTGGCCTTCTCCTCCTCTAAAACACCACCTATAAATCCCTGCCTAAAACTTTAGTACTACTTATTTTCCTAATCATTGGAATCCATCTTTGCAAACTTAATTAACCTGAACATTCTTCCATTTGTATAACACCATCAGTAAGAATATTTTAAAGAACATGCTGTGACAATTAGTCAAGAAGCAAAGATTTTATTTTGTCAAAACAAGATCAGCAAATTCAATCAATTGTTTGTTTTAGCTGCAATTCATCAAGTGACAGTAAGTCTATATTTAATGACCCTTGGGATTTTGTGGGCCTAAATGATGTCACGAAAATAATCTGGCAGTGAACAGCACAGTAGGTAATCCAAATTCTTGCTCTAGTAGTTGTACTTCTTAAAATACTGCCAAGGATAAAAGGAACTGATTACATAGATAAGACAAAGACTCTCAGTGACTGTGTGGCTTACCTCCTTTAAGTTCTATGATAAGAAAACAGGCATCAGAACACCAACTAGTAACTCGTGCAAGGTTTAAGCATAGAAACTAGGAACCAAGTCCCTTGACTGACATTTCAGTGCTACTGTTGTTCTGTGAGTCTTTGTGCCATAATACCCACCCCATGCCTAGGACCTGGAACCCTTTCCAGATGTATCTTAACAAAGCTTTTTCCAACAGCAGCCTTTTCTTGCTGTTTATTTTGCATTTCATGCTTCTCTTAAAATTAGAACAAACTATGTGAGAGGAAACCTGATCCACATAGTCTTTTAAAACTCAAAAGGCAATGATCGGTTTATTTTTTTAATTTCACTACACATTAGTGTTTATCTTCTGTTAGATGAGATCTGCCCCTCAGCCCCAGTGTCTGGTCACTGGTCATTTGTCATTTTTCACTGCTCTTTTTGGCAGATTTTCAAGTAGATATTTGCCTTCCAGTTTTTCTAGTTGTGTACAGGATATTTCTTTGTTGCCTAGAGAACCAAATACTTTAGCTATGTCTGATTGTACCACAGAAAATAATTGCCAAATTGCTCTAGGCATACATATGACTTAAAATAAGGGCAATGCTAAAATAGCTCATTTTGAGAGATTTCTTTCTTAGTCAAAGATCCAATGGTGTCTTTCCCTTGCAAAATCTGAATGTGTCAGCATGTGTATTTTTCTTTTTAAAAAATTTTTAAAGAATTTAAACTTTATTTTGTGTATTTGTTTTTATGTGGTACTGAGGATTGAACCCAGGACTTCACCCATGCTAGGCAAGTGCTGTACAACTGGCTACAACCCCAGCCCCAGCCCGTGTATTTCTGAATGAGTTAACTGGGTAGTTACCAATGTAGAAAAATGAAAGAAAAAAAAATCTTTTTACATGTGCTCAAAACCAAAACATAATTTGACATTTAACATTGTAAATGACTTCAAATCACATTTTCAGTATTTTTCATAAGTTGTGGACAGAACATGTTCAAATAGTGAGGATTTCATCTTTTAATTCATAACCATTTAATTGTATTGCAATAAATTGAAGGTAGACCTCACATTATAAAGCACATGGGTTTTTTTTAAACTTGTGCTATAAACATTGAACTTTGATAAGTATATTCACATTTAAAACATTTAATTGCATTATAATTTCATGGGTAATGTATTAATATCTTTGTTTTTTTTTGTTTATTTTTAGTCAGCACTGTCATAATAAGAATTCAGATTTATTTTACGTAACTCTTAAGTCATTTCGACAAACAATTCGAAGTTTGTAAATAACTACAATAATTAAGTGCTCCAGAGATAGAATGAAAAACCTTTTTGTAAAGTTAAGGATCACCCATTGATTTATGTGTGTTGTATGCTGGAATTTCTGAATGTTGACTTAAGGTTATAGTATCAAGTTGGAATGTTCTGGGAAAGGGACAGAATAAAGTGAGTTTGTTGACATTATTCAAGGATGTCGATTTCAACTGCAAGATTTATTTAAAATCCATTGCCTCTGCTTATTTTGCATCCATTTTCCTGGTCACTATATAGGTCAGAAGTCAGCTGTTTTTCTACTAGGATAAAGTCCAGCAGCAATCTCCAATTGGATCACAAGGAACAGGGCAGGGGACTTATGGAGGAAAGCAACTGGCACCAGTCACTTCCTTCTTTCCTCTGCACCATCCCAGCATGCCTGAGTGGAAACAAGACTTCATTAGGGCTTGACTTCTTTAGTAGGAAGTGTGCTACTCCTCTGGTCCCTAGGAGGACTCAGAAACATTTATTTTTAGGAATGGAACTGTACTAACATGCTGTCAGTCACTGACTCATTGGGAGTAGAAATAATTTCAAGATTCATCATCCCCTCATCATCCAGAGTTGGATAACAGCCATATTTTACCTCTATAAAATTTCAGAGAAATGAAATTTGGAAAGCATGTGTCACATCCACAGCCCTGTTATGACAAGGTAATAGTGCAGCTTGCAAAAAGGCCAAAGAAAGTGCCTGGAAACAGCATGCAAGTCATGATTTACTGGGCAAAGCTTACAAGAGATCAGAGAGGGCTCCAAGAGGAGCTCAGTGGCAATAGGCTGAACAGATAGCACCTCTGTCCCTCAAGGGGCTTTGCCAAATATTGCCTTCTCTCCCTCAAGGCGTTTTGTCCAGTGGTGATGGGCTGAACAAGTGACACATAAGCTTTCCAATGCCTTCAGCTCTGCACCCTTCCCTACTCAGAGAGGGGTTTTATGTTAGACTGTGGTAGCAGTGACATCATCAGCACCAGCTTGTTTAGTTTGTTTATATGACCAACATCCGAAAGAGCAACTGTCACTGTATATGCAAGGAAGGAGCTTTTTACAGATACCACTGACTTGCCCTTGTTCCCAGTGTGCATGGAGGAAGTATACAAGCTAATGTGTGTCTGGATTTTTTGGCCCTGGCCTGCTGTTATTGTTCTCTTAACTAGGCTACATTTTTGGATGTAGAAGGGCAATCAGGAACATCGTGTTTTACTGTGCCCACTTTCTTTAGGAATGATACATCATGTTGTTGTCTCCAAGTTACAACCTTTTATTTCTCAAAAGATTTAATCAGCCTTTTGCACTTGTCAATTTAAAACTACTCTTTATAATTCCCAGTACTGCACCCTTATATAGAAGCAAAATAGAACTCAACCTTTAATTCTTACCTCTTTCACTTACCTCATCATTTCAGCCTAACTGGGTGCAGATGTTAGACCAGGTCATCACACTATGTTCTTACCATTTATTTCAATCACGCTCAAGTATCTCACCTACACACACAGATATGAATGTTTAAGTGTGCCTCCATGTTTTTTGCATCTGCTTTCCCACAAAGCATAGAATGACTAAAGCATCCATATCATTTCCTACTCTTGAAATTCATTTGGATAGTCAAAGAACCATGGGTAGTCCTCAGATAACAACCACTATCCACAATATCAACCAGAGTGACCCTGCTTTTATTCTTTTATGTAATTATAAATAGAAACCCTGACACAAAATTATGTAAATATCTGTATTGAGAAAGTATAAAGCTAAATCTTAATAATATTAATAGTAAAAAGTTTCCTATAGAATTAATCTTCTAGGGGTAAATTATAAAAGGAGTTCCAGGACTGAAGTATAAAGTTTCATTATTGGTGCCATCCTTACATTTGGAGAAATCCTTGAAATTTGAAAAATTTCGTAAATTACGCACTCTGTTCCTCCTCCCTCCACCTCTCTCTTTCCCTTCCGACTTCCTTTCTCCCTCCCTTCCTTTCTTTCTAAAACTTCCTTCTCTTTTATTTCATTTCTATGAAAGACCTCTGGAATATCTTCCCTAAGCCCAGAAATATAACCATGTTTGAAATATGTGAAGGGCTCTTAGTTTACCAGAGTCACAAAAGCATCACCTCCCAGAGCCAGAAGAGGTTCCAGATGAGCTCCACATACCCTCCACTGGGAAACCAGTGATGTTGTCAGGTCAACGCTCATGGGTGGAACAGCTTTGGAAACAGCTGCATGGGTCTGAATTCTGGCTCTTATGCTCACCTACTTGTTAACCTTGGGAAAATGAAAAACTCTGCCTGGTTTCCTCATCTGAAGATAGAAACACTAATAGTATTTATCTCATAGGGTGGTTCTCAGGATTAAATAAATTCATACGTGTAAGGTGACTAAACTTTAGTACCTGGCACATAATAAGTGCTGTATAAGATTTTGATTTTAATATCACTAATATTATTTAATGTATGAAGTTAAGGTGACCTGGAATCATTATTAATACATTACCATGCACAAGGTTAAGAATATAAAGTATGCAGTTACTCTGTATCCTGAACATTCCAAATAGCAGCACACTAAAAACTATTTAAGAAAGAAAATTGCAATTCTGATTTAATAAGTTGTTCTGTTGTTAAAGGCATCTTTATCTTTCATATACTCACTCGTCAACTCAGACTAAATTTCTCTTCTCTTTGAAATAATACAAAGCCATTAAGTGCCATTTCTATTAAAATTATTTCAACACTTTAAACATGTAAACTTTCAGTTCCTCTTGGTGTTGCCTGCATCACGTTACATCAGGAGACTGCTCTTCAATCACCTCAGCCCTAATGACTCCAGTCTCTTGTCTCTGCTCACATCCACATTTTGGACCTTCTCCCTACTTTGACCCAGTTCTTGGACTTGATGTATGCCCTTGATGGCAGCTTTCCTTCTTGATATGCCTTCCATTCTTCCTTTCGAATGGAAGGTGCTCCTGGCCCTCAGTATTCTCTCTGCACCCTCAGCATAGACCCACAGCCCCCTCCACTGTTGTCTGCCTCATCTCCCTCCATCTTGGATCTACTCATAATGGTCCAGTGAAGGAGCTGACTCTCACCTGGAGGCAGGCACTGACAGATGGGGCTGGAGGACCAGACTTATCATGAGAATCTAAAGTAAAAGAGACAAAGAAGAATCCAGAAGTTGAAAAGAAAGCAAAAAATAATGAGCCATTCAGATGGTACAGTGCATCAGGTTTAGGGGTGAAGATAAACCATAAACAGGAAAGTAAAACACAAGGTACTAAAGTGAAGGAACAAGGTCTGCTGGAGCCTGCAGTAGACTAGGGCATTCATCCCCTGAAGGAGGCCAAAATCAATGCAGATATCTTGGAAATTTCTTACTGCAGATTTCCGGGGTAATTTTGGGAGCTTAAAACACCTGTGCCAGAACCAGTGCCCACTCAGCCTGGGCCCAACTATCAGCACTAGCAGCATCTCTTCCATTGACCCCCTGTCTCCATTGTCCTTACATTTTGGCTAAATTCACCTCACTAAACACCAATTCAATCTTTTCCCATGATGTGCTGTTGCCGGTCCATTCTACACTACTGTGTGCATTTGTGTTGGATATAGTTCCACAGGTTTGCACGTATGTAGACACTCCACGTGATCATTTTCTTCCCTTTTAAGTAACTCCATATTATAACATTCTTGTTATTCCTGTCAACCTCAAATGTTCTCTATTTTAATAGACAAATGAAAAATTTGAGAATGAAAATGTGTTTGCAGGCTATATTAAGAAAAACAATTCATGTTGAATTTTAAAAGTTCTCACACCATAAGATTAACACCAGTTACCAGAAATATACACTGGGTATAGCGTGGATGAAACAGAGCTGATGGAGTGCATGCTATAAAATGAAAAGGAACACTGGGATGGAGCCCCAGAGACTATTCATGGTTGGGTGCCAAAAATTGTATGATTCAGGAGACAGGCTACAATAGATGTGTGTTGTTTCTCAGCCACTCACCAACTCCATGCTCAGGGTAAAGATATTGTAAGGATCCATGCAGACAGTGCTGCAAAGCATCAGCATTTTGAATTCCTCCCTCTGTGATGCCCTGTCTTCGGGCAACCAAGTATCAGGCTTGGTGAGGTTTATGACATTTTCCTGGGCCCTTCACTGTTGGCAAATTGGACCCAGGGCTTTGTACCACATCTGCTCTCTTTGGCAGACTTCCAACTCAAGAGTGCACTGCAACACCCTGAAAACCTACTGAGGTCTCACAAAACAAGAGGGACACTGCTTTATATTGCATAGTCTTCTAAAGAAAAATGGTGTATGTGTGTGTGTATATGTTTGTGTGTGTGTGTGTGTACACGCATGCATGTGCATGTATGTGCTTCTGTACATGTACTAGTGCTTGTATTTTCTGTGTGTATCAGAAAACTGGGCTGAGGAGGCTAGTGAACTTCCTCTGGATGGAAATGTGATGAGGACATGAATGTATTTGGAATTTTTTACCTATAAAACTTTTCTAATTGAATTCCGTGGCTATGTAATAACAGGAGAATTTCTGGCAGAAATTAAATTTGGCAGAAAGCCTAAAGTTGACTGGTTTCACTTTCCAAGCAAACATTTTTACACAGTTCTAATTTTCACCTGCTCATGTGGTGCCCTGCTGAGCATTTTGGGTGATGAGCTGGTTTTCGTTGTGGGAGACTCACAGGTTCACAGTCAAGGCATTTATTTTTGCTGTCTGTGGAATCTCTAATTCCAACTTTCACATAACTTCTCTGTTCCTTAATAAATTCAGTTGCAGAATTTAAAACTTGTTTTCTACTCTTTAAAAATAACTAGAAGAGAGAAGGTAAGAAAATATGTCAACAGGAACCATTAAAAGATGGGTTTTGGATTTTGTGATATTATTTGAAGACAAATTCATTCAATAAATGTTTAATGAGCACCCACTGTGTATAAGTCATCATTTTGTTAAATGTTAAATACTCTTGAATCTGGCCATTTGAATCTAAAACATCAATTTGCTTCTTGGCAATTTAGGAATTTTAGTTCCAGGTAATAAGAATTTAATGAGCAGTTCTGCAAAAATGTCAGGAAAGGTTCTGCCTCACACTGGTATGGCAACCACTTGCATGTAGTTCTTAGCAATGCTTTGTACATCTCCCACCCTCACCTCAGGGCCTGCAGGAGCCTTTCTGGCCACTTATGTGTGCATTGGCCACTTACATGTGTTGTCATCATGTAAAAGGATGACCCTGAGAGACACATTGTCTGAAATCAGGGTTCATATGGTTGTGAAGGCCCCTGGATCTGAAGGTAGAAACTCACTGATGCTGAGTTACTGGCAAGTGGCCAATAATTTATAGTTATAATTAAATGTCTAAACTTTTAAAAAAAAACTTCAAAAACAAATAAAAGACACATAACTTTAAAGGCTGATTTTTACATTTCACCCTTTAAAAACAGAAGTGAAATAAGCAGCAAAAACTTATAGGATTAGGTTTTGAATTTGAGGCAAAGGAACAAATGCCAGTGCCAAATTTTTAAAGCTAAATAGCTGTAAATACATTTAGGGATGATGCTTACTAACTATCCAGTTCATTGGTATCATAAGCAGGGAAGACTATTAAATTACCTCCATTCTTTGTACTGTTCCTAGTACCAGATATCATTAGGAGTCTGACATCATGTCTTTCCTCTGCAATTACATGCTGCATTTCTATGCAAAGGGTATTTAGGTCATGTTCGCGGTGACAGAGGAGAGTTACCCAGACCTAATTTGTTCAGTTTTGATACATTAAAATTATTATGGGTTTAATATGTAAAAGTCCTTGTCCTAAACTGTAAAAGTCTTAGTTGGAAGGTGTACAACGTTACCCAGTGTCTCTTCTAATGATTGGGGAGAGTAATAAGAAGGCAATCTTGACCATGCAAACATTTAAACAAGATGCCAATTATCTTTTATTTTAGAACACAGTAGAGGAAACCTAGTTTTGGTAAGAAAAATAGTGTCCCACAAGAATTCTTAATATTTCTTCTTGCCATGAGTAGTTTCATCTTCCCACCTGAAATTGAACTGTTAAGGATGATACTGTTTTGAATGTGTTCAAGGTTTAGTGTATGTTTTTTCAAAGTTTTTTACCACTCAAAAAGAATGAATTTTCTTCCAAAGGAGTAGGTTATTTACCAAGTAATGTGCATTATTTAAATATCTTTACTTTTTTCCTTGATTAGCTTAGTTTTTCCAGATAGTGTTTGGTAAAGAATAGGAAATTCATGTGGCTTCCCTTCTTTGACTAAGCCTACCAGCTCTTAAGTTCAAAAGAAAGGAAATATCAAAGTAAAATACCATTTGTGGACTTAGGCAGAGAAAGCATTTTAAGTAAAGATATACTTAAGATCACTAAAAAGAATTTTTTCAAATTCAGGAACTGGGTTTCTCTAAGACAAAATTGGATTGATTTAAATACATTTATTATTCAAAGGAAAAGTGTGATCAGTAGAAGAAAAGCTGCTGCCACCTCTGTGTTTAAGTTGGTGAGAGAATCAGAGGACTTGGGCTTTCTTTTAATATCCTTTGTCAGAATAAATTTCTGTTGCTAACAGAAAGGTGAAAGTTCGGAAGAGAGTAAAGTACTGGGAAACTGAAAAACAGATCCAAATTCTGACTGCTCCAGAATGCTTCCAGAGCAGAAATTATTTAAGGGAATATCAGTAAATAATTAGCTTTCCTACCTCTGCCTACACTCAGACAACTTAAAGACGGCATGCCAGAAGATATTTTTCAAAGCTGCTAATTATTAAAGGTTCATCTCTATTGCATAACTAATACTTATTTCTGATCTGTTAAACACTAACAGCATACTTGAAACTGAACAAAGCAGTTCAGTATACATGAACTAGCTTTATATGAAACTTTACAAAGCTTATGAAAGACAAAAACTGACCATTTTAGGAAAAGACAGTTATGGTTCTATAAGCTAACATACATGGGTCCTCTCCATCTGCCAATGGCCTTTTCCTATTCCACAATGAGATCACTTTCTGTGTATTCTGGAAGCCCTGGAGCTTTAGGCATGCTGGTGAGCATTTTAACCAGTCTTTCAGAAGCATGCACATTTTCTCTTAGTCTTTTTTTTTGTCTTTTATTATTATTTTTTTTTTAGTTGTCAATGGACCTTTATTTTTCATTTATTTATATGTGGTGCTAGAATTGAACCCAGTGTCTCACACATGTCAGGCAAGTGCTCTACCACTGAGTCACAATCCCAGCCCTTCTGTTAGTCTTAGATTGACCTTGCTGATGGTCTCTCCATTGCTGAGGGAGTGAGCATGTTTGCTGCCTGTTTCTCAAGTCTTCACAGCCAAGCTTGGGAAACAGAAGGAAGATGAAATTCTCCACATAGGACAATTCCTCTTAGAAACTATTCATACAGGAGTTGGAGATCTGAGAATCATAGGGAAATTTGGGAAATGCAGAAATGAAACACTGGGAAAGGAAGGAAGGAAGGAAGGAAGGAAGGAAGGAAGGAAGGAAGGCAGGCAAGTAACACTTTTAGAAACCAAGAAGAGAGAAAAAGAAGTTATACCAAAAAGGTAACAATTCAATAAACAGTGGACTAATATAGACTTATATGAAATTTGGGGGTTTTTAGAATTAGAGACTTTAGAAAAACATGTTATAAATCAACTTACAGTAATCTGATTTTAAGTCCTTTGGGTATAGGCCAAGGAGTGGGATAGCTGGGTCAAATGGTGGATCCATTCCAAGTTTTCTAAGGAATCTCCACACTGCTCTCCAGAGTGGCTGGACCATCTTGCATTCCCACCAGCAATGTATGAGTGTACCCTTTAAAATCAGATTACTACAGTGATGCAGCCACATCAATGTTCATAGCTGCTCAATTCACAATAGCTAGATTGTGGAACCAACCTAGATGCCCTTCAATAGATGAATGGCTAAAGAAACTGTGGTATATATACACAATGGAATATTACTCAGCCATAAAGAAGAATAAAGTTATGGCATTTGTAGGTAAATGGATGATGTTGGAGACTGTTATGCTAAGTGAGATTAGCCAATCCCCAAAATCCAAAGGCCGTGAATGATAATGCATAATGTGGGGGGGAAGGGTGGCAAGAATGGAGGAAGGATAGATAGCATAGAGGGAAGGGAGGGGTGGGGTTGGGGTGGGGGGGTAAGAATATTAACAATGTGTGACAGACACCATTGCCCTGTGTACATGTATGAATGCACAGATGGTGTGATTCTACTTTGTGTACAACCAGAGAAACAATAGCTGTACTCCATTTGTGCTCAATGAATCAATAAGCAAATAAAAAAAATCAACTTATATTAAAATCCTCAAATAGAAAGAGATTTTAAACTACCCAAATGTATCACCTCCTTATTTAGGGTTACATTTTCTTCACCACATGAAGTTTGCAGCTCATGAGTCACCAGTACAGCAACAGTGCTCAGGATCATAAATGAGGGATGCAGATTCCTTCTCTTTCACTTTGTAGGTAGCCAGGATGGCAGCAGGACTTGAAGAGGTGCCCATTCATCATCACCTGAGCAGGTTCAGAAAAAGGCTTATTGTGCTAAGACCCTGCTCAGAGGCTCCGTAGTTAAAAACAATGAATAACTTTTTTTGAGTGATGGTTTTATGTTTGTACCTAAAGTACGTAGAGCAGGAGAAAACATGAAGAACCATTTGGAGGAACAAAGAGAAAATCTGTCCCTAAAGTATGATGTCATAAGGCCATTTCATGCTTCATAGCTTCATAGGACTCTCCTGCTGCTTGCTAGTGAAAAATTGGTGGTTCATTGTCAAGTGCCCAACCACCATCAAAACAAAACTTTGAATATCAAATATATTGACTTGGGAATTTTTTTTCCCTTCTATTCTTTTTCCCAACACCACAGCCACATAGTTAGGACTACACCACCTTCCTTGTTCCCATCTCATTTAGAAATTATCCTTCTTTCAGGCATCATAGTGGAAAGTTCTCAGGAAGAGAAATGGAATATCTGCTTTAGAGCAGAGAAGTCTCTAGATTCAGATGGCTCAGAGTCAAGTCTGCTTAATAGTTTTGAGATTTGGAGAAATATCATAACTTTTCTTATTTTCAGATTTCCCATCCATGAATTTTTATCTGCATAACAATAGCTACAGTGTACAATAACACCTAAAGGGGGGTTGGAAGTTGGTGAAAGCACATATTTCTTGCTATGTGCCACTCTCACTATGTAAAGCTCTTTATTTTCATAAGAGTTCCTACATTCTTCACAGGCAAAAATTTAGTTATGCTAGAAATTATGTTACTTATAGTTTCTTACTAGAAAATACAGAATTTCTAATTAGAAATTGTATTATTTAATTTAAAAATAATTTTTAAATAATCTAAAACTTTAAATATTTAAAAAATTAAAATAATTTTTAAATAATTTTAAATGTTGAGGAAAACAGCAGAGGGAACTATTCACTGCCTGGATTAAGTGGGGGAAATTGGAGAAAAAAATTGAGCCACTATGAGGTTACCTGTGACATTTCAGTTCCTTAGTGTGTGATGGGGTTTTATTCATTTAACCTACTTTCATCCTTATGCAAATAAGTGTGACTTGAGAGGACAGTGGGGGGAATGCAGTGTGTGCCACCAAGTTCCTTGAGACACCCCACAACTGGAGAGTCCCACTTGCAGTACCTTCAGACCAGCTGGCTTCCTCAGAACAACAGCCATCTGGGAACTGATTTTGGTGGGAAGTCAGAATTAAAACCAGAAAAACTGTTTTAATTCTGGTTTTAGAGATAAAGCCAGAATTAATACTTCTTAGGATACCATATTTCTTGAGGATCTCTGTTTTTTTTTTCCTTCCCTTTTCAAGTGGAGCATGAGTGAATTATTATAATGGTGATTAAATTGTCCCTGGCTCTGAGCACTGTCACTACCCAACAGTAAGTGGAAAGTAGATGTTTGCTGAATATATGACTAAGCCTTAGGAGAGTGTGTACCAGGGACAGATTTACACCAGGGGAACTTGATGGAAGCATCTTACCACCTCCCAAGCTGTTGAACAGATCACTAGCAAATGAGAGCAGCAGCCCTAGCCTTGCATTTTCCATTTCTTGCAGTAAAGTGCATTCCTTTCTCTGTCCACTTGGATCCATAACTTACCCTTTTAAAAGTTTGATCTCTATAATGGCCAAACCAATAGAGCTGAACAATTTTCTTTGATTTCTAATTCTAAACTCAAGCTTATAAGAATAAAAAAGGAGCACTTAGAGCTGTAGAAATTCACTGAATTGGTTTTCATTTGATTTATCACTAGATTTTACTGAAATCAATGTCTAGGAAGGATTTATGTGCAGATATTTAGGAAACAGAAAGGAGAATTCATGACCCTAATTAAAATTTTAATCATAAATAAAAATGCTATATTTCAGTGAAAATATATGAGACGTAGAGCTAAATAAACTTGTATGTGTAAATACCTGCAGGCTGTCACTTTATTTTTTATGTCTTTATTAGTGAACTATATTTACATAATTTGGAACTTCATGTTAACATAGTCATACACATATGGAATATAATTTGCTCTACTTCAGTCCCCAGTACTTTCCCTTTTCCTCTCCTCCTCCCTCTCTCTGTTCACTTCCTCTATTGTACCCATCTTCCTTTCATTTATAGTATTTTAATTATTGCTTTATAGATACTTTCTATTTGACTTTATCTTTTGATCATTACTTCTTCATCAGTAAAATGGGAATGAACCACCTGTCAAATATGGTTGTTGTGAGAATTAATGGTATAATGCATGTAAAATTATTAACACATAATAGATACTCATTAACTGATAGTTGTAATGATTATAGAGTGATATATCTGATTGTACTAGGGAAATGACCAAGAAGAGACTTATGCTATAAAAATATGCACCACCTACAGACATTTAATAGTTCTAATTTATTTGACCATTTCAAAGAAACTTAAATCATTTTATTCAATTATTGATTTTTTTAAATTGGCCAATTCTCCATCCTAAGCAATTAATAAAACTGTTTAATAGCAGTCTGATTAAATTTTCAAGTATGTTCAAATTGGCAATATTTTTGTACTAATGATAATCAAATTTCTGATTAAATTCTGTTCATTCATTACTGCACTACCACCAGAAGTACTTCCTGTGAGATGATAAAAGATGGCAATTCCATACAACAAGAAGTAATTACAATTTAGAATGGCAGTTCTGTTAGATTAGAACCTAAATGGACACTTAACCTTAATCTTATTTATAAATAGGTGGATCCTTCTTCTTTCAGGCACAAAGAGTAACTTCAAAGATGTTTCCTTCATTCAGCAGTTAGTGTACATGTATCTGTGTGATTTGGAAGAGGTGGAACTGAAATGTGCCTTAAGAAGAATCCAGTCTGTTGTCATTTCTGACTTGGGCAGACACTCTATGTGTACAGTTAATGCTTATGTCAGTTTCCTATTGTGGCTGCAGAAATTTATCACAAACACAGAAGGTTAAATCAACACAAATTTATATTACAGCCTTGGAGGTTCAAGGTCAAATCTGGGTTTTCCCCACACCAAAATTAAGATGCTGGCAGGCCATGCTCTATCCAGCTCTAGAGAAGAATCTGTCTCCTTGCCTTATCTAGTTCTCAGAAGCTTCCAGGATTATTTCCACCTTTAAATCCAGCAGTACAGAATAGGCCTCTCTCCTATTTTTCTGTTATCACTTCCCTGTTCTCACTCTCTACCTCTCCTGCCCCCCTCTTTCATTCACGAGGACCCTGTGATTACAGTGAACCCACCTGGAGTATCCAGGGTAATCTTCCATCTCAAAATCCTTAACTTCTTCACCTCTTCAAAATCCCTTTTGCCATATAAGGCAACATATTCATAGTTTCTGAGAATTAGGATAGATTTATCTTTGGGGGAACTGATTTTCTGTCTACCACAATGCTGAATCTAGCCAACTGGGTTTGCAGAATCTCTTCTGGTATCTGGTTAACTAGAAGAGTACCTGTTTGGAAAGAGTTAGTAAGAAAGAAACAACTAACTTTTTTTAACCATAAGAGATACGCTTTTTTAATGAAGAAAGCATAGCACAGTAATCAGATGAATGGATGGATTTGAGGGATAGTGACAGGTGGTAACAGGTACACATGTGGTAACACAAGGCTTTGCAGGGAACAGGATCATGGAGAAGTCACTTTAAGAAATAGACTCTGATCTGATGCTGGAGGGTGCCACAGATAGCTCTTGCACTGTAATGGCATTCCCTTCCACCCCTTTCATTCCTTTGTCCCTCCTCTCCATGTTTTCAGGGTTTGTGAATTATGCAGGACTGTGCTGTACATTTGCTCTTTCATTTCATTCTCCATCTATATCTTGGTTTTATAATATTCAAATGAGGATAAGAATATATAAAACTCAAATTGATTACAAATTCGACTTGGCAGTAACACTTTGAATGTTTAAAAGCGATGAATCTTCTTATTAGCTGAGGGATATGCAAATATTAAGAATTATAGAAAAATTTATTCCTGCTAATGGCTCTGAGCCTATGATATGTCTATTGGTATGATAGCCTGCACACAGATCCAAACATAGGTCGTATATTTAGGTTTGATAAAATTTAATTCATTGCTCTCCCAATTTAATTTTAAATCAATTTCTGAGTACTGAACAGTTGACTTCTTTATAACACATCCAGAATGAAATAGCAAGGCTGTTGCTGGGTCACTAAAAGTGGGTTTGCCTTCCTGAAAATGACATCTAGGCTTGCTTCAGCGTTGCAGGCTCCCAAAGGGCTCACCAGTGCATTCTGTCTGTTTCTTAGTTGGGATTAAATAAAGGTTTCATGAACTGCTCTTAGCATATTTGAAGAAAAAAAAATAAATCATAGTTTTTCTGCCAAACAGCTTACATTGCCATTAAAACTTGGATATTTCTTTTAAGTCATAACTATACACTGGATTAGCCATTTAGGAATTTTAAATTTTTATTGCATATATAATATGAGTCAGTGCATGACAGAAAAAGGCATCTCTTGGTTGTCTGAATTTTCCTTCACTAGTTAACTGTGGACAGCTTTTTTGGGGGGAGGTGGGGCACTTGCGCAGCTTTAGAGGTACCAGAGAATTGTGGCCAAGTCATAGGACTTGGAGAAAGACTGCCTGGCTTTCTTTCCCAGCTCTGAAGTTCAGCAGTCACCTGACTTGAAGCAGCATCTCTGTTTCCTTAACTGTAAAGCAAAGATGAAAAGCCAAAATATTCTCTACCTCATAGAGCGATTGAGATCATTAAATGGATTAATGTCTGATGCATAAAAAGAACTTCCTACATATTTGCTATTATTTTTCACTTATACATCCTTCTTTTAAGTCCATATCCATATTTCTATAAGGTGAGCATTTTTTTCTGATCTGTCAGTGTCCATGGAAAATTAACAATTAAGCCTTTTATAATTGTCCCCTTCCAGTTTTCCTTTTCTCCTAAAAATTTTGTTTAAAAAACAAAAAAAAAACTCCTACTCTGAATTTTAATATAGTCAGAAAATCTAATTGAAATAGTTTTATAAAGTATTCATATTTCTATGAGTATAAATACTGTTCATATTTCTGTAAGCTTTTCATCACTTTCTCTCACCCTGTTTTACATTTGCAATATGCTATGAGGTGAGCATCTCTTAATGTTTTCCTCAAAATCATTGCTCAATTTTCACTATCCAATTTCTTGGTAATGCTTCAATTTCGTCCTTTCTTCATCTTTTGCTCTTACACATACATATTCACTTGGCCGACTCCATGATTCAACATAGACGCCCCATCCTTCAGGATGCCTTCCCCGACATCTGCCCCATGGACATCCCAGAGGGATTGTGTCCTCCCTACAGACTCCCAACTCACCTGATCGGAATCCAGGAACATATTGACCTATAATTGCCTGTCTTTCTCCAGCTAGCTAAAAGCTCTGGAGGACAGTGAATATGTCTTATGCTTTTTTTTTGACAATGTTCACTTAATTATACAGAATAAATATATTAAATAAATCACATTAATTATAATATCCCCATTGTTTATTTTGGAAAAGTTATCTGGAAAGATGGAATGAGATGTTAGTCATCCAAAAATTTCTCCTCTTATTGCTAATGGTCATTCTATGTTTCTGTACCACACTAATAAGCATGTAATGGTCTACCATTGCTACATCTGTATAGTGGAATGGTATCTTTTACCAGTAGAATGGCCTCCTATCTCATTTAGTAAAATTTGTTTTTATGAATAGTTTGCCTGAAAAGAATATTGCCATGATGACTTTCTTCATTTATATGTTCCTGATAATTTTTTAACTTCCTAATTTTATTTGTTTCATTTATATTTTCAGTAGCAGCACAAGCCAGTAATTAATCGGTTTTAAATCAGCAGTTGGAGCTAGGGTCACACGTAGTAGCAGTCATGGTACTTGAGCTTCTTTGGGTTGATTTTCTACTTGAACAGAAAATGATTTGGGGAACTTTCCCCTGGAAAGTTGAAATTGTTTGTCAGCTTTTTCATTGCTGCAACCAAAAGACCTGATAAGAACAATTTTAGAGGAAGAAAAGTTTATTGGGTGCTCACATTTTCAGAGGTCTCAGTCCACAGATAGTCAACTCCATTGCAGTGTGCCAGAGGTGGAAGGGTGGGATGGAGGAAAGCAGCTCAGGGCATGACAATCAGGAAGCAGGAAGAGTTTGCCTGGTAATTTCCCCCAATATTTTCTTTTTAAATTCTATATTATGTTTTAGGCATACTTCTTGCCCATATCATATGGTTGTGTTCATTTATCTTTGTCTTTCGATGTGAAGTTTGGCCTATGATCACTTTGATAGGAAACCCATTTGTTTAGATGTCGACCTTAATGTTGAAGTATTATATATTAAGAGCCTTTGTTTTCTTTTTGGTTGTTTTTGCTGTTCAATGGCCTGTGATGTTTTGCTGACTTATCTTCTGGTTGTCAATTTGGATTCATATGAACTCTTGGGTTCACAGAATTAAAATTTAAGTAACCGATACCTGGTTCTCTAATTACCTTTAGTGTGCAGTGTCGTAAAGGAAGTGTCTAGGAATGTCTGAATTTTATTTCCTCATCACAGAACTCTTCATTTGATAGATAACTGTAGAATTTTTCTTTTTTGAACTTGAAATGTTCACCAGGACTTGCCAACACTTTGGTGTGTTTATTTCTGGGTTATGGTAAATAATTTCAATCTGTGAAGAATCATTTTCAACAATGTAGTTCTTTCATCCTAATCATATTTGTTCTGTCCACTTCCTCTCACATTGAAATGCTTTTAGCTTTGTTCTTTTCTCTACCTTCAATGTGCATTTTAATTCTTGTAAATATCTTCCTATGCTTAGTTCTTTTCTCATCTCCACAGCTCTCTTGTCTTCTGAATATACCTCAGCTAGTTCTCTGCTATAAATAAGGGACATTAATATCAACTTCCTCACTCAGACACTGCAAGTAGTCTCTTAATAAAATAAAAAGTTCAAAGTACTTTCTACTTTAGACTTTTACATAGTCAACATTCAGAAGGAAAAAGGAAAAAGAAATGAGGTTATTCACACAAATTTAAACATTATTGAGTAAGCCAGTTTTAAACCACCTAGGATTTAGTATTTATCTTTCAAATAATAACATCCATTGTGTTGTTATACGGTCATCCTTTTCATATTACTTTATCCAAATCTATGGTTTGGGAATGTGTCTCCCACAGTCTGAAAGCAAGAAGAAATATTTGCATTTATAAAATGTACTGAGATGGAAACTAGCTTTAAAGTTAGAGTGACAAAGCACTTGGCCCCATGAACCTTGCCACAATAGGTATCCTCTGCATGGGCGTTTTTATTCCTCTGACTGAAGATTTGGGCAACACACTAACCCTATCTCCATGTATCAAGCTGTTGACTTTTATTTCCAAATTGTGACTCTGAAGATTTTTAAATCATATTTATAACTTATTTCAGATTTTTAGACAGTTGTTGAATGTGATATGAGACTAGGCTTGTCACTACTTAATGTGGTATGAACATATCATTTTTATAAACCACTGAATTCCAAATCTGAAATCTCCTGAACAGCTAGATCAGGATGGTTAATAATAGATACATCAATGTCCCTTTTGAAATGTCTTCTAATATTCATCATAGCATATTCCTAAATTTTCTTTCTTTGATAATAGAACTTGTAAAGCAGGAGAAAATTTCAGGGTGCATTGATTATATTGATTATTCCTCATTATTTTCTGTCTCTGACATCTAAGTGCAATAGCTTTATCACTTAAAAGGAAACACAGAAGGGTGACCACAGTCTCCTCTGTGACAGACTGAAAATATGTGAACAATTGGTTAAGAAAGAAAGAGTATTTTGTTATAAACCAAAGTACCACTGTGCTTTTTTTTTTAAGATGCTTTAAACATGAACTCTCCATAGAAAATAAAATACAGGAAGGCATAACAAATTTCTGTAATCGTGACCAAATTTATTGATTGACTGATTTAGTTTGTTTTCAAAAATTGTAGAAGAAAATCTTATATTTGGTACTTCAGAAAACCCAACTCTAGTCCTGCAGTGTCCTGTGATTTCAGAAAATAATATTGGAAATAAGTGGGATTTATCTGTTATGTAACTTTTTTTACTAAAAATTCACAATGTAACATTTTCCCTAAAATCTCAGAACTCTTATAGAAGACATTACTATGTTTGTATCTAATAGTAGCCATGATAACAGATTGTATGTTTAGTATGTAAATATTTATATACCTCATTCAGTACTTGTTTCCAAGTACTTCTCTTTATGCTATTTCTCCTTTATGGGATTTATTACACAAAGAATTAATATTTTTGTGGATTAACAATTATATTTGTATAAGCAAATAAATGAAAGCTTTCTTAATTTAGTGTGTGATCAATTCCAAGCATAGCTCTCCCATTAACTCTGGAGATTCAGAAGATTCAATATACTTCTTGGATTTTTGTTTACTCATCTGCACAATGAATTGCCTATAAATCCCAGGGACAGGAAACTTCTAACAAAACATTTTGTGATATTAATATTCATAATGTTTTCTAATAGAAATAGATATCTGAAGTTTTATTTTTCCTTTTCTTTTTTTCATAGAGCACGTTAGCCTTTGGTTTGTTCCTTCCCTGTCTTATCTGCATACTGATCAGTTTCCTCATTGCCAATTTTTCCAGGAGTATTGTATGACAGCAAGCATCTTTATTTGTTCATCTGTCTCCTTTCTCCTTAAAAAATATTCAAAATTCATTTTGTATTGGTCTCCAAACTCAATTGCATGAAGTCTTTTGAAATAAGGTATTAGGAGTTCAGATGCTTCCTGACACTCTCTGCTTCCCCACACATCCCTAAGGACTGGGCTGTCTGGTCAATCCTGAAAATTTATATCAGGTGTTAATAGCACCAAGTTAGGAGCACATGGGTGCAATGCACTGCCATAGACTAAGCAAAAAGTATTGCCTTGTTTTTCTAATAAAATATTGGCAGACATTGACTGAGGAGATTCAGAAAACAATAAGGAATACAGCCTTTTGGCTCAAGGTGACTTTTCTACTCCATGACCCTACCTGAGTACGTTGTAACTAATGTGGGAAAAAGAAAGAAAGAGATTTTTTAAATGTACCTTTTCATGAAAAAATTATTAAAAAGCTATGCAAAAGATGCTAAAAAGCTATGAAAGAATGTAATCTAGATCTCTTAATCCTCAGGCCACTGATTTCTAAAACAATTACCTTGAGAATGTTCCAGTAGGTTGAAATGTGATAAGAATTAAATACTTGAAAATCAAGTACTATCTGTAAATTTTACCAAAAATAAACAGCTTGAACTTCTATTAAGAGTAATAAGAGAATGACAATATATGTAAATAGTATACAAAAAGATTTATATTTAATGTGAAAAAATTTTAAGAGTCATGTTCAGTAGAAACTATATAGTGTTCCTATCATGTGTGAGACTCTGGGTTTGACATTCAGCACCACATATAAATAAATAAAAAAAATAAAAGATCCATTAACAACTAAAAAAATTTTAAAAAAACAGTACAGTACAATTCATAAACTGGATTCATCTGTGCAGACAAATAATCCACATGGGGAAAATAAAGATACCTCTTCTTTAGTATGTGAAAGACTTTCAGCAATTTGTGGGGATTGCTTTTTAATCAGAATTGACTGGAGGAATGGACTTCTATTTGAAAATAAGATTTTAGGTAACAGGCGAATTTCAAAGATAGTTGACATTTTTGTGAACATATCAGTTTTATACAATCACAGTATTGATTTAATACAACTTGTTAATTCTTTTGTATTTTGTATTTTTGATAGCATGCTAATATATTTCTACAATTTTAATTAAAACATATGAAAATGCTTATTTAACTAGAGGTCTCTATAGATCTCCAAATACTCAGGGAGGGGGACAAAATGCAAATGATTTTTCTTTTTTTCTGAGTCATGAAGCAATTTCAATTACCATTGTTTATGCGAACCTTGAAGACACCTATTAAAAGGGTTAGCAATTCAACAAGATGGGTTAGTGTGGAAGCTAAAGGCTAAGTAGAAACAGGGAAAGGATGGAATGTCTTGGCTGTTCCTTGAGGTCCTTTGGACCTTGATTCACTATGACATCAAATCAACCAAAATAACAAAGTACACCAAAGAGCCCCACCTGCTGAGTCCCAGAGGCTACCAGCCCTCAGAGTGAAAGGAAGGGATGCATGAATGAAAGATGCACACATACACGTATACACATATACACATACCATATATGTACACATATGTGCTTATACATATGTATATACCTCATTCAGTTCACTGGTCTCAGAAAGAGCCCTTGAAATGATTTTGGAATCAAAATCACTTATGAGTGAATAGTAAACCATCAAGCAGAGTATCAGCGTAGCCAAGAATGCTAGATCCAGTCAGAAAACCTACTTGGAGACCAGTTCTGCCATATAAGCTAAATAATATTAGAGAATTGCATTACCATGAGGCTCTTAATTTGCCTTTCACTTAAAGAAATATTTAGGCAGATGTTTCCTTATGCCTAAAAGGATTTGGTTAGATTCGGTTAGACTAGATGATCTCTAGATCTTTCTGCTTCTCTCAACTGTCATTCCGTGACTGACTGCCATCAGTCTTTTGCTGTTTCCAGGTGGTGATTGCCACTATGCTGCATTGTCAGGAGGATGGTTTAAAGGGAAAATATCAGACTCTGAAATGGGTGACAGACAAAGCTGCTTCTAATGATACTATTACTTCTCTCTTACATAACACATTTCTCTATGAATAAAAGCAAAAGCCTGCAGTCTATAATTCTCACAGCATGTGCATATTTTAGCTAGATGCATCTCCTTGAGGGTTGAAGGGTGAGGAGAGAAGCAAAGAACAATTTTTAGACTTGCTAAAGATTTAGTCTAACCATATTCAAATCTGCCACTTATGAATAATGTGATCCTAGGAAAGTTTTTAAACTGCTATAAAATTCTGTTTTCTCATATATAAATTTTAGAAAATAACAGCACTTACCTTACAAGGTTGTTAGAGGAGTAAATGAGATAATATCCTTACAGTATTTAGCATAAATACAACACGGTGCTTGAGGAACGTTAATTATTAACATTATAAACATTATGTATCTATTAATAAATAGCTACTTGTCTTCAAAATAAATGTGGGAGTAGGAGGGAGGGACAGTACTTCTTTATGTTTATATAAGCACAAACTCTTATTCAGGCATTTTGTACACTGCTTGAAAACTTGAAGAAAAGAGGGTGACCAAGAAACATCAAAAATATTGTGACATTGCAGTCTGTTTTGTGAAGCCAAGTATTTAAGTGTCTTTACTGTTTGTAAGGTAATGCTATGTTCTTGTCAAGCCTGACACATAAGTAAGGATGCTACATTTGCTTTCAGGGACTGTTGGCTCTACTAAGCCTGCAGAAGACAGTGCTTCAGGGAGTGAGAGTGTTTCGGATCTGCAGGAGGTGGTCTCTCTGAAGGAGCGGATGGCGAGGTACCAGGCAGCTGTTTCGAGGGGGGACTGCCGCAGCTTCTCAGCTAACGTAAGCTGCCTTCGATGATTCTGTATTAGACAATGTGCTTGCCATCAGTCCAGACCCTGTCCTTACATTTGCAAGGCAAGATTGCTATTAGGCAGTGGAATGAAGTCCAAAGAGGACAAAAACAGTGCACATCAAATTCAGATCATCTGAATTAAAGCTTCAGTTCTGCTACACATTGGTTGCATGAACTTGAACTACTATCTTAACCCCTTTTTGAGCTTCAGTTTCCTTAACTGGAAAATGGGAATAATCATCTACCACATAGGGTCTTGGTGAGAAATCAAGGAGATAATTTATGTGTAAGCCAGAAGGCACTGTATAAATGTGTTATTATTGTCATCATTATCACTTAACCTATAGCTATTCTCCTCAGGAAGGTTGGGAATTAATTTCAAATTTTAATAATGTGGGTTTGTATTGCTGCCCTCCTTGGTCTCATATACGGTTCATTTAAATTCTCCAGCTGTATAATTTCTTTTGGTTTTCTCTGTATGCACTAAATCCATTAGGAGAGGCTTAATCAACATAGAAATGAGAGAGATTAGCAATGTAGGCACTCTGCTAAACCAATTATGATTATAAGAAACTGCAAGATTCAGTGAGACCACCAATTTTTAGAGACAACACATAATAAAGCCATAGTCAAAAGAATTTGTTGGATTCTCTATTCTTTGCCCTTCAGCTTAATGGAATATAAGAATGTTCTTTTATAATTACAATCTCCAAATTAGCCAAGTTGTGTGTGTGTGTATGTGTGTGTGTGTGTGTGTGTGTGTGTGTGAGAGAGAGAGAGAGAGAGAGAGAGAGAATTAGTCCCACAAGTAGTATTTTAAAATAGCTACTCTTAACATTCTTTACAAATTATTTAGATATAAGGCTGACTGTGCCAAGTTCATTAACAATATTGCAATTCTACATGGCATTTAAGTTTTTACATAGTCATTAAAATACATTTTAGACACAGCATATATTTGGAATGAATGTTCAGAAGTGACATAAGTAACTAGTTGGCTTCCAAACAAAACAAATAGTAGCATTACAAAGCCTCCTACCAGTCCTCTTAGAGAGCACCCCCTGCTGGATATTCAGAACTTCCATACAAATAGTCTAAATTGGAGAAATGATTCTTGGGGAAATAGTGGATCTTGAAAGCCCCTGATTAAAGGCTGATTGTTTAGTAATCATCTTTTATTTATGAAGATTTTAATCCTTCCAGGTACTCAGATAATATGTCATAAAATAAATTGGTATCGTGTATGATTCGTATCTTTCTGGTGCTAAGAAAAGAATGTTTAAAAGGGGCACATAGGTAAATTAGTCTATTATTTAATACAAAAAAAAATTTAACAATAATCTGAAAGTTATCTATGCATAAGAAATTTAATAGTCCTCTTTTCTGCCAATTTTACATGCCAAACACTGATTGAAAATTACTTTGAGGAGACTATGCAATTTGGTAGTAAGGAAGCCAAGGTCAATTCATTATTTTTTGAATCTGGTAATCTTTTTTTTTTTTTAATTGGATTCAACTTTCTCCTTTCATACAAAAAGTATATATTCTTTGCCCCCAAAATACCCTATTAGCAAATATCATGATAAGAATAGTACATCCATAACCTTATAGGAATCCTGACAAATACATAAAGCAAAGTAAAATAACTGCCTTGTTTAGTCAGTTGCATCAAATGCTTGTTCAATCCCTTACACATACCAAAAAAAAAAAAAATCATTGAAACTATCCATGACTGATTTCTACACAATTAGCTCAAATATTTTAAGTGTAAAATTTGAAAGTCATAGATTCAGGCCCAAAATGAATCCTATGCATTCCACTCATGCTTAGACAGCTGGCAAATGATATGGCTCCCTTTGTTTCCCTTTGTCTTACGCTAAGTCAGATGCCATTTTCTGGGTCTTAGATGAAAGACATGTGTGGTCTGCAGAAACCCCTTGAACGGAGAGAGGAAGTAATGTTTGTCGAGCAATGGATTAAAATGCCAGATTCTGTGCTGTGTAATTTTACTCCTTTTTTCTATTTTTACACTCAAAACAAATCTGTGAGAAATATATTGCTATTTCCAGTTCTTTTTATAAAAAAGAAGGTTCAGGAACTTTAATCCCAAGTTTTGTCAGGACTAGGATTAGACTCACTGTCCAACTCACAAAATTATGTTATTTTATCAGGTTCTATTACCTATGAGCAGTTCTTTGTAAACAAAATTGATAGCTATCTAATATATTTCCCCATGTTTGAGTGTTACATATTTAAATCAACTTATTATTTACATAGCTATTAGATTCCATATTTGATCTCCAAACCAAAGAATAAGAAACATGGAATAATAGTATACCTAAAAACTTTCAACATAGAGCAGTCTCAGCTATGTGGTCATTAATCATAACATGGGTTAGAGAGGATATTGAGAACATGGTGCTAAACCAGGTAAAGTCACAGGAGTGATCCTCAGCTGAGCAAGGAAGTGCCACTCCACTTCTGGCCATAGACAGTTTCTTGAGCAAATCCAACCATCTCACATGTGCAGACCTTCCTCCATAAGCTGAGGTCAAGGAAGCCTTAGCACCACACTATCCACATCTCAGAGGCTTCATCTCATTTGGGTGAATGAGCAGTTGCAGTTGTCATATGAGTACCTGGGCCAGCTATAAAAAATAATCAACTGTCAGCACTTTGCATGGTCTAAGTCCATTGTACAATGCTGAAAGGAAAGGAGTAATAGAGACCCTTAATCTATTTGGCAGATAGGAGGCAACCTGTCTGGCTGGGAATTGAAATTTTTTGAAAATGCATTTAGTGGGAGAGTATCCAGGCATTGACGTCATTACTGAAGTCAAATTAATTTGCACATAATTTGTACACTGTTTATAGTTATTTGAAACAATAAAGTCCTTCTTCACAATAATTACCTGAATTTCTGTAATACTGATATATTACTTGTATATGATCTATGCAGGGAAACTGTTTATGTAAATTAAATGGCAGGTGGGGTCAAAGAAATATTGTGACCTTGATTCACTCTTCTATTTCTCTTAAATTTCAAAAGAGATGCCACGCCTTCTCATTACATTCGTGTGTTTCAAACGGCAGTAATTGATTAAGACTAGCAAAGTGTCACAGAATTTGATAGCATATATATCTAGTACATAAATATATATTATCACTCTTCTTCCTACAGTACTCTGAAATACATAATAGTCCACAAAAGTATTGGCTAGTAATTCAGATAATACTGAATATTAACTAGTTAATTCTCCAATGTTCTGCAATGTGGGAAACTCAAACCCCAAGATAGATGCTGGGGTTTTTTTTTAGTATTGAGAAATTATATATTTGAGTAAAGATTCCAGAAACCCAGGAATCTTGGAGTCCACAGTCCATAGTATGGGAACCTCAGCTCGCAGGGCTCCAATTTTAAGGTCTCAGGGTTTTCAGGGTTATGTCAGGGCTGGACCAGACCTCAGGAGACCTGCTCTAGTTTGAAGTGTTGCTGAGTCTCCTCCCAGCTGCAAGCAGAACTGGAAGCTTCCTGGAGAAGGGTTGGCATGAGGTCTGTGTGCTGGAAAGTAGTCATTCCATCTGGATTTGAGTGCCTTCTGGGCTCTGGAGTGTGTTGAATCATCAAAACCAAAGACCCTGTTCTACTTCTACACTTCCTGATGGGGCTGAAGACCCAACGAGACCCTTTAGTGCTCTTCAAGTTGCATCCAGTGTTATGCATTGGAGTCTATTCCCTCATCTGTGGAATGGCAAGGATAGACCAGGACCCTTCTATTGTGAAAGCCCCCTGATCCTGCCCAAAACTAAGACCTGGGGCATGCCAACCCTGGCATGGTGAAGCTGCTATTTTTCTGCCCATTCTTTAAGTCTAGTGATTAAGACAGGCAGATGTGATTCAAATGTCAAAACTAACACTCGTGTCCTAGCTAAAAGAATTTAACAAGCTATTTTATTTCCCCAAACCACAATTTCCTTACTTTAAAATGTGTATAATAGATATCCATGTCTCACAGAATACTGAGAAGCATTAACTGACAGAATACATATGAACATACAGAAAAGTCATCCTAGTGCTATGACTTAGCAGTTTTTATTATTACTGATGATAATATTTGTACATAAGGGATAGTCTAAGGCTTTTTGTTTTGTTCATACTTGATAATTTTTAAAATTTTTGAACTGAGTAAAAATGACTTTAATAATTATTCTGAATAATGTGTCACCTGTACAGGTATTTGGAATTTTAGTGAAAACCTTATTTTGGTCAAAATTGAATTCATTATTCTAATATCCTCTACATTGTATATTATTAAACAAATACATTCGCATAGGCCAAGGGGTTGGAGGTGTAGCTTAGTGGTAGAGCACTTACCTCGCATGCACAAAGCCCTAATTGCATCCCTAGAGAAAAAAAAAAAAATAGGTCTAACTTCCAGACATTAAAATTTATCTGAAAGAAGGAGAATTAACTCCATATATTGAAAAGTCTTCCAACTGCATATCAAGATTGATCAATGAGAAAACAACTTAGAGTGACTATTTGTATTGAGGTTTTAAGTAAAAACCTGCTGAAATAACTGTGTGCTAATATCTTTTTAATATACCACCCATCAATACTTGTCAACTGTTAAAATAGTCCAAGAATCCCATCCTATGCAGATGAAAAGATGAATTTGCCTTTTTCTTCAATCATCCTAGATGATGGAGGAATCAGAAATGTGCACAGTGCCTGGTGGTTTGGCCAAGGTGAAGAAACAGTTTGAGAAAGACAAAATTTCTTCTTCCTGCAATACCTTTTCTCAGTACCAGTATCAACACAAGAACAGATCTGAGCAGGTAAGGCCACTGTGGGTGGTGGGTACATCATGTGTGCTTGAATTATTCTCACCAAGGCAGGAATTCTGCATTCCTGGCAGCTGGTTTATTTTCAGATCTCATTTTAAAAAATTGTTATTTTAAAATGTTTTAGAAAAAGTCATCTTTACAATATATCAATGTATTGATTTATTTACTTGGATCATTTTGCCACATGAGCCATGCTGAAATATTCCCTCTTAGACTCACATCTCAGACATAAGCAAAGACCAAACAGCCCAGGTTAGTCAACATGTAAACAGAAATGTTGAAAGCAGTGTTTTTATTGTGCCCCTGCTTCTAGGTTATAATTCATGACAAACTATCTGCCAGTTGTTTGCATAGATTAAAAATAAAGCATTATTCAGCTATTTATTGTGAGAAATATTTTTGTTTTCTTTAAAATCATCAAAAATTGAGTGGTTTGAACCCAGATGTTGCATAAAGCCTCATAATGCAACTTCTAAATGTTATATAAATTTTTTCCCATTTCATTACTTCATTATCATATATCACCAAATATTTTCATGAGACATAATGATTTTTGAATGTGAGAATCTAAATAATAAAACTCATCAGACAGAGCTCAGCACTTGGAAAAATCATAATTTCACCATAAACAGCTGTACTCAGGCCTCATTTTCCATGAGGAAGGAAGTAACTTGGGTATGAATTTTGAAATGGTTGTGTTTTCCTTTTTAAAATCCACAGGAAATAGAGACTTGCCTAAATGCTTAAAAGTGAAGCAGTTGGGTGGTGTGTGTAGAGAGAAAGAAGAGTGCTTCAGATAGAATAATCAAGAATTTAACATGTGAACTAGTATTTGTTTTCCTGTTTTAGCTTTGGCAAGTGAAAAACATGCAATATAGCTACTTCAATAAGTTTGTGGCCATATTTCTTTCTAATGTTACCTAAGGAAACATAATATCCATAAGAAAATCAGAGTAGGCCTCCCTATAATCTACTACCTAGCTGCTGCAACATAGGAATATTGGAGTGAATCAAGTGACTTTAAATTTGTCAACAATACAAAATATAATCGTGTTCACAATTTAACTAACAAATTCTCCATAGAAGTATCAGTAATGTGTTGACAGATCCTTTACTATGTAGGGAAGCAGTGTGATAGACACCAGGACTATGTGGTCTTAGAATCTGAGTTCACCCAACATCTCTTGCCACTTGCCTACCAAGGACATAGACCATGTCACTTATGGATATGGACTATTTGCAGTTGCACTGGCTTCCATGTTTAGAAGGGCCTTGCCTTAATTTAACTCTTGACTGTCTCCATCTTGAAATTCTCAATAACTTTTGAGATCCCACATGTTCATTTTGCACTGGATCTGGCAAATTATGTAGCCAATACTGCATGGACCAAATTCATAACCCTCTCAAGCCTCAATTTCAGATGAGTAAGAGAGGGAAGCTGATAAGTGATTTGCCTATCTCACGGTCTCTCACGGGATTTAATATGAAAAAGAGCAACTTATGTGAAAGTATCCCATTATCTTGGAAGTTTGTTATCAATTAAGACTCTTTAATAGTGCAAAAGATAGAAAATCCCAGGGAAAGTGGCTAAAGTTAAAAAGGAACATTGTTCACAATGTAAGCAGACAATGTAATGTAAACAAAAGTTCATAAAAATGCAGTCTTATAGGAGATTGGTTTGAATTTCCAGTTGTGTTATCGGCTATCTTGGACCAACTCTTCAATTATTAAATTTTGGGGAATTTTGCAAACCACATGATTTCTTCTTCTTAACCTCACAGTCTTACTTCCCCTGGGCTGATCCTGTTCTCATCGAGCTTTCTTGAAATAGTGGTATGCAAAGAAAGACTGTGACCTTTTCATGGGAAAAGCTTAGAGCATCTAACAGGCTCTGAATGGCACATACATGCTCATTCTTGAACAAATTGCCAGGGCCAGAGAATGTTGATTGGTTTAGACTTCTGCATCTTGTTTGCCTTTGTTTGTCAACAAAGAATACATGATGGGGGAAAACAAAACCAAACAAAAAATGTATACATATATTTTTACCAGGAAATTTTATCTGATCATTTCCTGAGGAATGAATGAGCTTAAGCCATACTGTAATGCAACATAAATACAACACAAAGGAATCATAGCTACACCTAAACTGGTAAACACCAGTTATTGAATGACCACTGTACGCAAAAGTCTGTGAGAAAATGAAAGAAAACAACTCACTTGCACTCTTAAGAAAAGTCTTTAATTTATAATCCTCATTGAAAATTTGAGATAAATGCCAAATTTTAGGGGTGAGTGTAAAAATAATTGTCTTAGATATTTGCTTAAACTTTTTTAAGCTATCTAAATACATTCTAAAAATTGCTTGTTTTATTAGCACGTATTGAGGACATGATGTTTGCTAGCAAAGACAGGTAGTTAATTCTGTTCAGATGCTGTTGACTCAGTGTTTTCACTCTCTTTGCTTATTCCAAGTACTTACATTCTATCTCTCCAACTCTGCCCCTGGCCAAAATATATATTTATTACTTTGCTGACATACAATAACCAATACTAATTTGGAAGTCAAGTTTGAGTTGAAAGAACGTTTGTTTTGGATTTCTGACAACATTTAATGTCACAATTAGTAATAATTTCATAAAGTGTAATAATTAAATCCAATCTGTCTTATTCCTTCCTAACTTATTAGAATCAGGTGTTTCAAGGTAATTAGATGACTATTTGATCACAGTTTGTCTGGCAGATCAGCAATTGGCCTAAACAAGGTTTGAAAATTAAGCTATCTCTGAGATTAAAAGCCCCTTCTGTTTGCTGATGGTTCAGAATGTCTTATACTTACTGAGAAGAGGATTCTGAAAAAGGGGGATATAAGAAAGGGCATATAGGCACATTTCACTTGTGCCAGGTGTTTGAAGCAGGCCGATGTCCCATTTACATAGTCTGGATTTATGCTTTATGGCTCTGCCTCTTTAACAGCTAGTAGTATCATTGCTGGCCTTTGAAGCTTTGGTATGGAAGTTAGACATAGGAACCATTCTAGAAGCCCTGAGGTGGTGGGGAAGTGGTGGGACCAATTTAGTTTCTTAAAAGAATAGGGTGGGGACTCTTGACTAGGTTACCCTGCGGGTTGGTACTAGCACTTCTTGGTATTGGTAATTTAGATTCTGCTTTTCAAAACAGCCATTACTGCTCCCAGTAGACAGGGATGACATCCAACCATTTCTAAGCTATTATAAGTCACTCAATATGTCTCCTGTTGATATTTAGATTAGATATATCATATTAGCATTGTTTTTTATTTTGTATTAGGATTGAATTCTCACTGTTCTGTGAGAGTGAAATTCAGTAGACTTTTAATGCTAGACTGTGCAAAGGATCACTTGAGAGGGATGTTCTTAATCCGCTCACTACGGCAGACTCCATTTGGCAGGAACATTCTGAATAATCCATCCTCTCAGCCTCAACAGAGTGTCTTGAAATATCCTGGAGCGGATATTAGAATAAATGTGTTATGGGTGTGAAACTGCCATTGTCTCTCTTCTGAGTTCATTTTCACTTACCCATTCTGTGGTTTCTGTCTCGTATATTTAGGACTTTTTCCTTTTTTTTTTTTCTTTCTTCTTTTTCCTTATTTAGCAGCATTGTGAAGATACAGTTTACACACCATCAAATGCACCTATTTTACAAATACATCTTGACTGCTTAGTATGTTTACATACTAAGATTTACATACTAAGATTGCAAGGTCAGCACATTCTACTTTTAAGGCATTTCTATCCCCCCTCAAAAGAAACTTCGAACCCATTAGCAGTCTAGGACTTTTTTTTGTGCCTTATTCTCTCACACAAGTTTTGACTTTCATCTTCTTATGTGAATTTCCTCTTGATTTTCCTTCCCCCATCCTTATGCAGTACTGAGGAGCTCTTTGCGTATTAATTGTGAAGCCCTGGCAGCCTCTTCTTTTCTGAAGTTGCTTTTTTTTTTTTCTTTTTAAGTGGCTTAAGTAGGAAAGAGCAGATGGAGCTCCAAACATTTTGGAAGTAATCAGTGCAATCCAGCGCTTAGGTAATTGCTTTCATGTGAAATTGCTGCACTGAATCCATGTCAAGAGTTGAAAGCATCCCTGACCTTCACCCTGCCGCCCACTCTGATGTGCTGGGTGGCAGTATGTATCTTTCCACCTGCATCTGCTGTTATAAAAATCTAAATGTAAACATTCATTTTCTGAAAGATCATGTGGATTTGGAACAATCCCTGGACAATTTTAGGTCGATAGAAAACATTTTTGACAACTTGTGACAGATATAATCTGACATTTGTGTGTTTTAGACTCTTTAAAGGTGACTATAATTATTTTCTAGCAAACTAAATATATTTTTATCAACTAAATCCACATTGCAAAGTGTTTCTTAAATATGCTTTAAACCTACCTTTAGGTTCTGCCACATACATCTTTGTTCAAGGTCATGGATTGCTATTAACAGCTCCAATCTGACATAGACTGCTATCAGCACACAAGGTTATAAACAAGAATGTGTCTAATCCACAAGCTAGTGTCTTGTGTATTGTATTGTATATTAATTGTATGCACTATTTTTAGATTACCATTATAACTTACAGGAACAATACTCAAAATGAAGCAGTCTAGAGTAATGGTCAGGCCACTGGTTCCAGAGTCAGACAGCCTGGGTTATCAACCCCTGAGTTAGCCACCTTCCTTGGTATTTTTGTGATGCTATGACAGAATAACAGACTGGGTAATTTCTTATGAACAAAAATTTATTGGCTTACAGTTCTGGCAGTGGGAAAATCCAATATCAAGCTTCCAGCATCTGACTAGGGTCTTCATGCTGTATCATAACAGGGCAGAAAGGGAGAGCATGAGAGGGAGAGAAAGAGAGAGAGAGAGAGAGAGAGAGAGAGAGAGAGAGAGAGATCCATCTCCACTACATTAACCTAAACATTACATGACCTAAACACTTCATGGAGGTCCCACCTGCCAATACCATCATGTTGGCAGTGAAATTCAACATGTGTTTGGAAGGGACAAATATTCAAACAAGGGCACAACCTACTCTCTCCTGTAAAATGAGGAAGCAACAGGGTCACTTTACTAATAAAACGTTATGGTCCATGAAAACTCTTAGTATAACATCTGGCATATATTATTCAGTAAACATTGGCTATTGTCATCAGTAGTATTGCCATTAAAATCAAGAAAGAACATAATCAAGTGATACTTACTCTCAGGTTAGAATATGATTCACAGGTACTTTAAGTGCATGTAAAAAGACAAAGAAAGACTGCATTGTTCTGAGCCTCACACCTTAGCATTCTTTCCAGTTTTTTCTTTAGCTCTGGGAGATTCTAATTTCTTAGAAGCTTCATAAATAATTAGAAATTTGCTTAAAATGAATATACATATATATGCTTTGGACATAGATTACCCTGGAGAGTCTAAAACACACATTTTTAATGCATATTTTAAAAATCATGATACCAGGTCTTCCTTTGAGGGAAGTATGCTTGACCTCGTCTCTGAGAATGAGATGAGTTGAACTTCCAAGAAGGTTGAGGAAAGGAAAATGCATAAGCACTCTGCTTATGAGATACATGGGGTCCTGTTTGCCACTGTGAAAGCAAGTTTGTGTTTTTCAAGTGTAAGCATATGAATTATGTAGGGTTTGCTTTTGAAGACTGCTTTATTCACAGTTTTGTAACAAAATGTACTGAGAAGAAAATCATATAATTAATATATAAATTGAATCAAGCAGAAGAGGCTATAGTACTTGAATAAATGAGGAAAAGAGGAAGACTTGAGGGTTCTTTTTTTTCTCATTTCTACTAGTGTTGAAGCTAGTGTCTTGGAAATTGTGGTTTCTCAGCACGTTTTAGTTGATGTATGGAAGAAAAAGAAAAGAATTTGTAAGGGGAAGAAACTACCTCATGACATTTTATGGTTTGTGCAGTTGGAACAGTCAAGATAGATATATTTCTACAATTGTCTTCAAAAAATACAGCAAGCGTTTGTTCAATATACAAGACCATTATGCTAAGTGCTAAGATATAAGGGCTTCTATTTGCCGAAGAACCATTTCTTTTCATTCAGCCCAGTGGAGGGAATCTTCCCGACCTTTCTCCAGAGAGGCCAGAGGATACACCAACCTTTCACAGGCTACGTGGTCAGAGTAAGTTGCAGCTCTTTCTCAGAAAAACAGAAACAGCACACCCCTTGTCCTCAAGAGGCACATAAATAAGGCTCATAGGCTAGATATAATGGGCTTACTATGTTAAAAATTAAAACTCTAATAGCAAATCTTCCACCATTTTTTCTTCCAGACCTAGTCCTTTAATCTGTTTATCCTCCACAGCTCTTTCTCAGTGCCTGTGGCTGAGTGGACCTTGGCAATGAAAAGAGCACAATAAGATTAACTTTTTAATGCTGACTCAGAATCAGAACTCAAAGAGTTTGCTAAAGAAAGCACAATGGCCTCACCCAATGATTATCTGCAACACACACGTGACCGAATTGGTAGGGGCTGCTTCATGCAGAATTCAGTTGACTGAAGTTGTTTATTAACCGAGCATCTCAGTTCCTGACTACTCCACAGAGCTAACCAGCTTTGCTCTACACTGGTAACTCAGATTTCTTTCAATTTAGAAAAAAGTGAATATGCAAATTCTGATCCCGTTGTGGATTTGTAGATGCATGTTAAGTGAATTGACTTTTTTCCTCCACTTTTGCATCCAGAACTGTCCCTGTCATGATCATAAATGCCCCCGTCACTACTGCTTCTCAAATCTGTGTTCACGTTCCTCCTGTCTGAACCCTTTGAGGCTGGTTGTCTCCAGCTTCTCCATCTTTGTGTCTCCTCCTCCTTATCCACATCCACCTTCCTATACCTCTGCAGGTCATGGCAGAATCCCATACTATTTTTATAGAAACTGAATACATAGAATTATATTTTGTGAAAATTTTCCTTGCTCGAGCTGTGAGTACAAATTAACTGTACTTACTATGGGGAAAACAAGAGCAAAACCACAAACGTAACCACATGAGGGCTTGTATTTGTTAGGATGAAAGGTAAAAAGCTGTTCTCTACAAACTCAACAAACCACAGACTCTTCCCTTATCTCCCTTAGCCTACATGGGACTAATCTGTCTAGAAATGCAGCATACCTTCCTTACAAAGCCCTTCTACCTCCTTTGCTGCAGGCTCCCATGGGTTGAAGCCCAGGGAGGTTGGTAGTGGGTCCCAGTGAGTTCTGTCTTTGGGTTCCCACATCTCTCAGGGACGGAAGCAGGGAATCTTTTCAGACTGTCTGACACATCTCCTGCCCCTACCCTGACCCTGCAGGGATTTAGAATCAAATCATCCTTACTGTTTGTTGGGCTGGGTCATAGAATCTGGATGGGAGTTCCAGGTATCTACGTCTATTTCCATGTGGGCAGCCTGGGTAGTTCTGGTTTAATTGTTCTGGAGTAAGATCGGAGATCAGGGAATTTTAAAGCTCTCCAGGTGATTTAATATTCAGCAATGAACATGGCAATGCAAATCTGAGCTAAGATCTGTTACCCTGGAATTCACCACTCCCCTTTTAGTGGAGGAAAAAAGTCAATTCACTTAACATGCAGAGCTAAGCCAATGTGTGATCTTTCTCTGGGTTATAAGGTGTGCTCATGAAATATAAGACTGTCTTCTGTGATCCACTAACATCAATCCCTTTACTTTATGGTCACACACTGTAACTCTCAACCTCTTCTGTCCTCAAATGAGATTGGTGGTAATTGCTTACTGCCTGCTAAGGTGTGACTATAAAGTCTCAGTCATGTCTCTCTGCAATTTGCCCTTTCAGCTTCTTGCTACAGAACCTGTTGGCATGTGGGTTACTCTGCTGGTGCGTAGAGGGTTCACTCCTCCCTCCCCAGTAGCGACCCTGCAGACCATTCTAGTACATCATTATAAAGAGAAGCTCATTTCCGCACCACACTGTGCAGACAAGGGCAAACATTGTCCTGGGTCTTTTGTGAAAATTTCATGTTCTTGGTTAATGGGGTAGTCTGTATAGTACATTGATTGAGTATCAGTTCCTTTTCTGCTTTGATATAAAACTAAGTGAACGAATGCTCTTCATGTCTTCAATGGGTTTAGGAATATTAACATAGGAAGAGTGTCCTGACCCTGTTTCTCAGGAATTCAGGGCCTCGGTGGATGGTACTAATACCAATAAGTAAGACTTATTTCAAGTGCTTTTAAAACATCCTGAATTGGTTGCTTTTTTTTTTTTTCTTTATACAATTCATCTTACTCATTCTCTAAAATAGAATTTGTGGGAGTAAGGTTTACCCCAGTTATTGGAACTCTATTATAACAGCTTCTCTTCTTCTTAATGTCATTTTTGGGTCTACTATTTCTGTAGACCTATTTGTTCTTAGGAAATACCTTTTCAATTTCATTTAGAGAAGACAATGCACTTACATTTATATCCTTCATTCCTTTAAAATAAAATGAATGGAGATTGCTTTAGGAAAGGAGTGGTGTGTTCTCATACCAGGGCCAAGTTGTTGAGGAAGTGATAACAAACTCCTTTCTGAAAGAAATAAGACCAGAGAAGAATAGCTCCTCCATACTTGTGCAGGTGATCTCAGAAATAATTTCATGTTGATAAAGAGGTGAAATACAGATTTTTTTTTTTTGCATAATGGAATTTTGTATCTTTTAAGAGAGGCAGTGGACATTTAGGAAAAGTTGAAATAGAAGAAACACTTTTGTATTGTCCTTTCTATCTAAAGGTTCTTATTAACTTAGAAATATGATAGATCTTTTTGTATAATTACACTGAACATAATTCTGAAGTGTATGGATAATATTTTTTAAAATACTAATTAAATTTACTGTATTTTCAAGTTTTATAATCAAATAGCTAGCTACATAATTTTCAGTTCTTAGATTTTGTTATTTTGTGAGAAGCAAGGAAATATATAACAAAAGAAATCATTAACATTGTACAATCATTACACAAGTAGAACTTAGTGAAATCTGTAAAATGTCTTTTCCACATAGTTACTTTTATGAAAATGGATGACATCAGAGGATATTATTAGCTCTTTCCGCTTCTTCTGGGTCTGTATTTCTCAAAATAAATCCATCCTCATGGGTCTTTGAAAATGATTGGATTGAGTCAAGCTCATCTATTCTTTTGGATGTTCATTTCGTTATTAATTTGCATAATTACAAACAAATTATCATGCTAAAAAAAACTGAAAGAACACAAGGCCTGAGAAAAGGAAGCAGCACTAAGAGGTTCTGTCCTTAGAACCACACTGTTGTAGAGAAATGTTTGAGAAATGCTTCATTTTTTCCAGTTTCTTCACAAAATTCAACACCACAAGGCAATGAGCAAGATTCTATCTTCTAACTGCCTTTCCTGGAGCTTATTCTTTCTCCCTCTCTCCTGAGCCATCTACCTGGACATAGTAAAGAGAGAGTTGTTCATCTCCTCAGGAATGATGAATGAGTGGAGGTGACTTCATTTCCCACCCCATCAGGAGAGCAGGGCACTTTATATACCAGCCACTAGATCGATACCAACAGGGGAAGCCAAGAGTTCAATCGACCTTTTTTATCCTGAGGTAAATACCAGTGCCCTCTAGAGACATAGCACATCCTGTTACAGCACTGCAATTTATTCCTTGTCCTTTGGGTACAAATTACAGTAATCTAAGGCAGCAATTCAACATATTGCGATGTTTAGAAACATTTGGGGGAGTGTGCTAGACTGGGGTTCCATTCATGAGTCTTTTATCTTAAACATTTATATCATCATTCTAAAAATAAAAACAAGTAAAGCCACCTAAATTGTATTTCCTTTCCTTTCCTTTTTCCCTCCCTCCTTCTTTTCTTTTTTCTTTTCCTTTCCTTTCCTTTTCCTCCCTCCCTCCCTCCCTCCCTCCCTCCCTTCCTTCCTTCTTTCCTTCCTTCCTTCCTTCCTTCCTTCCTTCCTTCCTTCCTTCCTTTCCTTCTTCCCTTCTAATTTGAAACTCAAGAGAGTTTTCCTTTCTCCCTTGAGTCTAATTCCTTCTTTTCCTCACAATGTAGGCATTTCATTACTGTGTACGATTATGATCATAAAGAAGTAAACCATCAAGTATACATTCCACATCCTTACAAATGCATGTTGAATACCTCCCTTACTGCTTTTAAATGTTAAAAGAAAAACCTTGGTTCAAATATCTGGTTGATGAGATTCTAGTTAATATACTATGATCATGGTATATCATGGTATTTTTTTAAATTGTGGATAGCATTCCTCATTAAACTCCTTTAACTGGTTACGCTGATGTGTAATCAATGTGTAGAAAGCTAGAGTTGTGTAATTTTAAAGAAATTTTTTGTTATTCAGTGCAATGGGCCCTGTATGTTTTCCAGTAACTATCAACAATCAATGTGACCCTTTCAGCTTCTTTCAGTTCTTCCCCAACCTCTGTCGTAGGAGCTTACCAATGAAGACAATGAGACTGAAATTAATTATGACTTGTTTACCTGATTTCCCACTTTAACTGATGACAAAGTCTAGCCATAACCCAACACTTTTGCCTCCCTAATCACTTCCCATTCCACAAATTGCTTGTAGATACATTCACCAATAAAATTACAACTCAGTACCCTTATAGATCTCCCAATATTTCCTTCCTTTTTAAAAAAAAACTAACTGATCAAACTAATTCATTTTTAATCATAATTAAGATTTTCCCTGAAATGTCTTGTTTGCACAGACACCAGTGTAATGCTTAGATCAAAGCCAAACCTAATTCATTCTTCCTCCCTGTTTGGATTTTCTATAAGGATTAAAAATGTCATTCCTCACAACAAAAAAGACTGATGGCCATAAAGACTCAGAGGGATAGTGAAAAAAAGGAGGCAGACTTGTATAATAAGAACTCATGACTCTTAGCAGCCAAATTGTGCTGACTCAAAGTCTTCCCATGTGTCTTTGTACAGTCACATGAAACATATATTGCCCTAATAAAAATAAAGAAGCCCAAATCAGTTTCATTTCAAGAGTTGATTGAAAGTGATTTCTACTGTGTTCTTTATTGTTGAAAATGAGGGGAACTGATTTTGAGTTTTAAATGGTTTCCATTTGGTTAAGAAGACATCAGCGTTCATGACTAATACTTTCTTAACAAAGGTTAACTTGGGATGTCTGAACCTCCTTCTGTTCCATCACCCAATGAGACAGAACCAGTCACCACTAGAAGCTGTAAATAGGCACTTCCTCTCCTAGCCTTCCTGGTCCTGGATTCCTGTGAACTAGACTGCATTGATAGGGCATCTCCAGCTAAGAATGTGCATAAGAAGTTAGTGAGATTAGATGCTGAGACCCCACAGAATCAATTTTGGTGATGACTCTGGCAGAGAATTACAACATCCAATAACAATAAATAATGATTCCAGAAGCAAGACACAGCATGCACTACCGTTGTTGCTGGCAGTGAGACTCTCTGGTTCACGTGGCAGCACAAGGGTGGGCTCACCAGATAGTTCCATAATTGTATTCCGCACTGTTACTGGTCACAAACCCTCCAAGTCCTGGAGATTCCTTGAGAGGCACTATACTCACAGTCCCTACCACCAATATTTCTTCAATAAATTCCCGTTTTCATTTAAATCAAACTCCAATGCTTGAAACTGGAAATTGTGACTGATAAAAAGACATATCTACCAAAGTTCACATTCTTTCTTGTTGAGATGAGAGTCATGCAACAGTGTCTTTTAGGAAAAGAGTAAGTATGGAAAGGATTGTATAAGAGTAGATTAAATCACTATGAACTGACCATTCACAAGGTATTAGTTCATAAAAAGAACCATAGAAAACTGGATAGGGATCATGAACCCACACTGAGCCATGTCTCCAGGGAATACTTCCATGCTCCAAGGAGCAGAATGGTTTGGAAGGGTCATAACATGTACAGGCATCTTTTTGCTTCTTGCTCTTTTAGTTAAAACCCTGATTCACTACTTTTCTAGTATAGAAAAAAAATGTATGCATTGGGAGGTACTTCTCTTATAGTTTCTGGACTTAATTATACTATGAGATTATCTGATAAAATTCATGAATACCAATTCACTTTCATTCAATCTCTGTCCCCCACACCTTTGACCTTGTTTACTACTGAATATTGAACTATTAGGAAAATGTCTGACATAAATAAGTGTGCAAGAAATAAGTAAAGACATTAAACACTGGTGTGGCATTTGTAAGCCATGGTTTCGCATATATTAATTTATTTACTCCTCACAATAATCTTCTGAGATAGGTATTTTTATTTTCCTGGGTTTATTTTTGTTTTTGTTTTTTGTCCAACAAGAAACAAACACATGGATGGTCTATATAATGTTCCCAAGGAAAGTGAACAAAATGTGATCCCTACCCAGGAAGGCTGGCTTCAGGCCTGTCCTGTACATTTACTTATTTATTTTTATTCAGCTTATAATCACTAAGGATCCACCATATGTCAGGAACAAAAACTTCAATAATGAACATGACATTATTTTGCCCTCAAGGAGCTCATTCTATCGAAAAGACACACATGTAGCAAGTAATTACAAATGAAGTATGGTAGATGCTATGATAGAAAATATAAATGAGGCTCACAGGGAAACACAGACACTGTGATAAACTTTAGTCTGGGTGAAAGATGGTCAAGAAGGACATCTGAGAGCAGATAATGCTTCAAATGAAACTTGAAATAATTTTCCAGGCACACATAGCATGATTTATTTGTGCATATATTGAGAAATAATTGAAGCAAGATGTAGGCAAAGACCACATTCTAGAAAAAAGTATATGCCATGTTAAAGAATTTTCACTGTGTTCTCAGGAGATCAAGAACCATTGAAGAAATACAGAACTAAACTAAATAGATAATCTTTAAGTATGATCATTCTGACTCTGTAGAGTTGATATAAGGAAGTTAAGGTTAGATGAAAGAAGATAAATTAGGAGACTACTAAAATAGTCGAGATTAAACATCTGAGGACTTCAAAGGGTCAGAAATTCTAGGGCTTCTGGTTCAATATAAGCAGCATTAGATAGCAATGTTGTGCTCTTAAAGTTTGCTCCCATTTGTTGTACTTTTATGTTTATATCCTAGTTATATGAATATATAAAATATGTATATACATACATAGATATGTATATACATATATATACTATTAATATATACCTACATAAAACTTCCAGAAGGTATCTTTTATTTATTGTAAATTGAATGTTTTAATGTTTCTTTTTTAGTTCATCAAATAAATATTGTCATTTATATAACTAATATGTTTGAGAACCTGATCAAGAGTACATCTTTCATATGTTCTTTTTGTGATGGACTCTGGGATATGGCTCCTTAGATAAGAAGAGAACAGTCAGGGTTCAAGCAGTTAAAGCTGACATTACTTCTACAGAATCTTCCCTTCTGGAAGACACATATTTTTTACTTTTAAACTGTTATGATTTAGATCTGAGGTATCTCCAAAAAGCTCAAGTGTGAGACAAGACTAGAACATTCACAGGTGAAATGACTGGGTTATGAGAGCCTTAACCTAATCAGTGCATTAATTCACTGACAGAGATTAACTGGGTAGTAACTCTAGGCAGGTAGGGTGTGGCTGAAGGAGGTGGGTCACTGGGATGTGCCTTTGGGGTATATATTTTGGCCCAAGTGAGAAATGCTCTCTCTGCTTCCTGACCATCATGTTCTGAACTGCTTTCTTCCTCCACACCATTCCACCATGATATTCTTCTCTCTCACGTGGGTCCCAGAGCTATGGAGTTGACTGTCTATGGAGTGAAACCTCTGAAACTGAACACTAAATAAAGTTTTCCTCCTCTACAATTGTTCTCGCCAGGTCTTTTGGTCACAACAGTGAAAAGGCTAACTAAAATACAAACTAAGTAAATTTTATTAAAAATGGCATTTGCTCTTTATAGTTAAATATGACCAAATCCTAATTGTCAAGAAATTAGTCATGAAAGAGATGAAATTATTTGGATAACAATTCTCTAAGAAACAATGCAATAAACTTAACACAATTCGTGCAACTACATATATTTAGAATTCATGTCTCAAGGGAATATCAAACTGAGCCTTTTTGTACCATTAAATATATTTGTATATGTATAATATATATGTACATCACAGATATAGAGATAGATGAAAATATGTTCACTTATATTAAAATGCTGTCAATACTTAGTATAATGCATGAGACAGCCAATGTTCAATAACGGTTGGTTGAATAATTAAATGCTTAGGTTAACCTATATGGGTCATTCGCATTTAAGGATGCAGTGTTCTCGAAGGAATAACTCACTACCTTAAACTGTTTCAGATGTTTTCCATCAGATTAGTCTATTTAGATCCAATAATCCAGCTAGTGCAATCCCCAAACCTTAGGACTGCTATTGAATTGAGTAAAACTAAAGACTTCACTTCTGTGTATATTTTCATACAAAGAATTAGGACTTAAAATTGCCTTGACTCTCCTTTGCCCTTGATGTTTTTAAAATTCTTTTTATTGTTGCCTTATGGCTATACATAACAGTGGGGTTCATTTTGACATATTCATAAATGCATGTAGAATAAAGCTTCATTTCAATTTCCAGTACTTCTACTCTCCCTCCCTTCCTCCCAATACCCTTCCTCTACTCTACTGATCTCACTTATATATATTTATTGTTTTTTTAATTGGTACATGATAGTTATGCATAAAAGTGAAATTCATTGTGTTACATTCATATATGCACGTGAATAATTTGTTCAATATTTTTCCACTGTCCATTCACTTTTCCTTCTCTCCTCCTTCCCCTTAGATCCCCTTCTTCTACTGCTCTGTTCTCTATTTTTATGACAGCTACCTTTAAAAAATTAAAATTTCTCATTTCTCTCTAGATTCTTCACACAAGGGAAAACATTCAACCCTTGATTCTCTGAGTCTTTTTGTACTTAGCATGATGTTCTGTAGTTCCATCCATTTGCCATGATGTACTTAGCATGATGTTCTGTAGTTCCATCAATTTGCTCCTTCTTAAAAAGGAGGAGAACTCCATTATGCATTTATACCACATTTTCTTTATCCATTTACCTGTTCACAGGTACCTAGGTTGGTTCCATAATTTGCCCATTGTGAACTGCACTGCTATAAACATTGGTTCACATGCTGATTTTAGTTCTTTTGGATAAATACCAAGGAGCGGGATAGCTGGGTCATGTGGGGATTACATTCTTAGTCTTTCGAGCAATCACCAAACTGCTTTTCAAAGTTGTACTAATTTTCAGTTCCACCAAAAATTAATGAGTGTATCTTTTTCCCCCTATCCTCACCAGAACTTATTATTATTTGTATCCTTAATGATTGACATTCTGACTGGAGTAAGGAGAAATCTCAATGTAGTTTTGATTTTCATTTCCCTGATTGCTAAGGATGTTGAACATTTTTTCTTATATTCATTGGACGTTTGCATTTCTTCTTTTGAGAAACATCTGTTTAGTTCATCTGCCCATTTATTGATTGGGTTATTTGAAGGGTTTTGGTGGTGATCTTTGAGATTTTTATGGATCTCAGGTATTAATTCCCTGTTATAAAAGTAGCTGGCAAAGATTTTTCTGCCATTGTGTAGGTTCTCCCTTCAAGTCTTAATTCTTTCCTTTGGTGTGCAGGAGGTTTTTAACTTGAGGCCATCCCACTTATTGGTCCTTGGTTTTATTTCTTGAGCATTAGGAGTCATATTAAGGAAGTCAGGTCCTGCACCAATATGTTGACCTGTTGACCCTACGTTATCTTCAAGCAGTTACAGTATTTCTGGTCTAATCCTAATTCTTTCATCCCCTTTGAGTTGTTCTTAATGCAGTTTGAGAGATAGGGGTCTAGTTTCATTCTTCTATCTATGTCATCCAGTTTTCCCAGCATCATTTGCTAAAAAAGCTATCTTTTCTCCAGTGTGTTTTAATACCTTATCAAGGATCAGATGATTATATCTATGTGGGTTTGTCTGTGTGTCTTGTCTTCTATTCCATTGATTTTCATGTCTGCTTTATGCCAATACCATGTTGTGTTGTTACGGTAACTTTAAGTCTAATTTGAGATACGGTATTGTGATGCTACTAGCATTGCTCTTATTGCTTAAGATCACTTTATTTATCCTGGGCCCATTTATATAAATTTAAAATGAGGATAAAGCATTGTCATCATAAATATCTCAACTTACTTTTTTGACATTGTAGTAATTCTGCCCAATGTAATCTGTTGCTGTTTATGTGATTTATCAACTCAAGGAATAATAACAATTCACTAAAGAAAGGACATAAAATTAGTTTGTTTAGTGCCATGAATATATTCTAAAGGCTGTTTAAATATTTATTTTCTAATTTTAAAAGGTCCTCTCCCTTTGTGTATGTGGCTGTTGCCTGTGTCCTTGCTGTTTTCTTGGACAGCCTTCTCCTCTAATGATGCCGACTACCTTTCACAGCATCATTACACTGCCCATGTTTTTCCATAGATGTTCTGATCACCTGAATATTATCACGCACCCTCTTTCTGAGTACACTCTGTAAAGTGATTGAACGCTATTGTTATACACAACAGCTTTAGTAAGTTCCCCTACCAATTATGAAAATATTCAATATCAAGAATATAAGCCAAAAGACCCCAAAATAATCATAAGACTACATGGAAAAATCCAGAATCTCAAATTTTCAAACAAGATAAAAACAATTATAAAATTTTCACACCCTAAGGGGGAAAAGTGACACTTTTCCCATGCAGTCATTCCTTGACATTTATTTCACATGTCCTATGCACTGAGAAGCTAAACAATGAGATTTGAGGACCAGTGTGGAACTCACAGTTCAGTTAAAGGAACAGGACATATGAGAAAATGATGACTGTAAAACATGAGAGGTAAATAATAGACATGTACTGACAGTCATAGAAAGAGAAAGAAAGAAGAGGAAGAAGCTAAAACAGCCAACCTTATAAAGAAAAGTCAGGGAACATTTCAAAAAGAAATTTTTGAGCCAAGCTTTCAAAAGAGTATAGTGAATGTGAAAACCTCAAGCACAAAACCAAAGGATGTCAGATGGTGTATAGTAACTTGCAGTGTAGTGTTTTCAAAAAATAAAGAGATAGAACTCAAGCAAAGGAAAGCATGCTTCAATTTGTATATATGCAAATCAAGACAAGCATAATGTATCCACCACCAAATTTTTGCTCTCATTACTTAAAAGAACTGATGACTCTTTCAAACCTCGACTCTATTCCCAATTTGGCTAAGATAAACTAGTATGTTTTCGTAGGTTAGGTCTGTTGTGCACAAAAATGCAAATGATGATAAAATATCATATCCCTTTCTAGTTTTATTAAAAATGAGATTAGTTACAGGAAAAAATGTTGAACAACTGTCATGAAGTTGAACTTCTATTTTGTCTACCCTGGTGAGACAGATATCTACTGTTCTTCCAGTCTTTCCTCATATGTTTTTTCTTTTGGGTACATTCCTAAGAATTATTGTCAGTCACCATAAAAAAGGTCTTTTTTTCCTCACTCATTGCATTCAAATGAATTTGCATTTTTATTGGTAAAAGTTTACAGTGTCTTTTCCTATAATTATAACAACAATGAAAAATTGGGTAGTCAGAACATGAACTATTTTCTGTGCTGGGAAAACCTCCTTAGAAGATGTGTATATCAACAATAGATTTTTTTGTAATATACTTGGCTAATACATGAACAGATTGATGTGAGCCACACAAACATTATAGGATTGCTTTGTAATTGTGTTGCAATTTCTCTTTTACACTCCAAAGTTAGAACATACATATTATTTCTTTTCTTTTCTGTAGTGGCTGCTTGAAATGAAAAATCTGAATTTAAATGTGATTTAGTGATTTGTCTTTGATTACAATGAACCTAATAGAGGAAGGAGTTAGTAATAATCCCTGAATCCTGGTTACTAGCTAATCCACCTGTGAACAAAATAGCATTTTGGTTTCTTGCAACCTGGTCTATATTTGAATTTCATTTTCAGCAACCAATTTCATGAATCATTTCATGTGAGTTTATCTATGGTGTTCTGACTAGAATTCTTTATCATATTTTATTGGTATAATTTGACTTCTGCATTATAATGATTCATTCTTTTGCCTAACTCTACACTCTATAGAGGCCAAAAATTGGGAAGAAAGAAAGTCAGATGTAAAATCCAAATTAAAGTAGTTACAAAATGGGAAGCTGAACAAAATGATGGAAACAAAATCTTGTAAGACAGATTTTATGTAAGTTACAACAACTGGGGGGCACTAAAATTGACTCAATGATACTAACATACCAAACTACTGTAGCAATTACAGTTCTATTCAGTAATAGCACATAAATGCTGAAGTAGAAACTTACAACTATAAACAAAATTTATGTATGTTTGTACTGCTCATGTTGTGCCATTTCCCACAAGAAAATATATTTAGAAATGATAGACATAGATTGTTTTCACTTGAATAGATACACACTAACTATAAAAGTGTTTGCTCCAGAAAATGATAAATTTTGAACTACATGACAAAAATGCATTTCTTTACAGTCTTTCTTCTCGGAATATTTTGCATTTTTTCTACACACAGAGATTCATGTCACTTTACTCTCAGTATGACAATTGGTAGAAGGTATCAGAACCTAAAATCTCTGTGGATACCGAAAAGGGTTTAGAAAAACACCAACTGTTAAATATTAGGAAGTGATAGGGACGATGGCCTGAAAACTAAATGCCTGACCAAAAAATGCCAGCCCCTCTTTGTCACAGCCAGATACTTCCATGTTAGAATATGGACCCACAGTTGTCAGATCTTCAGAGTTTTCAAAAGCAGGAAGAAATATTGATTTCTGTAGGTGTTAACTAATCCAAAGTTTTTTAAATGACAGCCTGGATCATTTACAGGATGTCACTAGGACACAGATGGCATGTAGACCTCTGGGCAGAGACATGACTCAATGAAAATATCCGTGGGACCCTGAGTAAAGACCTTTCCTCTGGTCAGGTTCCCATTCTACTTTGCTGCTTCAAGTCTGTTCATTACCACTTCTGGCTTCTCAGTGTGTGCATAAGAAACCATGAGAGATTTACACCACATCTCTGTAGGTAGGCAGACAGATTGTCACTGTTGTAAGGAGTTTCGTTTTTACTCAAGCATTCTTTTCTATCTACCTTATTCAACGATTACTATTGTTCCCTCCAGCCCAATGCTGTTAACACCCTTAAATAAAACTGGATTATGTAAGGCATCTTATATGGAATTCTGATCCTTCACACTTAAAGAACATGGATTGCTTAGTTTCTATCTACAATCCATCTTGAGAAAGTAAAGCATTTACTTGAGAAAGTAAAGCATTTTGTTTATTGTTCTATCCCCAGTTTCTAGACCACTCAAAGTATAAGTTTCAATAGAATTAATTTACTAATTGAAGGTTCTATTTCATTCATTCATTTATTCGTTATGTTGTTATGGCTAGATCGCAATAAATCACCGAGTTGATCTTAAAGGAGGAAACAGAACCATCCTTATTCACCAGCTGGCAGGACAGAGGGGCATGCTACAAGTCTGCACCCTTTGACCCCCTCCAGGAGTTAGAGTGTACTTTTATACCATAAGTAAAGCATGTCAGCACATTAATCATAAGTGGCTGTTGTATGGCAATCAGAGAATGGTTACTAACATTTAAACAAATGTTAACGTTTTACCTGGTTAGGGTACACTGCCCAAGAAAAATGGAACCCAGAGAGAGAACAATCTTTCATTGTATAAGAATTGCCATTTTGTGTTGCCAAACATGCCTTGCTGAGCAACTGTTGATAGGTACAGAGGCGGAGTGCTCCCTTGGGAGAAGCATTTCCCACATGACATGGAGTCTCCAGGAGTCTGTTTGGTCATTGTCCCTCTAGCCTGGCCTATAACAATGTGAACTTTTTCCTTAGTACAGTTGTGAGTCAAACATATTACCAAATATCATTTGAAATATGTAGATCACTAACCAGGGCTAGGAAAACATTATATTCAGAAAAAAAAAAAAAAAACTTTAGGGTACCTCCATTTAAGGAGTTATATAACCTAAATTTTAAAGCATAAGCCCACATTTTCACTTTATTTGCTTATAAAACCTTCGGGGATTGTCTCAACTTATGCTTCTTAGTTCTCCTTTCTAGAGAAGTACAATAAAACCAGATTATATTATACATCTCTAAATAATCAACTTCTCATTGGTTAATTAGACCCTTAACTTTGTATTCCAAACACCTGTGGGGTAAACATCACATGTAAATCTAGTAGAAAGCAAAGGATCAGTTGAGATCTCATTAATTAATTTTACAGTTACTCCTGCTTTAAGGAACAAAAATGTGATAGTTTAAAACTATTTAACCAGTTGTAAAAAAAATTAGTGATCCTATTTAATTATTAATGATAATATACCTTTGCTCCCTTGACTATTCTTTATTAAAGCACATTTTTAAAAATCAGATGTCAGTAAACACTATTTATTAGTCAATTGGATATCAAGATAAAAGTAAAGTTCTAAGTTCAATACATTCAAATACATATGTTCTTAAAGAGAGAGGGTGTCCATATCCTTGTTTTTTGATGTTAGGATTTTTACCAGTATGCTAAGTACTTTTTTATATCAGCCAATATTATACTCATGTCATAATAATATTTTGTAATGAAAGCAAGCCTGGATCACCAAAATGTTCAGGAGCTCTAAGTTTCCAATTCAGTTAGGGTCACCTGTTTTAACTTGTGCAAATTCAAAAGTAGCTCCATAAGCAAAGATAAGGAAATATATGCTATCATGATATGGCCTGTGTGTATTGGTTATATTTAGAGGTCAGTTTTTAATTGAACTCTTAATAAATCATTGTATTGAATGGACAAATTGAAGACCAGAATGTGTTTTTGATAAATGAAATGTGACTTATGAACAACAAAATTTATTTCTTTTTCATCAAGAATTTGCATTTTCTTTTTGAAGTCCATATTTCTCATACCAAATACAAAATGCACCACTAACAATTGTGATCTATGTCCTAATCCCCAGAATGTGAATATGTTAAATTATTTTTCAAGGGGAATTAGGATTGCAGCAGGAATAAAACTGCTAATTAACTGATGTTATGACAGGGATGTAATCCTTGATTATCTCAGTTGGCCCAATGTAATCATAAATGCCCTGACAACTGGAAGAGAAGATCAGACAGGTGGCAGTGGGAGAAGGTCTCAGCCTGAGAAGAGGGGCAAGAGCATAGGAAGGTGGGCAGCTTCCAGAAGCTGTGAAAGGCAAGGAAATGGATTATCTCCCCCAGAGTCTACAGAAAGGAATGCATACCTTCTGACATCTGTCAGGACTTCAGAAACACAGAAATATAAAATGATAACATTATGCAATTTTAAACAACTAAATTTTCACTACTTTGTTATAGCAGCCAAGCAAATTTCAGAAACTTCAGTTTTTAAAAATATAAATTTTTAGTTGTAGGTGGATACAACACCTTTATTTTATTTTTTGTGGTTCTGAGGATCAAACCCAGCGCCTCATGCATGCTAGGTGAGCATGCTACCACTGAGTCACAACCCCAGCCCAGACACCTTGTTTTTTTAGAGTCCTCTATCTATGAAGTTGCTTTTCTTATGGTTTTGTCTATTTATTTGTTTGCCTGATTATTTTCAGGAGGTAATCCACAGCAGTCAGGAAATGAGAAGAAATGAACAAGAAGTTTCCAAATCACACGGAATTGATGTTCTCCAAACAGAAATGGTAACTACTTAGAGAAACAATACTTTGCAGTTTCCAAAACCATGTGCAAGTTCTGACTTTGTTGTTTTTGTTGTAAATCTTGCTTTTATTGTCCTTTATGTATTTAATATCTATCTATATCTATATATGTACGTATCTCTCTTTACATATATAGATATAGATACATAGATATTGGTGTCTATTTTCAAGTTGAAATTCTTTTAAAACTTAAAGGTACCCTAAAACTATGATTGCACTTTTGGTAGTGATTCAAATGTTTTCTAACTCAAGTTCTTGCATTAAAATAAATGATAGAAACTTAATTAGCATCTTTCAATTTATACTTAACGTCTTAGATGAAAATCACTAAAATGACAAATATCTTGTAATATTCAAATCACTGACTTCTGAAAAACAATTACTTTGCAAAAAATTATCTTTAAACACAGGTGTCTCATCTTGAAAAGCACACCAAGGAACTAAACCAAGCTTCTCAGTTCCATCAATATGTTCAAGAAACGGGTAAGAGCCTGTTACTACTGGACCCAATATATCTTTCTCTCATTAGTGTGTGTGTGTGTGTGTGTGTGTGTGTGTGTGTGTGTGTGTTTGAATGGAGAACTTCCAAAGCCCAATTCTCCCCACTAAGTAACTTTAGTAACTATGACTCATGGTCCCAAAGTGAGCAGGGTAGTGTTTCTACATATAATTAGATTTTGCCTGTGCCAATAGATGCAATATGTTTTTAAAATAGTTCACTGCTCATTTACCCCTGTGAGGTCCATCCTTAAAGGCAAAAGGCAACAAGGTAGTCACTTCTGAATTCCCACTTCTGAATTCCTTTTTTGCCCCAGGAATCTAGAATACAACTTGATGCATATCAAGTTCCCTGATAATAGAATTATCTGTGTTATACTAATTTTAGTGACAGCCTTAAGTACTACTAAGCCTAGTTTTATAATGTGCAAACAGGAGATTAGAACAATCTTATGTTTGTATAAGACAAGGTACAGTTGTTCAGCTTATACTAGGGGAAAGAGGTGAAAGTGAAAATTTAATCCAATATGACTAAAACATTACTTGAATGACTTGACTATCTTTGTTTTTGTCTTACAGCTTAAGAAACCCTCTACTCTTCTTTCTTTTGTTTTATAACTGTGATTATTTTTTCCTAAGAAGAGAAACAGAACATTCTTGAAAAATATTTGGAAAATATTCCTTTCCAAATATAACCACCATCATTTTTCTTCCTTATTTTCTTCCTTTATTTCTTGCTATATATCTAAATTACATAATGAACCAATAGCATCTGCGTAAATGTATCCCTTGAATCTTTTTATTTATTTTACATTGTTTCCCATAGCATTAAATTTTTTTTGTTTAACACAATTTTATTCAATATATAATATCCCTGATGTTCTTGTCTGTTTGTAGTTATTGATACACCCGAGGATGAAGAAGTTCCTAAGGTTTCAACTAAGTTTCTAAAAGAGCAATTTGAAAAATCTGCCCAGGAAAGGGTCCTTTTTTCTGACAAAGAGACAACAACCCCAGCCAAGCAGATTAAGGTAAGGTAATTTCTCTACATGGAAATACATTAAATGTAAAATTGGATTTAAGTGCATAAAATTTTCAAATTATTGAATATTTGAGGTTTTTTTTTCAAGAACAAAAATATCTCAAACTAGCACTTATTCTGTCCCACAAGAAGAATATTGATCTACACAAGAAAAGAGGCAAAGTAAAAACTTTTCCCAGTAGAGCAAATGAGGGAAGAAAAATTACATTAAGCTCTAAAGTCTATAACTAAGAGCAGATAAAGTAATTAAGTCAATTTTAAATGTCAGATACTTACTCTTTTCTGTTTAAAATTCCAAGGAAAACAAAACAACTCTCAAAAGTACTTCAAGACTTTTACTATTTCCCTGTGGATTGCTCTGCATAGCACATTAAGTAAAGAGAGAAAAATCAAGAGTATGTGTAAATATTAAAATACTTGATCATTGATAATTTGATCATTGATACATGAAGCTTTCTAAGTAAAAGCATATTCTAGGAAAGATAGCAACAAGCACTGAATATCACTCCTAAGGGTGTCTTTAAGTGGAATAGATTACCTGTTTTTCTTAGTGAAGACGTCACAGCAGAATCCTGGTTGTAGATGGGTAAAGGGCAACACCAAAGGAGCCTCAATCACTACAATAATCTTTACAAGCTTTGATTTTCTCTCCCTTAAAGATGGAGCATAAATATGAAGACACTATAAAGCCACCATCCATTGTGGGTTCCTCTTCCTCTTCTTATACTTCAACTAGCCAGAGAAAAGAAACATCTGCTTCAAGATATAGTGATCACAGTATCACTTCCTCAACTCTGGCACAAGTTAATGGTACTTCTTCAGGAAAGATGGAAGAATTTCCTCCTCCACCACCTGATGTACTTCAAACTCCAATAGATGCAACAGCATTTTCCCAGTCCCCTGAAGTCCCCAGCTCTCCTAAGAGACTACCAATCCCCAAAGATTTATATTCCAAGCAAAGAAATTTATATGAATTAAACCGCTTATATAAACACATTCATCCTGAGTTAAGGAAAAATTTAGAAAAAGATTATATCAGTGAGGTTTCTGAGATTGTTTCTAGTCAGATAAACTCAGGGAGCTCAGTTTCAGCAGATGTGCAGCGTGCTCGGTATGTTTTTGAAAATACAAATGACAGTTCTCAAAAAGATCTGAACTCAGAAAGAGAGTGCTTGGAATGGGATGAAATTCTGAAAGGGGAGGTGCAGTCCATGAGATGGATCTTTGAGAATCAACCATTAGATTCTATCAACCATGGCTCTCCAGATGGAAGTAACACTTCCAAGGGCATCTCTGATCAAGAAATTATTGCTGGTGGCGACGTGAAGTATACTACATGGATGTTTGAAACCCAACCTATGGATACTCTGGGGATTCAATCTTCTGTCCCTGAAGGAAACGCTGAGAAAGTGCCTGAGCTAGCCAGAGGAGATGTCCGCACAGCCCGGTGGATGTTTGAAACAAGGCCATTAGACTCAATGAATAAAGTTCATCAAAGTCAAGAAGAATCAGCATTACCTGTTATTAAGGATATAACTGGAGGAGATGTCAAGACTGTGAGATACATGTTTGAAACTCAACATCTGGATCAACTTGGACAGCTTCACTCAGTGGATGAGGCTAACTTACTGCAACTCAGGTCTGAGCTCAGAGAAATTAAGGGAAATGTTAAGAGAAGTATAAAATGTTTTGAAACTCAACCATTATATGTTATTAGAGATGGTCTAGGTCAAATGCTAGAAATTAAAACCGTTCACAGAGAAGATGTAGAAAAGGGAGACGTGAGAACAGCACGTTGGATGTTTGAAACACAGCCCTTAGACACAATTAACAAGGATATCGCAGAAATTAAAGTTGTCCGGGGAATATCCATGGAGGAAAATGTCAAAGGTGGAGTGAGTAGGGCAAAGTGGTTATTTGAAACCCAACCTCTGGAAAAAATCAAAGAAGAGTCAGAAGAGGTCATCACTGAAAAGGAAACAATAATAGGCACAGATGTGTCCAAAAAGTGTTGGATGTTTGAAACGCACCCATTAGACATTCTAAAAGAAGTTCCTGATGCAGATCCTGTGTCACCTGAGGAGATCATAGGGGGCGATGTACAAACCACCAAGCACCTATTTGAAACACTTCCAATGGAGGCTTTAAAAGATAGTCCTGATGTTGGAAAGCTTCAAAAAATCACTGTCTCTGAAGAAGATAAAGGTGATGTCAGGCACCAGAAATGGATTTTTGAAACCCAACCTCTGGAAGAGATAAGAGAAGGTAAAAAAGAGTACACACGAACAGTGAAGCTTGAAGAAGTCGACAGAGGAGATGTCAGGAATTACACACACATCTTTGAATCAAACAATCTAATCAAATTTGATGCATCACATAAAATAGAAGTGGAAGGAGTCACAAGGGGTGCTGTGGAGTTAAATAAGACTCTTTTTGAGACAACACCACTGTATGCTATTCAAGATCACCTTGGAAAATACCATCAAGTAAAGACAGTCCAACAAGAAGAAATCCTAAGAGGTGACGTAAGAAGCTGTAGATGGCTTTTTGAAACAAGGCCTATTGACCAGTTTGATGAAAGTCTTCACAAATTTCAGATAATTAGAGGAATATCTGCTCAAGAAATACAGACTGGAAATGTGAAATCTGCTAAATGGTTGTTTGAAACCCAACCTCTTGATTCAATTAAATATTTCAGTAATGTGGAAGAAACAGAAACTAAAACTGAACAAACTACAGACATTGTTAAAGGTGATGTGAAAACCTGTAAATGGCTATTTGAAACTCAGCCAATGGAGTCTCTTTATGAAAAGGTTTCATTAATGACTGACAGTGAAGAAATTCATAAGGGAGATGTCAAAACCCGTACTTGGCTCTTTGAAACCCAGCCACTTGATACCATAAGAGATGACTCTGAAGCAACAGTCAAGCTACAAACTGTCAAACAGGAGGAGATTCAAGGTGGGGATGTTCGTACGGCATGTTTTCTTTTTGAGACAGAAAATCTGGACAGCATACAAGGAGAGGAGGGGAAGGAAACCAAGCCCGTGGAAATGGAGATCCAAGCTGGGGATGTCTCCAGCATGAGGTATAAATTTGAAAATCAATCCTTAGATTCTATAAGTTCCAGTTCAGAGGAAGTTTTGAAAAAGATCAAAACCCTAAAAAGTGAAGATATTCAGAAAGGCAATGTTTTAAACTGTAGGTGGCTGTTTGAAAATCAACCAATTGATATGATAAAAGCAAGCCAAGATCACAATGGATCAGTTAAGACAGTGACAGACATACAAGGTGGGGATGTAAGAAAAAGGTGCTTCATTTTTGAGACTTTTTCTTTAGATGAGATTAAAGAAGAATATGACTCTATCAGCACCAAGAAGACAATTACTGAAGAAGTAATAAAGGGTGACGTAAAAAGTTACAGAATGCTCTTTGAAACCCAACCACTCTATGCCATTCAGGATCGAGAAGGTTATTATCATGAAGTAACAACAGTTAAAAAGGAAGAAGTAATTCATGGAGATGTACGAGGAACAAGGTGGCTTTTTGAAACAAAGCCATTAGATTCAATTAATGAATCACAAACTGTGTATGTTATTAAATCTGTCACACAAGAAGACATTCACAAAGGAGATGTTAGTTCTGTCAGATACAGATTTGAAACTCAGCCACTGGACCAGATTTCAGAAGAGTCGCATAATATCGTGCGCACTGTTGACTTCATTCAAGGTGGCAATGTGAAGACAAGTAAGCAGTTCTTTGAATCTGAAAATATTGGTCAGAGCAATTACATAAGGACAGTAAGTGTCAATGAAATCCAGAAGGGCAATGTGAAAACATCCACTTGGCTATTTGAAACTCACACGATAGATGAGCTAAGAGGAGAAGGGTCAGAATATGAAAATATCAAGACAGTCACCCAAGAAGATGTGCAGAAAGGTGATGTTAAGCAGGCAGTGTGGCTATTTGAAAATCAAACTTTGGATTCTATTAAGGAGGCAGATGAAAGCCCCACCAAAATGACCAAGGAAGAAATCCCTCCTTCTGATGTCAAAACAACTACATGGCTCTTTGAAACAACACCTCTCCATGAATTTAATGAAAATAGAGTAGAAAAAGTAGAAATTATTGGCAAGAGCATTAAAGAAACCTTGCGAGATCTCTACTCTCAAAAAGTTATTGAGGCTCCTGGAATTATCATTGAAGCTGATGAAGTTGGAGATGTCCGGATGGCAAAATACAAGCTAATGAACCAATCATCTCCTGAGATACAGAAAGAAGAAATTATCAGGGTGGATCTCAGAAGTATAATGATGAACTTACTTTCCAAAAGAGACTGTTCCAAAAGAGAGATTTGGGTTAGTGAAGAGGAAAAGGGAAATGTCAATTTCACTAAAACTCAATTATTAAACAGGTCAACTGAAGTTCATGCTGAAAAGGAAGAGATAGTGAGAGGTGATATACAGCAAGCGATAAAAAACCTGTTGTCAGAGCAAAGACCCTCAAAGAGAGGCATTTTAATTCAGGAAGATGAAAGAGGAGATGTTAACATGACTATCTATTGTCTTCTTCATGAAAATACCAGTGAGACAATCGAGCGTGAGGAAGTCATAGGAGGTGATGTCAGACGTACCATTCATAATCTGTTGTCTTCCTCATCAAACAGTAAAATATCTCAAAGGGCTAAAATCAATGCTTCTGAGAGGGGAAATGTTCAGTTTTTTACAACGTGCATAGAAACTGGAGCTTTGGATTATCTCAAACAACTCCAGACAGGGTCTGATGAAACACTAATGGCTAAGAAACCAGAAGAGGAGGAAATAATCGGTGGTGATGTTGAGGGCACCAAACTGTTACTGACGAGAAGGCAGTCTCAGGTGGAACGCACTGTTAGCCACGCTGACATCATTCCAGGAGATGTGCACAACACTATTAAAGTGTTTATGACAGAGCCTCAGAGTTCATCTGATGAGACACACAAAGAAGAAATCATAAAAGGAGATTTGAAATCAACCCTGAGTTCCCTCAGTCAGGCCATAAATCAGAAAGCAGTGGCTAAAACAGAAGAAATTATAAAAGGTGACATGCTAGCCACACTCAGGTCACTTCAGGAGTCAAGCCACCGATGGAAAGAATCTAAACAGCCAAGTGCCATCCCAGGTGATATTGAGCAAACTATTGAGTGCCTTGAAAAGGCTACTAACACAAAGACAGAAATCCTGAAAAAGGAGCTTATTCGAGATGATCTAGAAAAATCCTTGAGGTCTTTGGAAGAAGCACAGAGAGGTTTTAAAGTAGTCGACAAAGAAAGAATCAGAAAAGATGACCAAGCTGGGATAGTTGTATCCTCAGAAAGGCAGGACACAGAGATCAATCATGTGGCTGTGCAGAGGGACAAGAAAAGTGTTCTTCAGCCAAGGCCAGGAGCATTTGAACCGAAAGCCAGCTGGCAAGGGAGGACAGAGGCTCTCAGTGCAATGACAGGTGAATCACGTCATGAGACTTTAATAGAAGAAAGATCTGAGGTTACTCTCCCGAAGGCCCCAAAAGGTACAGTAAAGATTGTCATAGATCGTGAACAAAATAATGATGCTCTTGAGAAAAGCCTCAGAAGACTATCTAATTCACACCACCAAGCTAGGACAAATGTGTTGGAAACAGGCAGCAGAATGGGTGTCCAGACTGATACCATCAAAGAACAGCAACTCAGTGACAAGCACATGAGCAGACAACTAACTTCCACTGTGTCCATGAAGGAAAACCTAAAATCTACAGAATCAGAGACAGTGAGGAAGCTCAAGAAGGATGAAGTCTTCAACTCCACCCAATCAACTGATAGAACACTTGAGAAGCAACAGACTCAAACCTGTGAACTGAAGAATGACCACCAGAAGACTGAGGCGTTCCATGCAAAGAGTCCTAAAAAGACCAAAAACATTAAAATACCAACGGAGACACAAAGATCCACACCTGGTCCCACCCAGCATCCAGGCAACATGCAAAATGGAGAAATGTATGAAGTCACAAGGGACTTTCAGAAGCAAACCTTGTTAAAGCAACAAAAGCAGTATTCTAATAAGGATATAAAGAAAAATAGCATGAACCTTCAACCTTTGCCGGTAGATGAAGACATATCCAATATAACAGGAGTGAAAGTCTCTGAGAAAAACCACAATAAATTCAAGGCAACTGACAAAAAGCAGAAAAGTGATATTCATCTGGAAAGCCAGGACTTTCTAATGAAGACAAATACTTCCAAAGACTTAAAGATGGCAATGGAAAGGTCCTTTAATCCACTCAACTTTAACCCTGAGAATAATGGAAAAGAAAGTGAGGGCTCCCTTCCACCTCCATCTCCACCTCCTCCTCCACCTTCCAATGCATCATCTGAAATTGAATTTCCTCTTCCTCCTCCACCCCCCTTAATACTGTTGCCTGAAAAAAATGAGTTTCCTCCCTCACTTTCCACAGAGAAGATAAGGGCTGAATTTGAAAGCTTCCCTGGCCTCCCTCTTCCTCCACCACCAGCAGATGAGAAATCTGAAAAAGAATGTCTATCAATATTCCTTCCAGCTCCCCTTCCTCCAGCTCCATCTCAAAAACCAGCACATCTTTCCTCTTCAGTTCCAGAAAAGCACAGTGAAGCATTCATACAACAGTATTCCCAAAAAGAAGCCTTGAGCTCTCAGCAAACTCATTCTCAGTCGAAAGCCATCACAGGAAAATTACCACCTCCCACGTTACCCAAGCCCAAATTTCCCAAGAGAATGGAAGATAAAAAGAACCAGTTTTTCCCAAAAGTTGAACTGGAAGACTCCCTGTCATACATGGAATGCAAAACTCCTCCTTTAAAGTATGAGAAGAAAGTAAAGACGGCAACTAGCAGTGAACACATAGAGGCCAAGCAGAACACATTCCGAAAGAGCCTTGATGAGAGAAAACAGCTATCTATTGACTCTGTAAAGTCTCTCTCACAGACAGTTCCTGAAACTTCCATACTCAGGGAGAAGCAGATGGTACCTCTCAAAAAATCCCACTCATTTCCAGCAGGTTCAGAACATCAAAGTCCAAAACCTTATATGAGAAAATTTAAGACACCTTTAATGATTGCTGAAGAAAAATATCGGCAACAAAAGGAAGAGCTTGAAAAACAGAGAAAAGAGATGTCTTACTGCCATGTTGTCAAAACGGAAAGCCAAAATCAAGACCTGTCAGAGTTGAAAAAGGAAACACTCTTACAAAAAACAAGTAAGGAGGTCCCCCCACCCCAAATTGATTCAGCACTCCCTGTGGCCCAACCCATCCCAGAGTCTCAAAGTACTGTTCAAGTTGCAGGAGTGTGCTCTGATGACCAGCTTTCAACAGCATCGGCAGTGACAGTCTCAGCCACAAGGCAGCATGTTCAAGCAGCCTCAGAAGAGAAGACTAATATGAAAAAAGAAGTCTTACAGAGCTCTAGGGATATTGCACAATCTAAATCTGCTTATGAAATTAACCAGAGTCACCAAGAACGTACTACACAGCAAACACAGCAGAAGTGCCTGGAGCAGTTGCACTTGCCCCAGAGCAAACCAGGTTCCCCTAGTCTCAAAGTGAAAACCATCACGCTGCCTACTGTAGATCATATAGACATCAACTATGAAAGTCACCTAAAGCAATCTCAAGTAGATGTTCAAACCATTACCAAACAGCAGCATCAGGAAACTGAGAAAACTGAAGCAAGTACAGAATACAGTAACAAGCAAGCTGTGCCTGAACAATATCACCAATTACCTAAAAAGGAGAAAAGAGTGACAATTCAACTGCCTACAGAATTTTCAGAGAAAAGCCATGAAAGTAAGTTCAAAACTGTTCCTGAGAATCAAAGAGAATTTAGGGAACCTGTGAGAGGAAAGCTTCTGGAGAGTGAAGAAAAAAATCGGGGGACATCAATGATCAGTTCAAAAGAAGAGAGACTGATAGTTGAAGGAAAACAAGAACATTTGAGTAACAGGTCAGCACCGAAGGCAGTCAAACAGAAGATTATTGATGCACATTGTGAGTCGCAGACTGGGAATTTTCAGCAAACACAAATACAGACTTCTGAAAGTACAGTTGAACATAAAAAATTGTCCCAGCCATGTGATAGTTCACAGGAAAAAAAATGGTTCAGAGAAAAGGGCATCCAACAGAAGCAAGTCTCCTCCAATACTGAAGATTCAAAGCAGGAGATTACACAGAACAAATCTTCATTTTCCTCTGTGAAAGAATCCCAGCAGGATAATGGAAAATGTGCTGTAAATATATTGGAATTCTTGAGAAAACGTGAAGAACTACAACAGATTTTGTCTAGAGTAAAACAGTTTGAAACTGAGCCAAATAAAAGTGACCTTAAAATGTTTCAGTCACTGTTAAATATTATTCCAGTATGGCTGATAAGTGAGGAAAAAAGAGAATATGGAGTTCGCATTGCCATGGAGAATAATTTAGAAAAAGTCAAAGAAGAAATAGCACATATTAAAACTCAAGCTGAGAATATGCTTGTGTACTATGAAAATAAAATTCAAACAGCCATGGTAACCTCTAAAACCGGAATGCAAGGAAATAAGCCTATTAGTCTTAATGACGCATCCTCAAAAGTGTCTAATATTAAAGTCAGCTATAATAAAAACATGGAACAAAAAGAAAATAAAATTGTAGAAGAAAAAATAGTGCACCACCAAGAAGCAACTCATCACGAAGCTACTGTTCATAATTGCACAAAAACCCATGAGGAAATTAAGCAGGATAACAGCAAGATTTCTCCTCCCTCTTTAAAAACTCGTCCACCATCACCTACTTTTATAACAATTGAATCTACTGCCCGACGAACAGAAACCTCAGCTAAGGGTGAGCTTTCTCAGTCCCCTAAAAAGGACAGTTGTGTGGAACCTCCACCAAGAGGACCAATACCACAATCACCTAGAATTCACAGAGCAAACACCTCCCCTTCTCCACCCAGGAGTCGCTCTGAACAACTTGTCAAACTCAAAGACACAACGGCAAAGTTATCCAGAGGAACCGTTCCATGTCCGCCAGCAACCCAGGTTCCAATGGTAGAGAAGAGGACTGAAATTATCAGGTCCCCAGCAACACTCCGTCGTCAGATAAAGATAGAAAGTCGTGACAGGGGCTCTCCACCGACAATCACAATACCTGTGCATGTGAATCATGTTGGTGGTGGTTCCTTCAGAGAATCCATGGAAGCTCAAGAGGAAGTTAGGAAAGTGGAGCAAAGGGCGACAACGTATGTTCATAAAGATGGAGTGAATTCCATCAACGGCATCGTGCCTGACACTGAGAGTTATGATGCAGTTGAAATCATCCGCAAGGTGGAAGTGCCTCGCCTGTCAGAGCACACACAGAGATATGAAGCAGCCAATCGAACGGTTCAAATGGCTGAAAAGTTTGTGAATGACCATGAAAATGAAATAAACAGGTGGTTCAGGGAATTTGAAGAAGGCCCAGTTTTTGAAGTCAAGTCAGATAGAAGAGTTTATGCAAATGGAGAAGCAAACCATAATATAAAACAAGAGAGTCATACATTTTGTAAGGAGGAATTTGGATTAACATCTTTAGGAAACACTGATTTTGCAGACTTTTCTTACAAATATCCCATAGAGTTCCAAGAAAAAATTTCTGTTAAACAGCCCAAAGTACACACTGAAACAAGATCTCTAAGTGAGCATTTCTCAGGCATGGATGCATTTGAGAGTCAAGTCGTTGGGTCAAAGGTGACAGCTTCATCCTCACATAGCTCTGATGCTGGCAAATCTGGCTTTGACTTCAAGCATGCCCCACCGACCTATGAAGATGTTATTGCTGGCCATATTTTAGACGTCTCTGATTCACCTACGGAACTCAGGAGGAATTTTCAAAAAACATGGCAGGAGAGTGAAAGAGTTTTTCAAAGTCTGGGATATGCAACCTCAGATGCTTCTGCAATTGAGACCACCTTCCAGGAGGGATCTGCATTTATAAGTGGTAAATGAGCTCGAAAAGTGTGAAAGAAGATTAACCTGCTTAAAGCACTGTCCCAACACCAAGTTAAAAGAGCAATAACCAAATAATATAACCTAAAACTAACAGCTTTCACTGCATCTTCAGTCTTCCATACTATGCTTGCTTTTTACTAATTTTTGTTTGCAAAAGAATCTAATGTGATCCACCTGCGCTGTGTGAGAGTAAGAAATATATTGATCACTGAAACCTATTCTTGTCAAGGTAAATAAGGCTTCGTATGAAGCCACAGATATAATAATCATCATCATTGTGATTGTATTAGTAATTATATAGATGTATATTTGTTAGAGAACATAGTTCATTAGTAATATTTCTTATCTAAAGTTAATATTTTTATCCAATGGTTTTAGAATATATTATATAGCATCCTTTGGACTAATGTTGATGAATCTTTAAAAGCATACTTAAATGGTATGCTATCCAGGAGAACTTAGACTCTTCACATGGACTCTAAGGATTTTAATAAATCTGATAAAAATGGAAGTATGGAATTAGACCTTTTATATATTTAATCATTATTATTGCATTTGAAAGAGTTAGCTTTCTATAATGCCATATTTTTCTATAATTGCTTATTCACATTTTTGAAAATGTACTCAACTGACCTCATTCACAGCTTATTATGAACAATACATTTTAAAAAATTGATTATACTTGGAAGGAGGGAGATTTAAATCATCTGAACTTAATGCATGTTTTCTAACATCCGAGAACAGCTCATTTCATTATAGTTTCCCTGCTTTTCACAGTTAATGAGGTTTCATGATAAGATAATTTGACATAATTAATATGCGTCATTACTGTAGTTCATTCTTTTAGATTGAAAAAAGTAGCAAGTTTAAAAATAAAAATTGTTGAAACTAATAATTATGCCTCTATCATATTTGTAACATATGTGTCTAGTTCATCAGGCTAATATAGTTTCTTAATGTGCTTGCTTCTGACATAATTAAGAAAAGCTGTCTAATTAATTTCAAATGCTCAGTTTCTGTTAATACAACTCAAAAGTACAGTAAACATAAGGAAACTAGTGTTGAATATAGAAATCTGTCCCCACTAGAACCAAGTAGGCAAAGGAATTCTCTCAGTCAGTAGCCCAGATTGCACATCCAAGTCCTAAAGTGTTTTTTATTTTTTATTATTTTGTATAAAGGAGTTTGAGTATATTTGCTCTTATATGTAGCTAGTGTGAAAGCTTAGTTATAGGATTGTTGTGAGGATTAAAAGCAACACTAGAATGAAATTTCTGTGTCAGTTTTGAACCACTGTATAAACACTAGTTAGTAAAGTAACCACAATTATTTATAAGGATTAATATTTGCATGAAAGTAGCAGGAAGCAACTGTAGGAAATGAATAAGAGAAGAAGGAAATTTTCAAAAAGTAGACATGAAATCCAAAAAGCTCTAAAATCTAAAGCCATTTAAGAACAAATGTCCCTGAACATCTCAATAATCCAAGTCCCACTACATTACAGTTGAGTAAGCCCCAAGTTGTTTAAAAAAGAATTTTAAAAAATATTGTAAAGTATCCTTGGCTTAAAAAATGCATATGTATTTTTAAGAAATCTATATAGAATGCTTTAAAAAATAAAAACGTTGAACCATGCTCAATGTGGTGCTCACATGTAATCCCAGCAACTGGGTAGGCTCAGGCAGGAGGTTCATAAGTTCAAGGCCAGACTCAGTAATTTAGTAAGACTCTGTTCTAAAATAAAAAACAGGGCTGGGAGGGGTAGCTCAGTAGTAGGGCACCCCAGGGTTCAATCCCCAGTAAATAACACACACACACACACACAAATAATAAAATTAAATTAAAACTTTAGATCAAGTTAGATATAAATTTCTATATATATGGAAAGTCCAGTTATGTGCAAAGTCCAGTTATGTGAAAGTCCAGTTAAGTTTTCTCAGGACTCCCCATGACTGCTTACTACATATATCTAATATATTCAAGTTAATAAACACTTTACTTGCATATGTGTGTTTAAATACTAGAAGTTAATTTGCATCATGTATGAACAGTGGAGGCATTACAGCAATGGTGCTCAGTGCACCAAAGCCTAGAACCTGTTGATAGCATAGACTATGTTCAGAGGCAATATAAAGACGAGTCTTAATAGCTTTCCACTTTAACTGCATGGCCAATAAACATGTTGTTGTTTATTTTGTTGTGTTTCTATGGTTGATTGAAGGTAATACTATTTGAGCCTTTGTACATTTTTATTTTTAGAAGCTGCTACTCCAAGACAAGGAAATATGTATACTTTGTCAAAAGACAGTATATCCAATGGAGTGCTTAGTAGCAGACAAGCAGAGTTTTCATAAATCCTGCTTCCGATGTTGTCATTGCAATAGTAAACTGAGGTAAGATGCTTTTTGCTCTGTGGTGCAGATATTCAAAAAACCTGTAATACACATGAAACACATGTCTCTAGGAAGATGCAGATTTTTCCAGGTCTTTCTGCCATCAGTGAACAACACCACCCCAGGGGATGTATTCATGATCTTTATGTAGTGCTCAGGTAGGCTGTGACCTTTTTCCTTTTGGAATTTTGCCTTCCAAATCAAATCAGAAGGAACCATTTTATTCAAAGGTGGAAATCACATGGGTAAGAAATACCAAAAGTTAGTGTGCAAGTCAAGATTTTTAAGTTAGAACTTTAAAATCTAGACTATAGATCAATAAACTTTTCCTCTAAAGGGCCTGATAGTAAATATTTTCAATTTCTTAGACCATACTGTTTTCATGCTTTTCAAATTTTATTGGAAGGCAAGAGCAGCCATTGGTAGCTGAACAAATAGGTGTGTCTGTAATTGCATGGGCCTGGCTGCATTCCAAAAATATTCCATATATCAAAACAGGTGGTGGGTTAGAGTTTGCCCATGATTAAGTGAGACTATACAAGTTTAAAAATGGAATTTAAAACAATAGCAGTGACAGGTCAGAGAAAAACTGTTTAGTCTTTGTAGCAATAGAAATGCCTTATTGACACAGTTACAAATGCACTCATTTTCCAAAACTCTTGAAATTAATACAGTTAAATGAATGTGACATTTGTTAAAACTTTCATTTAAGATGCTAAAATAGAGTTTATTTTGCTGAATGTATGTGCATCTCTCAGATTATAGCTTTCCTGACTTTAATTGACAATGTCAATGTCAAATACACACATTGTAATATTCTTTCCCCTTGACTTCCATGACAATTCAGTATAATGGTTTTACCCCCACCTCCTGGGTGTTCCTTCTCAGCCACACGTGTGGGTGATTCACTCTTTGTCTGTCAACAATATGTTAGTGTTCTTTAGAAATCTGTTATAGAAATTTGCTCTTCTCATTGTTTCTATTCTTTCTGGTGAATCACATCAATTCCTATCACTTAAATGATAATCCATCCATGTGATAATGGTTCTGAAATTTATACCACTAGCCTAGCTCTCTCCTCTATGCCTCATGTGCTTCTACCTCAACGATTAGGGTATTTCTCCATAAGAACAGCAAATTCAATAATACCCATTTTTCCCTACAAAAATTCCTTCTTCAACTCTAGGATCTGTATGCCACTGTATTAGTAAATGATATTAACATTAACTCAGTGACCAGTACACAAAATAATTTTTGACTCCTTCTTATCCTTCATTTGCCGCATCCAAGCCATCACCAACTCCTGTCCCAAAAGAACCTCTTGAGCTGTATACTTTTCTCCATTGCTATAGCCCAGCTATTCTTCAAATGAATGTCATCTCTCACCTGGACTAATGCAACACCCTTCCCTGCTAGTTGGTCTTCCTACCTCCAGTATTTCTTACCAAGAACAACAACTTATCCCAATGCCACGTTCCTTAGTCAGTAAAATGATCTTCCTAATATGCTGATCTGAAGTCTTTTCACTGTTTAAAACATATAATGGTTTCCTGTCAAAAAAAAAAATCTAACATTGAAACATCAACTACAAAGCTATTCAGAATTTGGCCCTTACTTCTTTCTAGCACATCCGATGTCCCAACTCTATCCCATTTACATATAGCTCTTTCATACAGACTGAATTTCTTTCATTTTCCCCCAAACTGTCATTCTCACTACCTGTGGGAGGTTTCCCACACCCCACCTTTGGCTGTCTACTAGGGTAGTGTTCACACATTCTTCAGACCTCAACCAAGACTATGTCATCTATGAAGCTTGCCTTGACCTCATGGCCAGGTAAGCTTCCCATTAGCTGCCACAACATCTCCTGTGCTTGCCTCACCCTTGACACAATCTAATGTAATCACCTTCAACATTACTTGTGTAAGGTTTGTTTGCCTTTCCAACATCTACTAAATATTTATTCAATGACTAATATTTTTTAAAATATACATCACTTCTTGCATTTTGATAGTTTTGTTATCCAAATATGCTTTCCTAGACACCTGACTCTGTCCATTTTTCAAAGTTTAAGTCTTTTAAGTCCTTTTAAATTTTTTTTTTTACTTTTTTTTTTTTTTTGGTAGTGTATAGGTTTCCCCTTCATTCCTTTCCTTAAAGAATTTGTGAAGAGCCCAGGACATTTGACCTGTAGACTTGTCCAGTCTGAGACTGCTGATTCTTGTAGTTCAACATGAGCCTCCACCTCTGTGTTCTCACAAGATGAGCCAGTGTAGATTTTGGATTAGGTTACTTTTAACACCGTTCACAAGAACATAGGCAGTATTGCCAAGAGTACAGTGAGCATATAATATCTAACTGCCTCTTCTTCTGTGATCGTAGCAAACATTGAGACTTAATACCTATATTCATTCTTTGACGTTTACAAAATGTGGATGTTTTAATTCTGTTCTTTTTCACTTTTTATATTACCTTTTACAAGAAAACACTTCCTGTCATCTGCTATTTAGTTATACCAAGGTTTACTTGGTGGAAGAAAGACAATAAATTCATGAGTCTATATTATCAATTAATATATTGATCATCTCATAGAAAAACATGCCTACAGACTAAAGGTGAAAGGTTGGGAAAAAACATACCATGCACATGGACTTAGTAAAAAAGCAGGGGTTTCCATCCTCATTTCAGATAAAGCAGACTTCAAGCCAAAGTTAGTCAGAAGGGATAAAGAAGGACAATTCATACTGCTTAAAGGAAGCATAAATCACCAAGACATAACAATCATAAATATTTATGCACCAAACAATGGCACATCCATGTACATCAATCAGATCCTTCTCAATTCCAGGAACCAAATAGACCAAAACACAATAATACTGGTTGACTATAACACTCCTCTCTTATCATTGGACAGATCTTCCAAGCAAAAATTGAACAAAGAAACTATGGAGCATGTTCTTACGGTTTGTTTTCCTTGTCTAAAGGAGTAAGATAATACTCATGACCACTTTATTTTCTTACTGCATAAAATTTTACCTCAATAGATTTTTATGGTTCACTTTTGTGAGAACTTAGTTTTCCATCCTTAGAAGGAGATGAAATTCAGGACAGCTTTTCTGGCTTCCCACCACTACTCCTAGGTGACCAGGCTTCTGGACCTTGCTGGCTTTTTTCCTCTGCCTGGTCTTGGCCCAGACCTTCATCTTCATATCTGTTGTCATTATTCCACTCAGTTTTGATCCTACTCCTGTAGTTTCTTTCTCAGTTTAGGGTTCTGTTCTAAAAGTGGACCCCACTGGTCAGTTTTCAGAGTTCAGCTTCTCTAGTCTCTTCAGTCTTTTCACCACAGGGCCCTGGTAGCCACTGGCTTCCTGTTTCAGCTGCCATTCTCTCATTGGCTGTGACACTTTATAAGAAATACTGGTTGGTTACTTGGTGGTCCCATATTTTCAGACCTTTGGATACCCTCTTGTCCCTCTGTTGTCACCCATATAGATGAGACTATCATGCTGGTCTCCTGCCTGAGGGTGATTTGTCCAAAACCCCTACATTATCACTTAGTTTTGTTTTGAACATTGCCCAAGTATAAGTTTTTTTCTGTCTAGTTTATATATCCGCTTTTATGTGTAAATTCAGAGATAGTTAAAACTATGCTATTGCCTCAAACTAAATTCGATTCTAATTTTATCAAGCACTGTATTTGTTTATCTCCCTAAAGAGGCCTGAATAAAAGATGACATAAGTAAGCTTTCCAATTCACTCAAAATCTAGCTAGCAAGGAAGTTCACATAGTTGATTCTTTTTATGTGTATGGTCCTCAATAGTTATTGAGAATCATAACCCCTCACATAAATCATTGAGTGAACACAGGCTTGGTAGTGTCATTCAATAACTGTATGTGAATTACACTGTAATACCTATTATACCGAGACCTGATGTACATCATGAAATTCTAAATACTGTGGATATATATTGTGAGGGATATCTCACTGTTATCTAATAGCCATGTGTTCATTAATAGGGTCATTTCTATTGCTAGCAAATTAATTTTACTAAGTCTCTGACTCACTATTAAATAATTCCCTAATTTGCTACAAATAGTAAGCATACAGAACATTAAGTGGTATTTTTTGTTTTCCTTTTTGGCAGTTTGGGAAATTATGCATCACTCCATGGACAAATATACTGCAAACCTCACTTTAAGCAACTTTTTAAATCTAAAGGAAATTATGATGAAGGTTTTGGACACAAACAGCATAAAGACCGATGGAATTGCAAAAATCAAAGCAGCTCAGTTGACTTCATTCCCAATGAAGAACCAAATATATGTAAAATGACTACAGCAAACACCCTCATACTTGGAGATCTGACTAAACATTTAGATCCTGGTAAAGATGAATGGCAAAGGGATGATTTGAGAAAGTTGGGGGAGAGAGGAAAATTAAAAATAATCTGGCCTCCTTCCAGGGAGATGCCTAAGAAAATCTTCCCCGTTGAGGACGAGCTCAAAATGAGTAAACCTAAATGGCCACCAGAGGTGACAGCATCTGAATCCTCTGAATTTGGAGGTGAATTGCTGATGGAACATGTTAAAACTCTGGAAAATAAGGGACAAGAACAAAACAATCTTTCTCTACTGCAGCCATATCTGCAGTCCACCCATATGTGTCTGAAAGAGGACGGTACAGGAATTAAAGAAATGAAAATGTATGAAGCAAGAAAAGACGAGAAGAAGGAAGGAAATCAGAATGTGCAAGATAAGCTGAATGAGGCTGAAGAGGCAGGGGATAAGAGAAAAAGTGAAATGGATCTTAATGACAGCAATAATGTGGTTGTGCAGAGGGCTGAAAAGGAGAAAAATGAAAAAACTAACGAACCTGACAGTGGAGAAGTTTTACAGGTTGCTAACATTGATGATGAGGTGGTGCGAGAAAATCACAAAGAGAATTTGAATAAGAATAATAATAACAATTATGTCACCGTCTCATATCTGAATGATTGCAGGCAGAAGACATCTATTTTAGGACTTCCTAATCTATTACCACTGTCGAATGACACTGCAAGGGACTATCAAGTTAAAAAGTTAGAAAATGCGTCTAGAATCTCAGAGTTACTTGGGGTATTTGAATCTGAGAAGACGTATTCAAGGAATGTACTAGCACTGGCTCTCCAGAAACAGACTGACAGAGAGACTGCTGGCAGTCCTGTGCAGTCTGCGCCAACCCCAGGCCCACAGAGGCGCTTAATAGCAAAGGGGAAAAGTTCAATGGTCTCTTCTGATGCAAATCTCTTAAACATTAAAGGCAACCATTCGCATAACAAGAATTTACACTTTTTCTTTTCTAACACTGTGAAAATCACAGCTTTTTCCAAGAAAACTGAAAATATTTGTGAGTGTGATTTAATAGATTCTGTGGATCAGCTTAAAAACATGCCATGTTTGTATTTAAGGGAATTTGGAAACGATGCTAATCATTGGCATGAGGAAGCAGTAGGAGCAGCCCACAGTAATGGAAACACAAGTTTTGATGCTCTGAGCTGTGAATGTGCAGCACAGCCTTTGCTCCCCAGCAAGGAGGGCCAGTCTGAACAGCTGACGGTGGAAGAGCAGATTAAAAGGAACAGGTGCTACAGTGACACAGAGTAAAACAGCACTAGCCCTTTGCCTTCCACGCTCAGGTGGGGAGAGACATTGGCATTCTGAAATAAGACTTGATGGACTTCAAAAAGCTTATTGTCAACACAATGTTCAAAAATCTCATGCGTTTCACAATGGGATATTTCTTGTATTACACTTCATAATTTTTTGTCATTATTCATTTGACTCTATGTTTGTTCTGAATGGAATGAAGAGATAAAACAATATAGCTGTTTTCCTCTCAAATGGCACTTTTGTATATTGCTCTGATTTCCTCTGTTATGTCTTGGGTGAGAGTCCATACTGCTGAGATTTATCACAGTTCCTATACCTTCTCTACCATTTCTGCTGAAATAAAACTGAATCACCTGAAGTGCAAACCACCATACTTCTGTGACTTCTTTCCATAATACATGCTGTCATTCTAAGTATTATGTTTTCTTCTAACATTTAAAAAGTATTTGTCTTAGGGCAAGGATTTATACCCTCCCTACACACATATAAACAGTCTTGAAAGAATTAAAATACTAAACCAAAGCTATGACATTAATAGGAAATGCAAAATTTTCATTCTCTTTTGTGTACTATCCTTTAAAGAGGGTTGTCATGGTTCTTTAAATAATTACCCATATTAAACTATCAAAGAATATGTCTATAAACAAAAAAATATGTTTCCTCCAGAATAACATGGAATCCATATACTCAGAAATTAACTGCACTAAAAAGTTTTCAGAATTTGCTCAAATAAATGATGCATATAACAATGCTATTGCTTACTTTATGGGATAAATTAGTATACAATCATATCACTATCCTTTGTCAAATGTTTAAAAATCATATTTGATGAATGTTGTTTTTTTCTTAGAAAACATTCTTTTGAAAATTTGGCTCCCAAATTATCTGCTGACTTTGCCTTTTCTCAAATACATTTGATGATACTAACTGGAAAAAAACTGCATGAATATAAATGTGTGGTTTTGCATATATTCAAAGTACACACGTATGAAACAGGATAAACACAAACGGTTTACTTTCTATAAATACGAAATCAAAATGCAGTGTTGAAAACTCTTTTTTTACAGAAAGTATAATAAATTTCTTTTTGTGAGTTAGAATATTCTCAAGGGATATCTAAAACCTACATTGTATCAGTTCACTAAGGCTGTCATAACAAAACACCACAGAATGGGCAGTTTAAACTAAAAAAGAGTATTTCATCATGCCTCTGTAAGCTAGAAGTTCAGGGTCCAGGTGGAGGCGGCGTGGGTTATCCCTGAAGCCGCTTTCTGGACTTGCAGGTGGCTATCCTGTCATTGTGATCTCACATGCTCTGCTCTTTCATCTTTGCGCTCACATCATGGTTTTTCTCTTCCTCTCCTTGAAAGGACACCTTGTATTTGATTATGGAACACCTGTCCTAGTCAACTTTTGCATAGCTGTGACCAGCATACCTGACAAGAATAACATAGAAGATGAAAAGTTTATATTGGCTCATGAATTCAGAGGTTCAGGCCAGGGTTGACTGACTCCATAGCTCTGGGCCTGAGGCGAGGTGGAACATTATGGCAGATGGGCATGGTGGAGGAAAGCAGCTCAGGACATGGCCACCAGGAAACAGAGAGAACCCTGCTTGTCAGAGACAAAATAGAAATCCCAAAGACACACTCCCAGTAACCTTTTTCCTCCAGCCACACCCTACATGACTTCAATTACCACTCATCAGAGGATGAGTGCCTTGATTAGGTTAAAGCTCCGATAATCATTTCACCTCTGAACATTCTAGCATTGTCTCATACATGAGCTTTTGGGAGACACCTCATATCTAAATGGTAACACCTCCCATGGTACTTCATTTAGTTTTAATTACCTCTTAAAGGAACTATTTCCTAATAGTCAGACTGAATATTAAAGCTTCAACTTAAAAGTTTTGTAGGGACTCAATTCAGTTCATAACACACATTTTTATCCAATGTAATTGAATACTGTGAAAGTCTGCCAAAAAAAAAAAAATGGCGAACCATGGGGCTACAACAGCAGATTTTTTATTTAAATTGAATTACTACACCTTGCTCTACTCTTCATGTATTCTTAATGACACAGCATTATTTCTACAATCATTTATGCTAAAATAACACAAAGGTTTCTATAGAGGAAGAAATAATTTATGAAAATTCATGACATAACATTCTAAAGTATAGTTTCTTGATGTCTGTGTTCCTTTTACAAAAGTGACTATTGCTTTACAAAAATCCTCTCTTGGGATTCTGCTCATTTAAATCTTAGGAGTCCAGTCCTTTGTTCAATTCTGTTAAAACTTAGCATTAAAATAAGCTAATATCAACATCAGGGAAAACAATGAAAATATTAATTGTTTTTCTGTTTACCTTTTATGTAAGTAGCAAAGTGTTTTTCTTTTTTAAATCAGAAACAGTATTATAATTGTTGGTTGCATCATCTTTTTAAAATGACATGTAGGGTTTTACAAAAATTCAAAACTGCTTTAAATATTCAAATACATTTTATTTAGTAATGGGTTCACTCTAATTATGACAATTCTTCTAGCTAAATAGCAAGCTTTGGGAATTAGAACAGAATTAGTGACTAAACCAAGAAAAATCTACCTACTCACAGTTCTGAAATACAGGATCAAGGTGTCAACAGGGCCAGTCTGTTCTGAGGCCTGTTCAGGTCTTCCCTTGTGTCTGTATTCAACTTTCTTCTTGTGATGATGCCAGTCATATTAGTTAGTACCATCTATCATGAGCTCATTTTATCCTGATTACAACTTTAAAGATCCCATTTCCAATGAAGTCACATTCTGAGGTACCATGGGTTAGGACTTCAGCATACAAATCTTATAAGATACAGTTCAGTTCATAATAGGCATTAACTGCATTTAATCTTTAGTGTTTTAAAGACATTACTATTACTATTTTGAAATAACTCCTAATAATTTTCACTTAAAATTTACATCACAGAAGTACATAATAGAGAGACTTATGCTATGAAAAATTCTATTTCCAGGAACAAAATTCTCTTACAAAGCAATCAAGATGGCCCCGTGATAGACCAAATACTATACCAGAGGAGACTGTAATGGTAGAGTTTGGCACAAAAAGGATTTTGCATTATTTATTCAAGACTGGATCTTCCAGTGATTCTTGTAAAGCATTCTGCCTCCCAGAATATTGTGCTGAATTGTCTTTTGCAGCTTCTACACAATCAATCCTTGTGACAGATTTGGGACTCTAGGCAACACATTCTCTGGATTGGGACAATGGTTTCCTCATAGTGCAGTAAAACTGAAGAACACAAACCAGCCACCCATTCCCAAATGTACAACTGAAGTGTGTATCTGGCATATTTTCCCCAAAACTAACAATTTTCTACAAACATCTCTAGAGTAATTTCTTAAGGCACATTAATTTTTCAAGGAACTGGAAGATAGGAAAGAATACTTTCTCTGCTGTGTTTTGATAGTTACTGACTACTGGTTACTAAGCAATTGGAGAAAATGAACTTTAAAAGATAATCACAGATGTTGAAACAAAAGAGAAATGTGATACATTTTTCTCTCTCTTTCTGGAAATGCTTCTGAGGAACAGGATGATTTCCAAATCTAATGTAAAAATTTTGAAATCTGCAGGCATTAACAATAATGTGAAATCTCATCTTCAAAAAGCAACTTACATAGAGATTAAAAATAGGATACAGATGTTCAGATTCAAAATAAAAGCCATGAGAACATTGGAGAATTCCTGAAGAGTACTGAGCCTCAATCCTCCAAAAATTAACTCTAGCAGAAGACAAGAAATATTTTTGAATAAATATAATCTAAAAGTAATTTAATCTCAATGTGGATGCAGTCCTTTGGAAAGCCTTATTTAAGCCACCTAACAAGGTCCATTTGCTGTGGATGTTTTTCCCCTAAAATATTATAAGAAATTAAAATAATTTGTAGATGTCTGCATGCAAATGAGTACTGAAGAGAAAATACTAGTAGAATATCCACAGAATGGTCATTATCCTTAAAATAGGACCTTTTCTAGAAGGTAAAATCAGTGAAAAATGGCTAAAAGGCCTGAAAATAAACACTTTCATCACCCAGTCAATAGCCACCCACAAACATTTATGGAGCTACAAGGTATATGTAGCAGAGTGAATAAGAAAAATATGGGTAAATCATGGTATCTTCCATACAAAGCTCTCCAACTAGAAAGAGGCATTCAAAAATTTTTAAAAAGAACATTTTCAGTGTTCCATATGACCCAAGATACCCAGGAAAATGCAAACCACAGAGTTCTGTTAAATTGGAAGACTATAGAGTAAAGAGGTAGAAAGTGTTTGGCTTTGAATGAAGTCTTGATTTTCTCATAACATAATTAGTTGTAATTCTGTTATGGACTCTGATGCACAGCCAAGATTCCTCTTCAAGAATGAAGGATTTATTTGCACAAATGCTGCCTACAGGAAACTCAACTGTCAACCCCTGCAAGGATTGCTTTAACCGCCTCTCTGTGGTGGACTGTATGTAATTTGTGATCAGTGGAAGGATAACTCAGCACATTAAAAGCTACTCCAGCTCCAAACTCCCTGTAGAGTTGTTGAGACCTCCCTTGAGACTTCATATCAGCTCAACTTCAGTTCAATCCTGCTTCCTTTCCATCCTTTTCATTCCCTTGATATCAAGAGCACACCCCAATAAACCTCCTTCACATTAGTCTGTAGCTCAGAATATCCTTCTTGAGAAACACATCCTGGACCAGCTAGTTTAGGAATGACCCAAGAAAAGCAAAAGCTTTTTGGAGCTAGATTATTTTCTGCCTGGCTGAAAATGGGCACAAGGTGGCAGTGCAATTGTTAAAATCCAAAGCAGGAGTACATCAGGATGGCTACACTGGTCGAAGCAAATGCCCAGCTGGTACCATGCATCAAATATTTGGGGCATGTAGAGGAAATAGCAATTACATGGAAAATGGAATTGGGGGTGGCATTGTTAAACCCTATTTAACAATGGGGGAGAAATGAAAACAAAGCTGAGCATGATTAATCAACAATTAAAAGCTTAGTGCAATTTTGTTGTAAGAATAGCTGAGCCTCACGGTAGGTTAAACTATTGGCCAAAATTAGGGACTTTTTTGGGAAAAAAAAGAGGGGGGGGATCCAGAACATGAATGGAGATAAGGTGATCAATACAGCCAAAACTAAGAAAACACAAAGTCCTCTGAATCCTCTGAGCTTGCAAAAGTGACCTATTCCTCCTTGTTAAGGGTTATCACCTATGTGCAAGCATCAGCTAGGCTGTTGTGATCCCTGTCTGTGTCTCAGGCTGTACTTGGCAGGAGCTCTGTAACCGGGACTGCTCTACACTAGGTGAATTTCATCCTCCCCCTGCAACCAGTGAGCTATTCTGAGCATGCTCTTTCCATAGCAATGGCAGAAGAAAGAGAGAAGAAGGGGAACTACTCAAGGCTCAGAACTGGCACATTTACTGCTGCTGCATTATTCTGGTGGTTGAAATAAGTTTTGTACTCAAAGAATAAAAGTGAGAAAGCATTGCAAAAGTATGTGAATGCAGGGAGGGCTAAAGAATGGAGGCCACTATCGCAATTTACTACACTAAATATTCAAAAGTAAATACATACAAATAATGGCATGCCTAGTTCTTCATGTACAATTGACTTTGTGTCATTGGGTGGTCAGATTGTCTTTCAGGATAGACTATAACATGAGCATAGCTATGATTAAAAGGCAGGTAAGGGCCATCTATGGAAGAGACCAGTGCACAGTTCCAGGTGATTGAGAACACACAACACATGTACCTAGTTAGGTACTACAGCATTTACTTACAAAAAGAGGAGGAAGAATACACAAGATCTAAGCCAAACAATGTGTCTGTTCACCATGGCCAGTGGAACCATTCTGAAGGTGACTCTGGGAGTATAATTTCACACATTCTTCTTGCTGCAATGGACAGCCCCAACCTGTGACACGTAAAATACAGAACACTAATACGGGTGGGCAGAGGATAGTGCCAGAAGGCAACTGATACAGCACCATAGCTAAGCAGTTCCGAGAAAGGTTTGCATGTGACAGATACAGAGGGAACTGGGATGGACTGGATAAGCACTTTGTATGCAGTGCACTTCGTGATCTTGCCAGCAAGTCCTGTAACCAGTACAAGGTTCTTCTTGGCAATGCAGGGGTATTATTCAGCTGTACTTAGACCCTTCCCTCAAATTATTTTAACTTAGCATCTTTTCAGATAAATGAAGATTTTAAAGGTTCAAACAGACACTCATTGGTAATGACCACTACTGTCTCTACTCTAATTCACTGCATGTTTTTTAAGGTGGTGGCAGATGTTTATTTGTAAATTTCATGCTGTTGCTATCATTTCTATTACATCATTTGCTTTAGGAGAAGGGCAGGCTGGTAAAAGGACTGATGGTGAAAACATCTTTCTTATTGTCTTTATTTGCACATATAGAGATTTCCTGAAACAAATTAGTTAAAAAGCAAATTCTAAAATAATTCATTATTTCCTGAACTCTACCTAACCTAAAATATTTATTGCTCAATAAAAGTTTCAATGATTTTGTAATTGAGATGATATATAAAACATAATGAACTCTGACAACCTCTAAGAACAAATAATGAAAAAAAATTATTAAATGCCATGCCCGAGCTCATGATCTTTTAAAAACCTCATCCCTGAGTTATAATACTGTGTGTATGTTTATAAGTGTGAATGTGAATGTGTATGTTTAATAGTTAATATCCCAATTATGAAAATATCAATATCAGCAATTTTCAATACTGTTCAGCCTGTTTCTAGTCAGCACATTTGATCCTAATGCCATCAAAGTCTGTAACTTAATACAAATTTGTTATAAATTAATAAATTGGATAAATATATGTTATCAAGTGGATAATATTTTTTGTACTACCAATTGCTAAATATTTAGTTTATCCATTTTACTCCTCTCAATTTAGATAATACCTGCATGGATTTGCTGCTCTTATTTATAGTTACTGGGTTTATAAGCAAATGCATATCCATTAACATAATTTCTTATAGCCCTACTATATGCTCCAACTGTCTTCATAATTGGTTTTATTTTCTTACCTGTGCTAGTTCCAGCCTTTTGTCTGTGCCCTGGGCTGCAATATATATATATATATATATATTTGGAAAATCCTTAATATCAGTGGCTCCCAAATGTAAATCACCTTCTCTGATTCTTCTCTGAGTTCCTCTGAATCATTTAGACAACCACCTACTTGATAGTTTCTCTTGAATGTTTCAATGTCAAAATCAAAGCATCACTCACTCCCAACATCAAGCTTTTGCATTTTCCAACATTTCCCTATTATCCATCCAATTGTTATAACCAGAAAACTAGGAGTCATATTTTACACCCTATTTCCTTCATCCACACCTAACTAAAATCTTTTGCCAAATCCACTTGATTTTTATTACTTCTCACTTTTCCATTCTGACACATATCACTTTTGCCGTTTTGCATATTTTTGTAAATTGTTTGATTAATGCCAGTTACACTCCCCCTACCTCCATACTAACTAGAAGCTTTACTAAGACAAGGACTTGGTCTAGTTTTACCTTCCAGATTTCCCCAATACCTAAACATTTTGGCATATGGTAGGCCTTTACAAATTTTGTTGAAAAATTTAACTGCCATATAAATCTAAAACTTGAGTCATAGTACACATAATACATAGAACAGTGGATGAATGGGTAGATTTTATTATTTCAAATAGGGATAGACAGATTTATAGGAAAATATGTGTAAGGTTGTCAAAATAAACAATATTTAAGAATAAACAATACACACATGAACATGTATGAAATCTATGTTAATAATGATTACAATAGCTTTTAAAGTATACATTTCTCCATAAATTCAAAATTAATATTTTTTGTGCACTAACTTGAATAGAATATTTAGCTGAGTATCTAAAGATTGGATTAATAGGAAGTTTTTGACTTGGAGATCACATTTGAAAGACTACACCTACATATAAATAAAATACTGCTATAGATGGAATATTGAAGGAACTTTTTTCACTTTTTTTAAAGTACAGGAATTTATTTGGCAAAAACACTATCATTTTATTGATGATAGAAGTTTATATATGAAATTTCCATAATCATTTAAATAAAATTAGAAAAAGTGCACTACATAGATTTGGGGAGATTTCTAACAACTATTTAAAAGGGAAATAAAAGGTCTGGATTAATTATTATTTAACCAGCGATTTCTAACAAGCAGGGAACCAATTGCAGTTATAAAATGACTTTCCATATCCATACAAAAATAACATAAAGTCACCTGATAGGTAGTAGAGTGGTAGAATGCTTGCTTAGCATATGTAAAGCCCTGAGTTCAATCCCTAGCTTCACAAAAATAATTATATACACTCATATATACATATATACATTTACACATATACTTATACATACACACACACACCAGTACCTACACATACAGCTGTGTACATACTGTGGTATACAGCTACACACACACACACTCATACACACACACACACACTCTGATATATATATCAGTAGCATGTATTCATCTTTTGCTATGTTACAAGCACAAAGCAAGGACAAGCATCATGGTGTAGTATGAGATACGTTTTATTATTCCTAGTGGAGCATTTGTAGATTAGGTAGGTTAAGTTATTTGACAAGTTTACTCAGCTTGGAAGTGCTAAGACACAGACTAACTGACCAAAAATCTACTAAATAAGGCTTTTCCATAAACAAATGATCTCTTAACATTTTATTGTGCATATTAAACTCTATTATATATACAAAATGTTCACATGTATGCATAAATATAAATATGCATAAGTAGTGTGCCTATAAAAACATATATATGACACATACATAATGCATATGCACATTGCATTTTGTGCATTTACATGTATGTGAAAGTGTATCTGTGTGCATATGTGTGCTTGGTTATGCACACATGCCCATGCAAACCTAATGGACCATGGATATAGCCAGATACCTATGCCTATATATTCCAAAGGTGTATGTATAATGAACCCAAAGTAGAGAACAAAAAAATCATTTATTCAGAATGTCATCAACTATGGAGAATGAATGTGAAGGAAATACATCAGTCTTCCTGTCTACCTTTAAGGCAAGCAGAAAGCAGAACTGCTCTTTTAAAATCAATGAAATTAACAAAAGCAATTGAATGTGGCAGAGAGACGTCAGGTAGGAAGCAGCAGAGGTTGGACCTGAAGACTGTGAATAACTTAGAGAAAGACATCAATGCCTCCACTGCTAGTGATTACCTCATTCTCTATGAGGCTGTAAAACATGGCAGCATTTGTCCTCGTGCCAGGAAATGTCAGGACTTTAAAGGTTTCGGACCTGGTTACGTGAAACAGGACAGGAACTATTTGCCCTAAATACTAAACCTTTTCATTTTAAAAGTTATAAAATATTTAAGCAAGAAATACTTCCAACACTGGAAAATGTTTAAATGGCTACTTTTTAAAGAAGAAAGGAAGAGCATGTGCCTTTTTTAATTCATAAGAAAATTATTAAATCACTAGATTTTCAAGGAGCCCACTTTCAATTACCATGGAGAGACTGCCTACAGAAAATGTTCAATTCCAGGCTGGCGTCTCCATCCTGCGCAGACCACTGCCTCCCTCTGCCTTCACTGGTGTCCTCAGGGAATAAGAATGAACTTCAATATTAACAGAAGTAGAACATAATGGCCACATTTATGAAATAATTTCCACTGATATTTTTATTCCAAGGCAGAAGCAAGGGAGTTGTGAGTATAACTGGCACACCTGGATTTCTGCTGCTCCTGCTGTCAATAGTCTTTTATAAGATCCAGAGAAATGCTTTTCCCATGGTGCCCCTTTTCAGCTTTCTGCTGACCCTGGGGTCACTTATTCCCATGCCAGCTTTTCCAGCTTTTCTCATTAGTTCCAGCCTTCTGCCTCTGTCTACCTGAACACTAGCATATGACAAGTACTCAATGAATATTGATGAATGAATGAATGTCTTAGATTCTTGTGGGAAGCAAATGGCAGCACCTTGCCAAGGAATCTTCAGTCCTTTCTCCCTCAATACAGATAATGATAGAAAGTAAGGGGATTAAAAAAAAATGGAAGGAAGCAATAATTTCAGAATGCTTACATTTCACCAAAGCTCAAGTTGTTTAAAATAATAATCTATTCATATTTGTTATTTTGTATGTGGGGTGTCCCCCAAAAGCTCACATATGAGACAATGCAAGAGGGTTCAGAGGGGGAATGATTAGGTTGTAAGAGTTTTAAACTAATCTGTGAATTAATCCTGGATAGGATTAACTGAGTGCTAACTGGAGGCAGGTGGGGTGTGGCTGGAGGAAGTGGGGCATTGAGGGTGTAGCTTTGGAGTATATATTTGTATCTGGCCAATGGAGTCTCACTTCTTCCTGATCATCTTGTGAGCTGCTTCCCTCCACAACACACTCTACCATGATGTTCAGCCTCACCTGGAGCCCCGAGGAAAGGAGCTGGCCTTCTATGGAATAAGACCTCTGAAACTTTTCCTCCTCTACAATTGTTCTGGTTGGGTCATATAGTCACAGCAGCAAAACAGCTGACTAAAACAATATTTATTTGATGCTTATATTAAAATATGTAGGATACATTTTAGTATCATTTTGTGATTGAGGTGACTGATGTTCATTTAGTTTTGACAAGATACTTCTGAGACATTATATCTAACCAAAATTTGAAGTCCTGAAGAGGTTAAACTGCCTTCCCAAGGTCACCCACCAAGAACGTGGCAGATCACAGTGAGCTGTGGGAGACCATGGGGATGCTGGGTAAAAATCAATATGCATAAACCTAATCTTGGGTATTTGGGAAGACAGCTATATGGGAAATATTGAAGAAAAAGTCATCCAGTGAAACAGCTTTAAAGTATACATTTTTTAAAGTATACATTTGTTTTTCATTTAAAGGAGGTAATGAATGATTGAGGGCAAGTAAAGCAGCAACAAAATTACTGGGACTTTATCAGTGAGAACAAGTAAAAATAAAAAATGGTTCGGATTCTCAGATTGAAACCCTAGAAACAAAGGCAGTTAAAGGAATGTACTAGATAGAGGCAGTAACCTCAGGTATCAGGTGAACCCTAAATCCGTGTGGTTTAAGATGAGAAATTTTTCATTCTCTCTCAGGGCATGATCCAGGATGGATTGGTCAGGAAGACACTGCCTCATACAATCCTTCAGGAACTTAGTCCTTTCAGGTAGTGGCCCTGCCCTCCCATGAGGCCCTGAAGTCATCAAATGGATAGGCATAGGGAAAAGAATAAAGCTCACCTGAGCGAGGCTTCTGTGAGCCAGGCCTCAGGCAGCACTCATCATTTTGGCCCACATTTCATTGACCAGAATGACATGGCCACACCTGTCTGTACATGAAACTGGGAAATGTGTTCAATCTTGGGTCCAGAAAGAAAATAAAACATTCACATGGGTGAACCTCTGCCACAATGAAATGGATGCCTAGACAATCACATTTATCTTTTGGTACTTTTAACTGAAAATTATTGTTTTAAGTTTATAACTGTATGGTTCATAGTCTTTAATTTAGCAAGCCTCCACAGATATCTTTACATGGATGGATGAAGTGAACTCAGAGCAGACATGCAGGTAACAGCTGGGAGGTTGGGCAATAGGCACCTGGAGGATATTCTAGAAGACCAACAGAACACAGCATTAGGAGTTACAACTGGTGCAGTATAGACCATGCAGACAGGTCCTTTAACCTAGAGAATCAAAGATAGGCAATCAGGCAGGGGAATTTCAATAAAACCTAAGTGTCTAGAAGGTACTGATTGTAGAAGGGTTAGGAGGCTGACTGGTGGGACACACAGGGCAAGTTTTCCAAGGCAAGAGTATTGGCAACTTGGAATAAGTCAACACCCAATATGAGACTTGTGGATGTGACTGAGTTGGCTACTCCCTGCACCCAGGAATTTTTCAAAATGTCCTGACACAGCCTGGAGAACTATTGCTATACCTACAAGAATGGGAAAAGCTGAAGAGTGACAAGAATAGAGATTAGGGATGGGTTGACAAAGCTGCAGCTCCAGCCTCAAATTCTGAGGTGAAAAGGGACAAGTTTCAAAGTTAGTTACTAGTGTTTTTAGATAAACATGCTGGGGAGCAAAGCATTTTAAACCTGAGCGTGAAGGGGCTAACATTGACATTATCTAGTGATTTGCTGCAGTAGATGATGGGACATTGCACATATTTGGAACCAGGTGGTGGTACATGACAGACCCATGCATCACATAGGTTGTTGGTGAATTACCACATCTGCTGCATCTATCCTTCCTCCCTCTTCAGGAACACCTCTGGATGTTTTGCTAAGACAATTTACTTTAGTTCTATACTTTACTCTGTGTGTACCTGTATTTTTTTCCTTCCATTTATTCAAATTTGCTGCCTCTTTAAGTTTTATAAATAGAAAAATCTGGGGGAGAGAGCTACCATCTCCGGCTGCCTGAGTCCTCAGAGCTGAGGTCCGGTCTTCCAAGGCGCTGCGCGGCGGCTCCTGGGGAGGTCTGGCCTGGAGCGGCTGGAGTCGCTGGCTCCAGCGGGGAGCTTAGGGCCTTTGGCACCATTTTACAGTGTCCCCAGGAGAGAGCAACCACCTGCCACCGCCTGAGCTCCCAGCGAGTAGTTCAGGCCTGCCTGGGCTCTCAAGCCCAGTGTCTCCATCACTGAGCGCAGTTCTGCTCAGTGATGGAGCAGAACTTGGTCTAGTGGCCAGGTCCACACCCTGGCCCAGGGTCTAGCACCTTGATGTATCTAATTGTCTATCAACACCAGGCTGCCTCTGCCCAGAAGCATTGATCATTCCCAACCTGGAGGTAGTGGGACAGCACCTTTCTTGGGTCACCGCTTGTTCAAGCATTGCTCAAACATCAGGTGATTACTGGAAATCCACAGGGACACTTTAGGTTTTCACAAGGAAATTGCAATCCCTTGGGTTCACATTACTGGAGGGGAAGATACACGAGCAACATGAGAAAACACGGGAAGAAAGTGTCCCAAACAAACCTAGATGATATATCAAGAGAACCCAAAGACAGCATGGTAGAAGGAATGACAGAAAGGGAGTTCAGAATGTTCATAATTAAAATGATCCGAGAAGAGAATGATGTGACGAGAGAGCAAATTCAGGCTATGAATAATCAGCTAATAGAGCAATTGCAGGAAGCAAAAAATCATTTCAATAAAGAGATAGAAGTTCTGAGAAAAAAACAAACGGAAATCCTTGAAGGAAACAAGGAAATGAAGGAAACAATCAACCAAGTTAAAAACTCAATAGAAAATATAATTAACAGAATAGATCACT